>CAMRHE010000031.1:3462500-4050000 GCA_947044405.1 Leptodactylus fallax | reverse complement strand
ATAGTGGCCCCTGCACACGGTATTATGCTCCATAGTGGCCCCTGCATTGGTATTATGCCCCATAGTGGCCCCTACAAACGGTATTATAGTTCACAGTGGCCCCTGCACATGGTATTATGCCCCATAGTGACCCTCCCACCCATGAACTATTATACTCTGGGGTCTTTTCAGACCCCAGAGTATAATGATCGTAATGATCGGAGACCCAGGTGGTGACAAACATAAAAATCAGTATTACTTACCTGGCCCCCGGTGCGCTCTCTGGGTTCGGCCTTCTTCAATGTCGCACAGACCGGCGTCGCGACATAATGACGTCGGCCTAGCTCACGTGACGCCTGGGACGTCACCAAAGAAGGCCGAAGCCGGCTGGGAGCAGCATCGGATCGCCGGAGAGGTGAGTAACTCTGGTTTTTATGTTTATCACCTCCCCGGGGTCTCCGATTATTATACTCCGGGGTCTGAAAAGCCCCCGGAGTATAATAATAGTAGTATTTGATGGGGTTCGCTGGCCGCGGCCTCACTTACCATCCCCGCTCCTGCACACAGCCGCTTCTGCGTCCCATAGCAGAAGGGGAAGCGGGGGCGGCCACGACCAGCAGCGGGGATCGGTAAGTAAATAGGCCGTTACGTGCCGGGGATACTCCAGCAGGCAATGGCCTATTTATAAATATAAAAAAATCTTATCTTCACCTACCTGCGATGCCTTGATGCAGCCGCCTCCTCTTCTTGTCTGCGTGTCAGCGTAGGCGGCGTGATGACGTCATTGTATCGCCGCCTGCGCTGACATGCAGAGGTCTTGTAAACCAGCCCAGGACAGGTATCGCGTAGCTTTGTTTTGTTTTTTTTTTAAGCGGCCTGTCCTGGGCTGGTTTACATTACATAATGTACATAGACAATAAAAAATGCCGCGGCCCTGCGGGCCAGCTAAGTGCCGGGCCGGATAACAGAAGGCAGCGGGCCGGATTCGGCCCGCGGGCCTTGTGTTTGACACCTGTGCTCTAGAGTCTTAGGCAAAGCACATTCCCCTCATTTGCATGTAAATAAATCAACGGTTTACACAATAATGGGGCACCAATGCTGAATAACAGTCATATTTTGAAACTGTTGAATCAGCTCTACAAGGTACTGGGATTAGGATTATAACCCATTTGCTGCTGACAGACTCCCTTTAAGTGGATTGTCTGTAATAAATAAAACGTGACATACTTTTGTAATTTTTAATAAAAATGTGTTTCTTCAGATTAGCACTCTGCAAGGGAGACTCCATTTTTTGCAGCCTCGTATCCTAGAAACTTTGGAAGCTTTGGTGGACCCCAAGCTTCTATCTATAGATAGAAGTAAATTGCATATCCTGCTGCAGAATGGGAAAACGTAAGTAGGATATATGTAGGGATGAAGTAACAAGTTGCCATCTGCATTTGACAGGTGGAGGCACAATATAAAATGTTTTCCAGCATATTCATTGTATGTTTATTTCACAGTCTATCTGAGTTGGAAACTGACATAAAAGTTTTCAAAGAGGCAATTCTGGAAATACTGGATGAAGATGAGCTTATAGAAGAGCTGTGTCTGACCAAGCTGTCAGACCCCAAAGCGCTGTATGTATTAATCTAACCAATTGCTTAGTTAGAGTGTGATTTATTATACTTGTATATAAATGTATTTCCTGCCCCAGAGATGCATCTGATAGAGTATATATGTTTTATTGTAAGTATGTAAAAATACAAAACTATGTCAGTGCATTTCTTGAGCAATAATTCAGGCATAGTCAATTATGTCTATACAAAGATGTGCAGTTCGTGTAGGGGGAAAAAAAAACTACTTTGCATTTTAAATATATTGAGGGGAATTTATTAAGACTGACTTTTCACAATCCCCAAGTGGATCAGCTGTTCGGGATTGCTTCTGATGCCTGTGCTATACAGTACTCGGAGCCAGAAGCCAATAGCTGCATGTTGGCTGGGTGCCATTACTGTAGCTCAATAACCATTACGTTCAATGGGAGTTGAGCTTTGGTAACCGCACCCACCCTCTATACTGGGCATAGTCATTGGCTTTCCCAGTTCCATGCACTGTATAGTACAGGCATTTGAAGCAGCCCCGAAACAGCTGATATTAATGGTAAAGGTCAGCCCCGTTAATCATTTCCACTATGGTGTGAGATGTGCCAGAATTAAGAGCTCTAGGGCCTGTGTGCCAGAATTGAAATCTATGCCATCCAGGAATTGGCATAGATTTCAGCTTTAGTTTGAGTCAGTTTTCTGGTGCTTGTTATAGTAAATCTGTTGAGCAATCCATCCCGTTCCATGGCCTGCCCTGACCACTGTTTCCAAAAGCGACTTCATGGCAGAAAAAGGCCAAAGCGTTGTATTTTTAATGTAAAATAGTTGAGTGACAAAAAAAGCACCACTTATGTTCCAGAAAGCTTGTATGCGCTCTTTAATAAATTCCACCCCACTTATTTCTGTAATATTTTGTTATAACATTTTTCCTGTTGTTCTTCTTGTCAACACAGTTATCATGTTTGTTTAAAATTCCCTCCATAGTGATTTAGATGACTGAAGCTATTCAATGTGATAAGATAGTTTTAGAAGTGTAACTTATCTAATATGTTTTGTGCATTCATCATATACTAATATAATTCTTGATTTATGAATTACAACTGTTATACAGTAATAAATTTCCCACTTTGGTTTGCTTGTGAATAAACTAACTTTAAACCACTTTCAATACCATCTTTGTTCCATCAAGTCAAAATAAAAGGGCATGTTTTAGAAGGACTGATGAGGAAATACATGGTGTATAATATTTTCACAGTATTTTAATCACGTGGTATCAATTTCTAATGTTTTGTTTTCAGTGAAGAGAGCACTTCTCGGATAGATGTCACAGAAGAAATGGAGCTGCTTCTTGAGAATTATTACAGACAAGCAGAAGACCTGGCAAATGTTGCCAGAGAGTTACGTGTACTGATTGATGACTCTGAAAGTGTGATATTTATTAACTTGGACAGGTCAGCTTTCATGTCATAATCTTACATCTATACTGTGCATTGTTTAAAGGGTTTTTCCCATTGCAGAAATTTGAGACATCCATACTATCTATGTCTGATAGCCTGCTCTTCTAGTTTGAAAGTTTCTGTGCAAGTAAATGGAGAGGGATGCGCATGTGCAGCCCACTCTCCCTTCACGTAGGTACACTTTCCCCTCTGGAAATATCAGACATTTTATGCCATTTATCAGGGTTTTCCTAAAGTTGCATATTGATGACCTATCCTTAGGATAAGTCCTCAGTATCTACTGAGAATCCGACACCTAGGACCTCCACAGATCAGCTATTCAAAGCGTCAGCAGTGCTCAGATGACTGCCCCTTCTGCTTCACAGGTCATTGATGTCATAGTCGTTCATCACGTGGACTGTTTGCAGCTAAGTTGCATTAAAGTAAAGTGAATGGGCTTCTCCAGTTTAAGTGAAAGGGGCTGAACTGCAATAGCAAGCACAAACCATAGCCCTATGAACAGAGCTGTGCTTGAGTTTAGTGAAGATTCTGAGTTCACCCAAATGCTGTTTCTATAAACTTCTGGTGTGTTGGGGTCACAGGTGACAGTCAGCCACTGATCACATCTTGATGACCCATTGGTCCTCAGCATATAACTCTCGAAAAGCATCTTAAATTTTAGTTGATGTATTTTTCTACATGCATGCGCTATTTGTTAGTACTGAAACATTTTTAAAAGCTTTACCCACATTTTTAATCTTCCAGTCATCGGAACGTGATGATGAGACTCAATTTGCAGCTGACTATGGGAACCTTTTCCCTTTCTCTCTTCGGCCTAATAGGAGTGGCTTTTGGGATGAACTTGGAGTCTTCTTTTGAAGAGGTTTGTTTTTCTTTTTATGGTTTGTGGAATGTTTTTACCTATATCTTCAGTTTTGGCCTAAGTGATCTGTTCTTTGCACAGCTAATGAGTATATCTAGCGTCTGCCTTTACTTCAAAGGGGCTTACTGGCAGGTAAAAGCATTTTACTTGAGGCTCAGAATGTATGTGATCAGGAGACAGACTGACAGGGCCTTGGAAGTATTGGAGTGGGGTGGCTGACTTTTATTTATTCTGAGCCTTTGACAGAAATTTTTTTTTCCGCTAGGAAATTGTGTATACCTTTTTTTTTTTTTTTTTTTTTTTTTTTTTTACATCAAATGGAATTTTAACATTTCCTTGCTTTATTTATTTCTATTTTAGGTTCCCCAAGTATTTTGGTTTATTACAGGAATTATGTTTCTTGGAAGTGGCCTGATCTGGAGACGCTTGCTTTCCTTTCTTGGAAGACATCTGGAGCCATCACAGCCACCTTCAGTATGTGAATCACCTTGCTAGTTAAAAGTTTACAAAATAGTAATGCCATATTGTAATAATGTGTGTTATGTGTTGCTGTATGTGGACAGCAAGGGTATGTTTATACGGTAGAATTTGCCCTGATTCTCCCTCCCATTGTTTTCAATAGGAGGCAGAGATTGCCCAGGACACGCAATAAATAACTGTTCTGATTGATCTTGCCGCAGATTGCACAGCTCAAGACTTCCCACTTGTTAGGCCCATTCATGTGGGCCCAATCATCTGTGGAAAGCTGCAACAGAACGTCAGTGCTCTGCATTGGCATTCTGCCAGAGAGGTGCGAATGAAGAGGCATCTGAGGAATTTTCCTCCATGTGAACATACCCTAATAATTCAATTTGAAGCAAAGCCTCCTGTGAGGCCTAGGTTCACATCTACGCATGGCTCTCCGTCGTTTGGGTCTGCTGGGGGACCCGAAAAACTGAGAGCCGGATTGGTAAAACAGTGGTTACCTACTGATCCGATAGACTATAATTGGGTCTGTCATTTTTATACTGAAACTGATGGAGCGAAAAGTCCTCTGTGCAGGACTTTTCTCTTCACCAAACTTTGGTGTTTTCAGCCAGGTAATCTCCAATGGAGACTCTGGTGCAGATGTGAGCTTAGCCTACCATGTAAGTACTGGACACTTTCAGCTTCTGATCAGCTCTGACCTTTACCTTTTAGTGAAGTTGAGTAGCCCCAGTTTTGTATAGTTACACTTAAATATTCATATGGATAGATGGAGCCAAATATAGATCTGCACTGGAATGTATAAATCCCATTTGCATTTTTCCTATACATTCTTTTTGTGTGAATTTTCAAAGATATGGTTTGTGTGTTTTTGAGTATTTTCCCCCTTTTTTAATGTCGCGTTTTTTATCTTGTTTTAAGATCTGGAAACGAGCATTTCCCTTTAATGGAGGAGCAGATGCTACAAATGGTCATAAAGTATAATTCGTCCTTATGAGGCCACAAAACTGGACATACTGAGCAGCCGCTGACCTGTGTGACTGTTACAAATCTGTTATGCCATTAGGTCACATACTCAAGGATGTGCAAATCTTGTTGTGTCTGTGACTATCAGACCAAATTGCGTGTGATACCATAATGCCTAGTAATGTCCTCGAAGAACCTATGTACCTGGAGATATTTTCACCTCAATGTCATCAATTTGCACCTTAAAATATTTTGGAAGTATATATTTTCTATTATCTTGTTAGGTTTTGTAGAAAATAATTTGTAATAGACATCAGTTTTTTTTTTTTGTTTTTTTTTATACTTGAACATGCCTAGATCTGCAAAAGATTACTACTACACTGAGTAGTTAATCTGGTATTTAATTTTTGTAAGGGGTTAGTCTCTCACCTCAGTGCCTTGAGGATGCCAATCCTCAATTTCATGTGCCCAACCCCCCTACTGTACTATAATATGCTGCTGTTAATTGGAAACAAATATTATATAAATGTATGTATTTTCTGTTTCCCATGCACATAGATGAATGTTGGTGGCACCAGCCAACCATCTGATGTTTCTGGGTGTGTCCCCACTCTTCCATTATGACAGGCAGATGCTTGGGTAAAAAAGTGATGTCTTTCTTTTCTTCTTCGGAGAAATCTGGTAGTGGCTTATTAACACTTCCCCCATTCAGAATATATGCATGCTGTGGCAACCCAAGTAAGCACATATATGGGGAGAGTTTAGGGAATAACTGTTGGACAAGCAAGTAGCTATCAGGTCTTTGGCCAGCTTAAGACCAACCATAGACTTAACACATTTTGTTTAAAATCATTAATCTGATATTGTACCAGTTGAGCAATAATTGTACAATAGTCAAAACTGATATTTATAGCTGTAAAGATTACTTTAAAGGGGTGTCCCAAGAATTTGAAAGCTCATGCAGGAGGCCAGGGAAGGTGGGGGGAAAAAATATATCATACTCACCACTCCCATATCTACCGCTGTACGCTGTGAAGTCACCACTGGAAGTCCTGTGCCGCAAATGACTACTGACGCCAATCAGTGGCCTCAGCAGCCACAGGAAAAGAACCGGTGATGTCGCTGGCATATATCAGTGTTTCCTTTACTGAGACCACTAATTGGGCTCAGCAGTCATGTGTAGCACAGGACTTCCAGTGGCGACTTCATGGTGTGGGGGTGGTGAACACCAGAGCCCTGGGGACAGGTGACCCTAAGTTCACACCTGCGCTTGGGTCTCCTTTCTTCAGGTCCGCTTGGGGTCCGCCCAGTTTTCACCTGAAAAATGCAGAGAGAAAAGTCCCGCTTGCAGAACTTTTCTCTTCTTCTTTTTTTTTTTTTTTTTTTTTTAAGCGGAATGGGGAACGGACTCCCCAGGCGCTCATTGAATGCAGATGTGAACCTATCCTGTGATTATTTTTTTTTTTTTTTTTTTTTTTTTTTAATTTCTCTTTCACCTTCCCCGGCCTCCTGTGTGAGTCTTCAAATTCCTTGAGAACTCTTAAAGCTAAGGCCCCACATGACAGAAACGCAGATTTTTTTGTTGCAGATTTTGTTGTGGTTTATTGAGCCAAAGCCAAGAATGGCTACAAAAGGAATGGGAAAAATATTCAAAGTTCTTATACTTCTACCTTCTGCTCAATCCACTCCTGGCTTTGGCTCAAAAAATCTCAAGAAAATCTGCAACAAAAAAAGCTGCGTTTCCACAACGTGAGGCTTCAGCCCAAGTCTGACATGTACCTCGTATGGCCAGCCTAAAGCTTCATGCACATATAAGTTACTGCCACCTTTCTTTTGTATCTATGTGAGTTTATTCTTTTGGACTTGTACAAATTTGAAAGGAAATTGTGGTTTTCATCAGAACCCTTATGAGACTCTAGCCCACCAAATATTCTCTGTGCTGTGCGCATGAGCCCTAAGACTTGCAAAGGATGCAAGTAAGACACAAGTAAGAAATGATGATAAATGACTTTTAACATCGATGGCCTGTCCTTCATATAGCCATTCAGTGTGTTATATTTAGTAGTCTGACTACTACCCTAGTACCCCTACTTCTCAGCAGACCAAAGGAGCTGTAACAGAGTACATATAATACTGAGGCCATTGTGGCTGTATCTGGTACTGCAGCTCAGTCTGGGGTCCACTCACTGATTTGTCTATTACAAGTCCTACTTGTTAATAATGGCCACTTTCCATTTACTACTTTAGAAGCTTATACAATTATTACTTTACCAATGATTACAGGGACTTGTAACCAACCTTAAGCCAGATGGGCTTACTGTTGTTGTGTAAAGTATTCATTGTACATACTTTCACTTCTTGATATTTTAAGTAGTTTACATATACTTTATTTTATTACAACTTCTGTATTTGTTTTAGAAATGAGCTATATGTAAATAGTATTTTATTCTACATCATTTTTAAGAACAATGTGAAATGAACAATAAACTAAACTATGAAATGGCACAGTGAACTTTTATTTTTTTTATTTTTCATTAACTGTTAGTATCAGAAGTAGTTTTCCATATGGTTAAAAAAAAAAAAAAAAGAGGAAATCTGTGTTTGAAAATTTTGTCTTTGTTTATTTATAACTTTTAACTTTTGACCCTGTGTTGTGACCCCTGACCTATAAATTGATTAGTGCTTCCTGTATTGACTTTTTCAATTACCTGCCTTCCCACTTCTTGTATCTCTCAGCTCATTGTTATAGCTTGGACTACAGTGACGTTAATAGTGACGGATACTAGTGGTGGTAGAGAGATGAAAAATTGAGTATATTGGTTTAGCTTTTGTATTTTTTATTTTTTTTTTTCTATAATTTGACATGTCAGAAAAGGAAAGTGCACTTTCACTACTGGCAAGCTGCCTCGCCCCATCTCTGCACTCTGATTTGAAGAACTACATAGACTAATACAAAACTTTTTGTAGTTTCTAGGATTTTTATTTTTAAATATTCAGGAACTAGCAACATGCTGCCTGACTGCTCCTATAAAGCTATAGTGTAGCTTTGTCTCAATTGACTTCTCTGCTTATTGTAAGGATGCATTGGCATTGTGCCATGCATCGAGTAAATCAGGTTGGCAGCAGTCAGTTTGTTTCCTTGTTCCTGTCATCTATTTTTTTTTTTTTTATATATATATATATATATATATATATATATATATATATATATATATATAAATAAAGGTCAGTGGCTTTTAAAATTGGCTGCATTGTAAACATGTATAAGGATACATTACCACTGCAGACCTGTTAACAGCTTCCTATAGAGAAATAAGTATAGGTTTATTTGTTGTTTAAATTAAACCTTGAATTATTATTATTTATTTTATTTTTTTTTAGAACTTGATCAACCCCTTTTTAATTTATTTTTGACAATGCACTATATAGATTTTAATAGTGTAGTCTTCAAGATCCTATTTTAACTTTAGATTATTCAATATAGATTGTAAATGTAGAGTCCTCCTGCCAGTCTTGCTTTCCTGGAACTTCTTACAGCTGCAACCACAACCTGTTTCTGAAAGGAATAATTTAATTAAATTAATCCATACACCTATTGACAGTTGTACATGACCGTTCGCTAGCTGCCAGCTGTGATAGAACATCAGCTCTCATCCGTGTGCCATCCATGCATCGGCCATGCTTCTGCGGCTCCATTCATTTGATGAATAGGAGCTGCGCTGTCAACAGCAAAACCGAACCGTCGGCCCACACACAGGACCGTGTAATTCACGGTCGTGTGCGTGAGCCGACAGAAATGAATGGGTTAGTGTGCTATCTGGGAAGAACTCGGATAGCGCTTTGACCCATGCCATGGTCGTCTGCAAGGGGCCTAAGGCTGGGTTTATAAGGCACTTCTATGTGTGGATAGGAAGTCAGTTTATCTATTTATTCCTATGAGAGCCTCAATGTGAGTCTCATAGGAATGAGTACACAAACTGGCATCCTGTCTACACAAGTCAATGTGTGAATTGGAGAGTTGGATTGTTGGTCACATGGCAAAAAAAAATTACACATCTGGGAGTCCTCTTTAAAAAAACCAGGCAATGTTAGGAGTATAATACAGTACTTTGTATTACCTGTCAAAGAGATATTTAGCGCAGAGGATATCTGTTATAGAAGCTAAAGCTATGAATACAGTAAAGTTTCATTTACCTTATACTTTGATCTGATGGTAGTGACAGTACTTCCGAACCTTGCCTTATCCTGAAATATTGATGTACATTAACATAGAGCATAAATAAAAGCCTTTCCTACTACTGCAGCTATATTATACTTACTTCAGGAGAAACCAGTACATACTGTGCCTGCAAGGTGAAAGATCAGAGTTAGAGCAAAATGAATCATTTGTAGAATTTGTCTCTAGCTCTTACCGTACTGATCAATGATGATTTAGGAGCAGAAGAAAACCTAGTACACTGTCACTATTTAGTCATGTTGCTAGAATCAGTCCGTGAAAGAGTGATAGTTGAATACACAGGAGACCTCTTATAAAAAGCAAAAAAATGTTTTATACGGATAGTCACTTCTATCACACACACTAGCAGCATTACAGTATGTTGAAATCTGCAAAGTGATTAATATTTTCATTGTCTACCTTTTTATAACCTGGAATTATTGCGTATAGACCGTATAGTAAACCATAAGATTTTAATAAGAACAAAGACAATACCTGGCGGAGTTAACAAATGTATAGTATAGTCTATGGCAGGGGTGGGCAGTTAATTTTCCCATGGGGCCACATGAGAAATTGGGATGGTTTTAGAGGGCCATCATCATGCACAGCAGGCGGGTCCGAAAATGAAAATATGCGCAATAGTACTTGCGCATCACTACTTCCTAAAACACCGAAAGGCTGATAGGTTGCGGCTGCGCACTAGGATCAGGAAGAAAGAGTGACAGTCCGTCTGCACATGGTATGGGGAACTGTCAGTTCCCTGTACAGAGATCTGCTGTGCAAGCTACCACTACTCCTCCCTCCTCTTCCCTTCCGCCTAAACTTCTAAAGCAGTGATGGCTAACCTTTTAAGCTCCGTGTCTCAAAATTCATAAAAAAAAACAAAAAAAAAACCTAGCTTAACTCGGGTGGCGTGTCACATCCAGAAATATCCATAATTTTGTGATATTTGTAGCTCTAGTAACAAAAAAAAATAAATAATTTTGATATGTGTATTATGTATTTCTGGACCATCACACAGTATATGACCCCCTTTTTTGGTCCATCACACGATATATAACCCCCCCCCCCCCATTTATGGCCCCCGCACAGTTTATGGCACATTTTATACCCCCACCCACAGTATATGACCCATTTTTTAAAGCCCACCCACAGTATATGACCCCCACACAAAGTAGTCACCGATTACTTTTTACTCACCTGCCCACGCTGCAGTCCTGGACGCCCTCTGATTTCGTCTCCAGGGTGCACTGGTCGCTGAAGAATGTTGCGACGCTGTACCTAGTGTCATGGCGTTCTTCAGTGTAGTGACGTCAGTGTAGCGCCGCCTAGAGGAGGCAGCGGAGGGTGGCCAGGACTTGGAGCATGAACAGGTGAGTAAAAAAAAAAGTATCGGCAGCTGCTTATTGCAATAACACAATACGTAGCTGCCGATGCCTGTCACCTGTCACCATGCGGGCCAGTCAGAGATAGTTAGAGGGCCGGATGTGGCCTGCGGGCTGTACAATGCCCAGGTCTGGTCTATCGTATGCAATGCAGCACTTAGCTCTGCATCTTAAGATGAACTAACTGAGGTGAATGAACTACAGAACTAAAAACAGGTTATGGAGGTCTAGTACAATCAGATACATATGGCTGAGAACAGCAGTGACACCTTTGGTAGTTTAAGGCTAAGGCATCTCAGAAACTGATTTTAATGTCTGATATGTCGAATGTTTATAAAAACGACCCTTCAAGTAAAGGGATAGAGGGGTTCACCTCAGCACTGTGCCTGCCCAGCTTGCTTTGGAGCAAACAGAGTACAGACTCATTGAAAGTGTGTATACTGTATACTTTCCGCAGACATTTTTATCACATTTATGGAACTAAATGGTTAGAAGTGCTGGAGATTTCTGAATGATAGAAATGTCAGATATGTCTGTTTATTGTATATTTCTCTTATTTTCTATAAACTAGCTTACTGCTCTCATGTGTAGGGTGAATAAATATAACCTTTTATGATACTTGTATCCTTCTTGAATTCACTACAATTAAAGGCTCTTAGATAACCAGAAATGCTTAAGAGGGGATTTTCCATGTGTCTTTTTACATTACAAGGTTTTTTTTTTGTTTTGTTTTTTTTTTTTAAAGTCAAAATACGAAATAAAGCTGCAAGAATTTTTGAGTTCCTATGTTGAGGCTGCTACCTATATATTTTTTTTTTTTTTTTCCTTCTCCTTCATTCCTTGTATTCTTCAAAACATGGCACCATTAGGTACACAGCCTATGGCAGATAGCTAGTCACCTTTTGTTAGTACCATTTTTCATAGATTACTTTTTAAGGTTATGTTCACACAGGAATTTCAGAGCTACAAATTCTGCCTGATATCAGTCTCAATGGGAGGCAGATGATGTTTTCCTCTAGCTGATTTTTTTTCAACTAGTAAAAATAAGTGCTCAATCTTCAGGCAGACTCCACCTGAGAACTCCAATTGAATGAATGGGTAGCAGAAAAATACCATCTGGCCAACATGAAGTTGACATTGATTTGGTAAAGAGGAAAAATTCACAATTCTGAATTCCTGAAACAGAATTTTTCAGCTTCTATATATTCCACCGTGTGAACATACCCTAACTCTTTACAATTTGTAGGATAATTGATATTATGTCTGCTTTTGAGTAAGTAGACAATCTTGACAGCAGACCCGTTTTCATACCCAGTCATCAGGACATGGAGAAAACCATGACTTGCATCGTCCTGTTAGCAGTCCTGTGGAGGTGATATTTCCATTATAGATATAAACTCGACCTGTCTGGGAACCAAACATTGATGAGGTGATGTCACCAGTCCTTACAGGTGAGGTCACAATGATTTCATCTGCAAAACAAATTAAGAAATAAGGAAATGTTCAATATATTTCCTTCAGTTTTCTTCAACTGTTTCAACTAATAAAGTAAATTATCTGTTTCTGATTCATTCTAAAATCGCAAAGAATTTCTAAGCCACAGAGTGGCTGACAAGAGGGACCCTGTCTTTAGAACAGTTGATCCTAATGATAACCTTATTAATCCCTTCCCTGACATCCACTGTCTTTAAATGAAGCAGATCAGCTGCCTTAGCCACCTGGTCTTTGCTGTTCTATACAGCAGACCGGACGCTAATATTCGTGATCAGAGCTCTCTGATTGCGAGCATTTTGACTTTTTATAGGCCCCAAAAACCCTCATTATGTTCCCTCAGCAGCTCGGATACCTTTATTGGTGTAGGATGGTTACCGTGTGGCAAGATCGTGGGAGCAATCCTGTCTCCATGACAGTTAGGAGACTTTTAGGCTGAGGCCCCACGTTGCGGAAACACAGCTTTTTTTGTTGCGGTTTTTTGAGCCAAAAATGGCTACAAAAGGAATGGGAAATATATATGAAGTTCTTATATTTCTCCCTTCTGTTCATTCCACTCCTGGCTTTGGCTGAAAAAAACGCAACAAAATCTGCAACAAAAAAAGCTGCGTTTCCGCAACGTGGGGCTTTAGAGGCGTAGTGATTTCCACATAGACTGCAATACACTTGTATTGCACTCTATGGGACAAGCAAGCTAATGATTGCAGGTGCAAGCCCCTGGGGGAAAATAATAAAACAGGAAAAAAAAAACTCAAAGTTCAAGTCACCCCTCTTAGATACCAAATAAAATTAAAAAAAGCCAAATATAAACAAATTATGCATTCCCACATCCGAAAATGCCTGAACTACAAACGTATAAAAGTATTTTTCCGTACAGAGAATGTTTGTAGCAGGAAAAAAAAAAATAAAATGGACAAACCACCATATTTTTACCATTACCATGCCCTCCTAGAAATTGTGAATATAAAGCAATCAAAACATCTCACATTCCCCAAAATGGTATATTAAATAATAATATATAATAATAATTGCTTCATTTTACATTACCTGCAAATTGATTGAGATTCTGGCAAATCCCATCCACACACTGAAGAAAAAATTCCACAGCGGAAAAGCTGCGATTTAAAAAACGCTTGCATTTTTGAAATTCACAGCATGTCAATTAAACCAATGGAAATGCTGGCGTTTTCCATATAGGTATAATAGGGGCAGAAAGTCCACAGAGGAAAACTTAGCAAAACCGCTGCAAAAAAAAAAAAAAGACTTGATACTATGGAAAAAAACATGTTTTTGCTGTGTTTTTTTTTCTGCAAAGTTTTTTAGCTGCATGTGTTTTCCCATCTCAATATTTATGACTATACCCATAGGATATGCAATAAATACCTGATAGATGCAGGTCCCTGAGGAGAGGTGGGAACCACATTTATCTCAAGAATGGGGCCCCGTCTATTGCCAAAAAAGAATGGAAAGGGTTTGTGTGGTCTCTCTCCATTCACTTATACAGTAAGGTATGGAAATAGCTGATATCTTCAGGTATGTCTGTACCTTCCGTTGAAGTGAATGGGGAAAGACTCATGTGCGTGGCCCCTCTCTATTTGCTTTTGGCAACAGCCGAAGCAGCCCCATTCTCGAGATAAATGTGGGTATCATCATGTATTTATGGTATATCCTATGGATATAGCCATTAAAGTAGAGATGGAAAACACATTTAAGGGCTTATTCACAGTTCCATTATTCATGGCCATATGATGTCCATTTCCTCCACAGACCGCACACTTTCCTATTGGTTGTAAATGGACGTTTGCAGACAACTGTGGAAAAAATCTGAGACATACCTTATTTTGTTTTGTGGACCAACATGTCCAATAAAATCTATGGGTCCATAAAAATCAGACACCGCACAGGGATGCCATTCCTGTGCTGTTTTTCACTGATCCAAGGCATTGTATGGTAACTTGTTTAAATGGTTAATCTATTTTTCATGTGTCAACCATAGGAAGAAAAAAAAAATCAATAAGATGTCCATAAAATCAATAGGACTACATTTTTTCTGTGTAGACCATGGTCAGCAGTTGTGAATAATGGACATAATCCCTAAAAAAAAGGTTTCTTGTAATTCTAATATTAATGCTGTTTTGCTGGAGCATCACTTAGTCCTAGCCATACAACCAGGAGCAGATGGTGAACTGTGCCCCCTGAATTAAAGCATATGGGCCTCTTACCAACCATTACAGCCATGATAAACTTGCTGTCAGGCACTTATGGCAGTGGCTTGCCTGCTAGGAGAGTGAAGTTTCAGTTCAAGTCTTACATTCATGTTCCCTTTTACACCTGTTGTGGAAAAATCAGAATGTCCCTAAACACCTTAGATTTACTGTATATCCCACCCCACTGAAATCAGCAAGTTAGTTAATCTTTATATAGTGTGTATGAACAACTTAACCCCTTCTCTTTGCAGGTATTTTTTGAAGAAGATCCAGCGTCGCCTCTCTCTTCTTCTGCTGACACCTCTCTGCCGCTTCATCGGCCGCCGAGTCACTGTTCTGGATTCAAATCCCGCGCATGCTCAGTCAGCTCTGCCATTTCGCATTGGACAGAGCCGACTGCGCATGTCCAGCCAGCCATTTTCATGTGGATTTGGATCCTGAGCAGAGACTTGGCAGCTGATGACGCGGCAGAGAGGCGGCGCTGTATCTTTGGAAGAGCGTCTTCTTTGAGCACAGGGGACGTCCCCAGTGCTTTCTGAAGTCTCATTTGCATAAAGAAGAAAAACTAAAATTCTCAGACAAGGCGGCGCGGAGCAGAATAATAAAGGTAGGAGAAGAATAGTCTTTCTTAAGGCTATTCTGAAGTGGTGTTAGTGAAAAATGGGTTTCCCAATGATAGAATCCCTTTAACTTTTTTTTTTATTTTTCCATTCACAGAGTCATATGAGGGCTTAATGGTTTGAGGGACAAATTGTATTTTGTATTGGTAACATTTAATATTCCATACAATGTACTGGGAAGCTGGAAAAAAAATTCAGAATGGACTTTCTTACAGGCTTTGATTTTATGGTGTAGGCTTTTGATTTTCACTGTGTAGTCAAAATGATACCTGTATTCTATGAGCAGGTGTGATTTCATGGATACCAAATATATTTAGGTTTATTTACGTTTTAACCTTGAAAAAAAAAATAACAAAATTTCTTGGAGGCACAATATTATTTCAGAAATAATTTTTTTAATATTTACATGTGCGAGGATGCATTAGGCATCATTTTTGCGGGGCCAGATGTACTTTTTAGATATACCATTTTGAGGAATGTCTATTGCCAATCTTCTTTTATTCAAATTTTAATGAGAGGCGAAACAGCAAAAAAACTGCAGTTTTTTTCCCATTATGGATTTCACCGTTTGTGAAAAGTATTTTTATAAGTTTGTACACCGGTGGGTTTTGGGCACAGGGATACCCAATGTGTACGGGTTTCACTTTATTTAAGTACTTTTATATGTGTTCTAGGGAAAGGTGGATGATTTGAATTTTAATTACTTTTTTTTAACTGTAATTTTAAGACCTCCTTGGGGGCCTTGAACCCCAGGGGGTCTGATCACTAATGGAAAGCATTACAATGCTAATGAATTGCAATGCATTTCAAAATACCGAAGCTTCTACCACAGGCTGGGAGCCTTCAATAGACTCCCGGCTGTCATGTGAATGGATTGCCGCCCCCAGATCTCATTCTGCGGGACGGTGATCCACCCCAAAATGACGCCTCTGTCAGCTTTGAAAGAGGCATCAGGGGAAGGTTAATGTCTGCAGTGACTCAGCTCCTGTCATGCAGAAACATATGTCATAAATGTCTTATACATGTGAGTCCCGTTTATGGTTAACACGCCAATCTAAAAAAGGGGTTTTCAATACAGCTGAATAAGTATGTTCACCTCCCATGACATGCACTGTACATGAGGAGGATCAAGTTTAAGGGACAAGATGCTTTTAGTTTATACCTAGATATCTAACATACTGTGTGCTTCAGATGACATTTTTAAGATTTCTGTTTCCTTCCAGTGAATGGGAAACTCATAATTACTTAATATTTCTCATGACTACAAATTGGATCAAGGTCTATCTAAGTGTATGCAGTTCCCTCAGCTGAAGAGCCTGGACTTCATACTCCATCCACACATAAATGTTAGCAAGCCATCAGGTGAGGAGATTTGTGCAACCGCTAAGTTATTGAGCAAACTGTCAGACATGACAACTATTAGGTGAGAATAGTTTTCTATGGATTTTATGGATGTAAACAAGAATGTTCCTATTCACTGACCGCAAACAGAACTTCAAAGTGCAAAGAATTGAAATGGTGAAGAATTGAAATATAATCTTAAACAGTAATAGAAATTTTCATTATTCAATAATTAACTGTTTTGCATAAAACCAGAAAATCCCTTCAGTGACATTTGCTAGCAAAACACTTATTGATATCCATAAAATAAAGACACATCCAGTCAGTCATACCTAAACCGTCTTCATCCAGGTCTCTTAGATGTAGTTTAGTTCCAAAACGTGAAAACTCTCTGTCGCCCCTTAGTGTGCCGAGGGGTGATGGGTTAGTCTTTCCTTTCAGTTTGTACACCATTGCTGCCCCTGCATGCGTCAGATCTCTTGATAAGAACACAACTTTAGTTGTTGTGCCTGGAACAATCCAGATAAAACCAAGGTTGATGAAACATGATCATGTGTGTGACAACTTGTCAAGTTATATACATGTATCAGGATTGCGCTCTGTTCACTTCATGTTTGAACCCTAGGTTTGGGAAAAGCTCCTGCATGTACAACAAAAGCATCCATACGCCCTAATCACCTAATGGAGATGGTTCTTTTGACCTCCATGGGGGGGTCAAAAACAGCTGGTCGGTAGCATTAGGAGCAGACGCAAGGGATGCTCATGTAACTAAAATTATAATTCACAGAAACAAATCTAAATAGTAAGTTAGGCCAATAGATTTAGCAAAGAAAAAGTGACAGTTAAAACATAACCTTTAATAAATCAATAAAAGGCACACAGTGTGTCTTTGAGCAACCTGGATACACACAACACAGATATTGAAGAAAGCAAAGTTGTGGGGGAAAGCAGAGTAATGCACACAGCAGTCAATGTTCCATAAGAGGATAGAACGGCATTCACACCCTGCAAATTCTCAAATTCTCATCTCCCTCAACCAACAAATGGCAGCGGTGTTACCAGATGCGGTCACACTTTATCACCAAGGGACCATGGTGTCTGATGTCTGCTGTGCAGTGTATTATCACTAAATATCTTGACCCCTGATGATTTTATTTAAAAGAAATGCGTAGGGTCTTTGTTTTAACCAATTAGTGGTTTCACTCCATCTCTAAATGCTTGTTTCCAGTGCTGTTTGGGGCTGCAGCTGGTGTGGCGTTAGGCCAGTAGCCTCACCAGCTGGGCTCCTCTCCTGCATTATACAGCCTGGTTTACCTGTTTATATCAGTGGATAGCGATTTAGAGTGTCTCCAATTCATTTGTTGGTTGAGGTATTTGAGATTTTGGAGGGTGTGAATACCGTTCTATCCTCTTATGGAACACTGACTGCTGTGTGCATTACTCTGCTTCCCCCACAACTTTGGTTTCTTCAATATCTGTGTAGTGTGTATCCAGGTTGCTCACAGACACACTGTGTGCCTTTTATTGATTTATTAAGGGTTATGCTTTAACCGTCACTCTTTCTTTGCTACATCTATTGGCCTAACACTATTTAGATTTGTTTCTGTGAATTACCCTTTGTAAGAGGCAATTATTTTGAGCCAACTGTGAACTTTAGCCTCACTCCAAACAGACTGTGTCTCCTTTAGTCCTATCACTGCCTGGTATGGCTTCATTCGCTCCCCCTAAGGCCGGTTGCAGATGACCATGCTGCAACCGGCCGGCTGTGAATTAAAGGCACAGGTGGTGCACGGGGGACACGTGGATGTCACCCATGTGCCTCCCATCTAAGAGCCGTGCTTCCGCAGCCCCTTTCATTAAATGAATAGGAGCCACGGAAGCAAGGGACGCAAAATAGGTCACGTGACATGTAATTCACGGTCATGAGTACAGGCCCATAGAAATTAAAGGGTCAGTGTGTTATCTGTGAAATACACGGATAGCGCACTGATCGTGTCCACGGTCATCTTCAAGGGGCCTTAGTGAGCTGCAACAACCCATCCATACTGAACAATATAGTGACGGAACTAGTGCCAGCTAAACCCAAGATTCTATTCCCTAATCCCTATGCACAGCTGACATCGGTGCCAAGCATGACATGTTACTGTCCAACAGTGACACCAGACAGTGCCTGTGTGTGGAAGGCACCTGCAGAATGTAAAATCTAAATAGAATTCCTCTGATAACACACAAAAACTATAGGGATAACCCAGAAATGCATAGGGATTAGAGAATAGAATCTTGGGTTTAGCTGGCACTAGTTTAGCCATTGTATTTGTTCAGTCTGGATGGGTTGTTGCAGCGCACTCAGGGGGAGGAATATAGCCACATCAGGCAGAGACAGGACTAATAGAGACTGTTTGGAGCGAGACTATAATTTTAGTTACTAAAACATATTTTTGGCTGGGCCACACGATGCGGAAAAGCTGCATTTTTTTTTTTTTTTTTTTAAGCTAAATCTACTTCAAAAGTAATGGGAAATACTGTATAAAGGAATCACTTATACTTCTCCCTTCTGCTAAATGCACTCCTGACCTTGGCTCAAAAAAAAAAAACAACGCAGCCTTAGTCTTTAGTGGTTTTTCCTGTATTTTAATGGGAATGCCCTTTAGGCTAAGATCACACGTTGCAGAAAAAAATAGTTGCTGCAGTTTTTCAAGCCAAAGCCAGGAGTAACTTCAAAAGGAATGGGAGATATAATGGAACCACTTATACTTCTTCCTTTTTCTAGATCCACTTCTGGCTTTAATTAGAAAAATGCAGCGAAATCTGCAACAAAAAATGCAGTTTTTCCAGTACTAGAATGATATACATACTTTGTGTGGGTGCGCCTATAATCAGCACTTGTGTACTTTCTCCATTCACAGCCACAGTCCCGCTTGCAAATGATGTTCCCATCTTACTCTGGTCCTACAAAACATTAGCCAGTTGATAGAAATAAAGAAAATTTTTTAAGCTAACACACATGAAAGTATCATTTTTAATATATCATTTGTACCTAAGGTATGGCTCATTACCATATTGGGCCTAAGGAAGAAATTGTTATAAAAAAGTTCAAAGTTTGAAAGTAAAGAACACAGTTCACCAAGTCATTAATCCTGAATAACATCCATTTAGCTCCATGCACACAAACATGTGCTTTGTCAGTTTGCTAGTTTTGTTTTTATGACCCACAGACACATATTACCCATTTATTATCATGGTCCATTTAGGGGCTCATGAGCCCTGAGGAAAACTCAGGACAGCTCCTATTCTTATCCTTTTTGTGGCCCAGGCTCATTAATGAAATGAAAAAAATACTAAAAATGGAGGGGGTGGACAGCACGCTGATATCATGTATGTGCTGCCTGTGCCGTTTTCTCACAGACCCGTACATGCACACAATCGCACATGTAGCCTTACTATAATAATGCATGTCAATAAGAAAAACTCTAATCCCCTCTCTTAAATCCTGTTGCACATAAAAAAAAGCCAGTTAAAAAACTGCTTTTGGCCGGTGTACGTTGATTCTGGCTAATCCCATCTACACATTGCAGAAAAAAAAATCTGCTGCGGAAAAACTGTGTTTTCAAAAATACTTGCGTTTTTGAAAATCTCCAGCATGTCAATTATTCCTACAGAAATGTTGGCGTTTTCCGTATAGGGCAGCATGGTGGCTCAGTGGTTAGCACTGCAGCCTTGCAGTGCTAGAGTCCTGGGTTCAAATCCTGCCAGGGACATCTGCAAGGAGTTTGTATGTTCTCCCCGTGTTTGCGTGCGTTTCCTCCCACACTCCAAAGACATACTGATAGGGAATGTAGATTGTGAGCCCTATATGGGACAGTGAACCCAATGTCTGTAAAGCACTGCATATTATGATGGCGCTATACAAGTAAGTATAGGTATAATATACCTGTAATTTTATTCGGCAGCATTTTTTTTTTTGCTACACTTCGCTACGTGGTGCCTTAGCCTTTATAACAATATGTGTGGACTGAGCTATACATTACAGGTATAACTTGATGGCTAAATGATATCTTTTTTTTTTTTTTAATTCTGTGTTATATTAACTGCAATGATAATGTCTTTCAACAGAATGGCCATTATAACTGATATAGTACATGATGAATTTTGTATGTACAGTTGAAACCAGAAGTTTACATATAGTACACTATATAAAAAGACACATATTTATGTTTTTCTCACTATCTGACATGAAATCAGAATAAACCTTTCCCGTTTTAGGTCAATTAGGATTACCAAAATTATTTATATTTGCCAAATGCCAGAATAATGAGAGAGGGAGAATTTTTTAAGGCATTTTTATTACTTTCTGCAAAGTCAAAAGTTTACATACACTAAGATTACTATGCCTTTAAACTATTTGGGACTGCCCATATGATGATGTCATGTGTTTGGAAGCTTCTGGTTTATCGGCATCTGAGTTAATTAGAGACACAACTGTGGATGTATTTTAAGGCATACCTGAAACACACTGCTTCTTTGTGTAACATCATGTGAAAGTCTAAAGAAATCAGCCAAGATATCAGGAAGAGAATTGTAGACTTGCACAAGTCTGGTTCATCCTTGGGTGCAATTTCCATATACCTGAAGGTGCCTCGTTCATCTGTACAAACAATTATAAGCAAGTAGAAACAAGATGGGAATGACCAGCCATCATACTGCTCAGGAAGGACACGGGTTCTGTGTCCCAGAGATGAACGTGCTTGAGTACAAAATGTGCGTATCAACCCAAAAACAAAAGCAAAAGACCTTGTGAAGATGCTGGCTGAAGCTGGTAAGAGTGTGTCATTATCTACAGTGAAACGAGTACTGTATCGACATGGGCTAAAAGGCCACTCTGCCAGGAAGAAGCCATTACTCCAAAAGAAACATAGAAAAGCCAGAATAATGTTTGCAAATGCACAGAGGAACAAAGACCTTAATTTTTGGAGACATGTCCTGTGGTCTGACGAAACTAAAATTGAACTGCTTGGCCATAATGACCATCGTTACGTTTGGAGGAAAAAGGGAGAAGCTTGCAAGCCTAAGAACACCATCCCAACTGTGAAACACGGGGACAGCAACATCATGTTGTGGGGTTGTTTAGCTGCAGGAGGGACTGGGGCACTTCACAAAATAGATGGCATCATGAGGAAAGAACATTATGTGGCAATACTGAAGCAACATCTCAAGACATCAGCCAGGAAGTTAAAGCTTGGGCGCAAATGGGTCTTCCAAATGGACAATGACCCGAAGCATACTGCCAAACTGGTTACAAAGTGGCTTAAGGATAACAAAGTGAATGTTTTGGAGTGGCCATCACAAAGCCCTGATCTCAATCCTATTGAAAATTTATGGGCAAAGTTGAAAAGGCAGGTGCAAGCAAGGCGGCCTACAAACATGGCTCAGTTACACCAGTTCTGTCAGGAGGAATGGGCCCAAATTCCTGCCAACTATTGTGAGAAGCTTGTGGAAGGATATCCAAAACGTTTGACCCAAGTCATACAGTTTAAGGGCAACGGTACCAAATACTAATGAAATGTATGTAAACTTTTGACTTTGCAGAAAGTAATAAAAATGCCTTAAAAATTCTCTCTCTCCCATTATTCTGGTATTTGGCAAATATAAATAATTTTGGTAATCCTAATTGACCTAAAAGGGGAAAGGTTTATTCTGATTTCATGTGAGAAAAACATGCATATGTGTCTTTTCATATAGTGCATGTAAACTTCTGGTTTCAACTATATCATAAACTGTACTAGGTAAGGTAACTTACTTCATTTCCATGCAAAATGAAAGATATGTTTTTACTTGGTGGGTAGAATCCATAAGTTTTCCCTAGACTCTGCAGACTTTCACAGTAATGTCTGTAGAAAAATAAAATTTTGGATTATGATTCATATAAATCCTTTGGCAAAATAAAGGCATGAATACACTAGGTAATTATACCCTACATGTTACTGTTATTACTAACCAAGAGTTTTAGTTTTAAAAGAATTTATTGAAATGTTGCAATAACATAAAATAGTCCAAGCAATAAGACAATCATAATACAAAAGTGTAAAACAGCACAAAAATAAAACACGTAGACTATAAAACATTTGAAGTCGGTTAAACATGAAGTAAGAAAAGGTGGGCGTGTAGCGCCACAATGCAAGCGGGAAGGGGATCCTACTTGAAATAAAGGGTGGGGGGTGAAAAATGCTGGGAATCTTATCCAGCAATCAGAGCTGTAGGCAATATGGCAGTCCTGGGATGGGAGACCTGTTAATCCAAGGTATTCAGATCTTATTGAAAAGCGGGCGGGTATCAGAAATAGATGCATTAATTTTTTCACGGAGCATAACAGTATCAACTTTCCCGAATAACATCAGTCAACGAGAGAAAAGGTTTCCTCCAGTTGAAAGCTATATGAATTCTGGCAGCCATCAGAATGTACTGGAATAACTTAAATTTAGAATATTTGAGGCTCGCAGGTTTATAACCATGAGTTTTAAAGGGAATGTGTTGCCAGGAAATGACCTATTTTTTTTTTTTTTTTGACATTAAGGATTTTATTGAAATTTTTACATTTAAACATAAAAACATTTCAAACAACATTTTGGGGCTGGAAACACATGGGTGGGGAAGGACATAGGGGGAGGGGATAGGGGATTGGGGTTGAGAAATGACAAATGGAGCAAATCAGAGGAGATAACATGAGCTCTGTCGCAGCAGAGCCGAACAAAGATATAACTTTTCATGTTGACAGAGATAAAGCAATTTATACAATAAAATAATCAGGGAAGTACCTGGATGGGGGGGGGAGGGAGGCAGGGGGATAGGAGATGAGAAGAGGTTAATAGGGTATGGGGAACAACATAGGCTCTGTCGCAGCAGGGCCAAACACAAAATGCAGTAAAATGTAAGGTAAAGTCAAAACATATTTACATTATTATGACAAGAGATTAGAAGTTAGAAATTAGAAGAAGTCGGGGGGGGGGTCCCTGTTGGGGGATATAGAGGGGAAGGCAGACTGGAATTCCCTGGAATGGGAGAAAAGATTCCAAAGGAGCCATGTTTGGTGGTGGGTCCTGTCATCCTGTCGCAGCTCCGCCATCATATTTTCCATACTATGGATGAGCAAAATCTCTTTGAGCCAGGACACTAGGGAGGGGGGCGTCTGAGATTTCCATAGTCTAGGAATCATAGACCTTGCGGCCACTAGCATGAAGCCTATCAATTTGCGGATGTGTTTCTCATATTTACTAGGGAAGATGGAGAGAAGGAGGGGAGCCGGGTCATCGCCTAATGAAATGCCCGTAACCCTCTTAATTATACGCCGAACTTCTGACCAGTAGAGGCGTAAGAGTGTACATTCCCACCAGACGTGCTTCATCATACCCCGGCCAGAGTTACATCTCCAACATCGATCTGAGGTAGAGGGATACATCTCATGGAGAACAGATGGGACTCCGTACCATCGGGAGAGTATCTTATAGTTAGTCTCCTGTGCCTTGCAGGAAACAGAGAATTTGTGGCACGCCTGGAATGCCAATGACCACACATCTGGTGCGAACGAGACCCCCAGCTCCCTCTCCCACCCACCCACGTAAGCAGGTAGGGAGTCAGTAGCAGTCTCCCGCAGCATGCCATAGATAAGCGAGATTGTGTGAGCTGGGGTATGGGAAGAGAGGCATATGCGTTCAAAGGGCAGTAACTTTCTGTGCAGATTGTGCTTTATCTTAAGAGTGGTGTATAGGTGAGTTAGCTGGGCGTATTGCCAGTGGGATATGGCCGAGTCAGGGTCTGACCCAGGATGGGACAGCTCTTGGCGGGGGAGGAGAGATGTCATGCTTGTAACTTGGTGGAAACGGAGGATCTGTTGGCCCCTAGCGTGGGATAAAAAGGAGATGTGGAGCGCCGCAGGAAAATCCGGGTTTGCCGAGATAGGCGTCATAAGTCCATCGTTTAGAAAGAGTCTACACATAACACCATAGCGCCGGCACGATCCAAGGACCTGAAGCGCGACGTATGGAAGTGTATGGGTGGAGCTATCTGTCCAGTAATGCTTAGCTAGCCATGGGAGGGCAGTAAGTGGAAGTGAACTCAAGGAACCCTCCAAGGCAACCCAGAGTTTAGAGTGTTCCGAGTGATGCCAGTCCAAAATGCGTGAAGCGACCGCAGCCAGGAAGTAGAGCAATCCGGTACCGCCAATCCGCCACACTCCTTGGGTTTGGTCAAGATACTTCTTGCAATTCTCGGTGGCTTGGATGTCCATATGAATTTAGTAAATGTTTTCTGGATAGTTGTAAAGAATTGTTTGGGTAACATTATAGGGACAGTCTGAAATAGATAGAGTAGTCTGAGGAGGACATTCATTTTTAGCAAAATAATGCATCCCAGCCAAGAGAGGCCTTTGGTGTCCCATCGTTTCATATCTGTCTGCAAGGTGCGCAGGATCGGAAGGAAATTAAGCGTCTAGGAATCGGTTAGATTGCTAGGGAGCTGAACCCCCAAGTATTTAATTGCTTTCTGGGACCATGTAAAGGAAAAAGAGGAGCGGAGACCCCGAAGCTGTGACTCTGGCAGAGAGACATTAAGGGCGGTACATTTGGACAGGTTGAGTTTGTAGTTACTAAAGTAGCTATAGGAGTTGATTTCTCGGAGGAGAGATGGGATAGTTGTATGCGGCTGAGTGATGAAGAGTAGGACATCATCTGCGAATGCGGAAATCTTAAGATGTAAATTACGGATTCTGAGGCCCTGGATGTCTGGATTATCCCTAATTGCTATGAGTAGATGTTCCATCACCAAGGCATAAAGCATAGATGAAAGAGGACAACCTTGGCGGGTGCCATTGCCTATAGTAAGAGGTGAAGAGAGTGTGCCATTAACTCGTACCTGTGCCCTCGGGGAGTTATAAAGGGAGCGTATGCAGGTAAGCATCCTGGGTCCCAATCCTATCTGCGAGAGAGTGGCTTCCAAGAAGCCCCAATCAACCCTGTCAAAGGCCTTCTCTGCGTCCAAAGAGAGGAGCATCATAGGGATTCGTGAACTCTTTGCATGATGGATCGCCGAGAAGGCCTTCAACGTGTTATCCCGTGCCTCTCTATGTGGGATAAAGCCAACTTGATCGTAATAAACTAGCTTTTCCATGTACTGACTCAGTCTATTAGCTATCAGTTTGGCGTAGAGTTTGGCGTCTGTGTTGATCAAGGATATCGGTCTATAACTAGGGCAGAGCAGGTGGTCGTTACCGTCCTTGGGTATAACCGTTATATGTGCATGTAAAAAGGGGGGGGGAATTGAGTGTCAGGCGAGATAGAGTTAAAGGATTTCAATAGAAGGGGTGCAAGATCAGGCTGTAAAATCTTGTAGAACCGAGCTGTGAACCCGTCTGGTCCCGGGCTTTTACCCACGGGCAAGTTCGAGATCCCCAGCTCAAGCTCCTGGGCGGAAAAAGGTGATTCCAATAGGTCAGACTCTTCGGGTTTAAGAGAGGGGAGAGCTGTCTGTGCTATATATTGGGGAAGTGTGAGGGGGGGGGATCAGGCGTCCGATTGGTGGTGTGCGGCTGAGGAAGGTTATAAAGGGATTCATAATATCCTCGGAACTCTTCAGCTATGTCTGTAGTTAAGTGGGTTGTGGTTCCCGATGGGTTCTTAATAGCCGTTACATACGAAGTGGCCTGACGCTCTCTTACGGCGCGTGCCAATAGGCGACCCGCCTTGTTACCCCACTCATAGAATGATCGTTTGCCTAATTGGCGGAGTCACTGTTGCCTGTGCTCCAACAAGGACCTGATCTCCTGATGCGTAGCCGTCAGCGCAACCAGGGTAGACTGTTGTAGGGATAATTTATGTTGTGCCTCAAGGGCAGCTAAGTCTCGAAGGAGCGACTGGAACTTAAGCCCCGATTCCTTCTTAATTCTAGCCCAATGCCCACGAAGCACACATTTTAAGGCTTCTCATTGAATCGGTGGAGAGGTGGAGTCATGGGCATGGTCTGTCACAAAGTTGGAAACAGTGAGTTTGAGATCGGCCATACATGCAGCATCAAGCAAGAGCGACTCATTCAGTCTCCAAGAGTGTGGGCGAGATCCCGGAGGCGACATGCAAATAGTGCATGTGATTGGAGAGTGGTCAGAGAGAAATGCTGTACCAATCCCGGCTGCAGTCACTTGAGGCAAAATAGCATGGGATGTAAGAATATAGTCAATCCTACTATATGTGTTATGAGCATGGGAGTAGTATGAGAAGTCTTTATCGGTCGGATGAAGGATCCGCCAGGCATCGCACAACAACATGGAGTGTAAAAGCTTCCTGAGCTTGTTTAAAGCACTGTAGGGAATATGGGACCTACCTTCAGAGGTGTCTATTAAAGGGTTCAAAGGGAGATTGAAGTTTCCACATAGTATGAGATGGCCCTTGGCAAAAGATTGGAGGGCATTCAGGGCTGAGACAAGGAAGGGGATCTGACCGGTGTTCGGTGCGTATATATTGGCTACTGTGTACACTGATCCATATATTTCACATATGAGATAAATGTATCTAGCCATGATACATTTATCATGAAGTCTATAATCTTTACAGGGAGGTTTTTGTGGAAAAAGATGGCAACCCCCTTAGTTTTACCCTGTGTGTTACTACTATGGGACCATAACTGATAGTAGCGGTTTTTAATAGTGGGCACATGATTAGCAAGAAAATGTGTTTCTTGTAGGCAGAGAATCTGGACCCTACGCTTGTGGGCATCATAAAGAACTTGAGAGCGCTTCTCAGGTACATTCAATCCCTTAACATTGAATGAGGATATTATAATGTCCGCCATAGGCAGTGGAAGGGGAGGGGAGGGATAGTGAAGGCGGAAAAGTAGGGGACGAGATCAGGAGCGGTTGGGTCAGTGGTACCCGGAGTTGGAGGACAGGGACCTCGGGAAGCAGGAGGGAGGAGGGGAATTAAGGTCGAAGAGGGCAGACAGGGCACTCTCAGTGGGAGTATCGGGTAGGAGCATGCGTCTCCGTTTCATTCCGCACTGCAGAACCTTAGCTATGTGGGAACGAAGAAGGCCGAGGCCAAGGCAGCAAGACAAGAAGAAAAGGTAAAGAGGTCAAGAACTGACAAATAACCAGAGACTATGTGGCCCCCTATGTTAAATTATGCGTGAAGAGGCAACATAGTGAATAGGTCTCTAATGAAGAAGTGCAAATTCAACAAAAATAGGCAATAGAACATTTAAAAATTCGACGATGGTATAACCCCCGAACTATAAAGTCCAGCGAGAACGGTTCACCTGGGAAGAGTGAGATCAAGCCGGATGGTCACATTCTGTTGCCAGGCGACGTCTACGCCTTGGTCTTTGGGGCCCTGGAGGAGTCGTTGTTTGATCTCTAGTAGCGGTTCGGACCATCGTAGGAGGAGCTGGGCGATCTGAGTCACTGAGCATCTGTTCCCAGATCTGGAGGCAGATCATTGGAAGATCAAGTGCGCGGAGAAAATCCTGGAGGTCCTCCGGGGATGTCAAGACGATCAGCTTATCCTGCCTGCGGACCTGGAGAGCGAAAGGAAACCCCCACCGATAGGGAATCCCTCGTTCTTGGAGTGCAGCAAGTAGCGGTTTCAGCGCTGCCCTTTGACGTAGAGTGTGTCTGGAGAGATCCGGAAAGATGGATAGAGGGGCACCCCTAAAGTCGATGCTCTTGAGATTTCTAGCTTTGGACATTATATCCTCCTTTACGGTGAAGTAGTGGATCCTACATATGACATCCCTCGGTCTCGCTGGGTCTGAGCTGCGAGGTCGAAGGGCCCGATGTGCTCTGTCCATTTCTATGTGCGTCTCAGGGGGGGCTCCCCAAGATGGTATTGAATATGCTTGTGAGTGCCGGTACTAGGTCGGCGGTCTGGGTGGTTTCTGGTAGGCCGCGGATCCTTATATTATTGCGGCGGTTACAGTTCTCTATGTCATCTATATGGAAAGTGAGCCTGCGGTAATGAGTGGTATGGGCAGATGACATCTGGTGAAGCGACTGAAGGGAAGACGTCACTGACACTTGAAACTGCTCCAAATTGTCAACTCGGATTTGTAGGTCTATCTACAAATATCTATATATTTGTTATATCTGTTTTAACTATTTGCAGGTCATGACGCCACGCACGTTTCAGATCTGTGGCTAAATTATCCATGTCCCTTCTGCTTAAAGCGAGTAACGCCTGCAGTTCCGGATGTCCCTGTAGCGTAATGGCCGCTTCCTCCGGAGGGGGGAGGTGAGATACTACAGACTCTGCCGAAACGTGGGTAGAGATAGATGCTTGATGGTGGAAGGTGGATCGTCCTCTTCTCCTGAGGACAGATCAGACAGTGTGGTGGTCGGGGTCTGTGGGTCTGGTCTGTGGCGATGAGGCCCGTTAGAGGGTAAAGGTGAGGCTGCTCCCCATACTGCCCCTTTAATTACCGCGTTGTTTGGTTGGGTGGGGGAGATCAGCGGTGCCCGCACCGCCACTGCTCTCGGGTCTGGAGCTGCCTTGGAAGCGCTGAGCGCCGGGACACTGTCAGCGCTGGAAGGAGGATGTGAGGAGGACGTCTCCCTTAACGGTGAGGCTGCTCCCTCCGCCAGCGGAGGGGAGGGGAGCCGTCGGGCTGTCTGTAGTGGCTGCGCAGCGCTGCTTTCCGGCCCGTCGGATCGCGTGCGCTGCTGGGAAAATGGCGTCGGTGCTCCCCTACAGGCCTCGGCATCGGAGGATCCCTCTTGCCCCTGCAGCAGGAGAAAATAGCTGGAGATGCCCCCCTCCTGTGACTGGGAGGTAAGGGGCTCCCCTGGGGTCTTTTTGCCTCTTGTTTTGCCCATTTTGGGGTACTTATGGACCTATTTCAGCGGGGCACCGGTCGGAGCTCTCAGTGTCTGCTGCTGCCACGCCCCCCATGACCTATTTTTTAATTAAGTTTATGTTAAACATATTTTAAAGAATTTTTGGTGAGGTTTTTAAAAATTTTCCATGTTATCGATATTTTTAAAAAATTCTTAAAAATACTGCAGTTCTGATTCTGACCACGAAGCCAAGTAATATTCTGTGCATTGACCACTGCAGAGGTTACAGGTTAGAAAACTCTCCCATACAAGTCAATAGGGTCTGCTGCAGAACATTGTATCTATAGCCCATGGTTCAGGTTCTATAATGCTGACTATGCATATTGCAATAACCCTTTTCTCCTGCAGCCATTTTTCACTTTTTCATTTTCCGCTTTTTTTTCCCTCAATTTCAACAGCCATAAATTTTTATTTTTCCATTCACAAGGGGCTTAACTTTTGTGGGAAAAATTGTGCTTCATAATGGCACCATTTAATATTCCATACAATGTACTGCAAAGCTGAATAACAATTCTGAATGGGGTGGAATTGGAGAAAAACTGCTGTGTGCCTATACCCTGCGGGTCATTACCATAACCATTGCTATTCCAAATTTATATAGTTTTTGTTATGTTTCAACAACTTAAAAAATCCAAAACTTTGACAAAAAAAAAGATTTTTTTTCTTGGAGTCACCATATTCTGACACTTGTAAGTATTTTATATTTTGTTTATTTGCTGGGCCAGAAGTACTTTTCATTTATACCTTTTTGAGGAATGTCTGATGTTTTGATTGCTTTTTATTAATATTTTTTGGAAGATGAAATGGCGAAAATACAGTTGTTTGACCATTTAGATTTTTCGCTGTATGGGAAAATACTTTTATACATTTGTAGTGCAGGCATTTTGGGGCGTGGGGATACCTAATTTGTTTATGTTCAAATATGTATATTTCTTTTTACTTTAGATGTAGGCGAAGGGGGGTGATTTTACCTTTTTTTTATTAAGTTTTTTACTGTTTTATTAGCCCCCTAGGGGGCTTGAACCTGCGATTGCTTGACACATAGACTGCAATACAACTGTTTAGTAGTCTATGGGAGATTCACAGTGTAACTATTGAGGCCTGCCACTCAATAGTTAATTTCTTATGACAAGCCTTGAATCCTTCACAAGCTCCAAGCTGTCATGGACACCGGATGGCTCCTGGGAGCCTTACTGGTTCAAGCAAGTGGACTGGGAAGGGGAGTGGGGTGCCACAGGAAGGGGTTTTAGATTTGAAGTGGGTGATGCCCGCAATCAAAGCAAACTAGGTGGTTATGGCAGTCACTCTGCTTCACAGCGGTTAGCATATGTAAAGACCCGACATCCACAATACTTTTTTATGGTGGATGTCTGAAAGGGGTTAAAGGTATTTTCTAGGACTCTGATATTGATGGTCTGTCCTCTTGGTACCACGCACCAATAATCTATTTGAAGAGGCCATAGTATGCAGAGGGGCTCTGCGGCTTCTTCACTTCTTACCAAGCATAGTACCATAGATTGTATAGCAGTTGTGCTTGTTATTGCAGCTCAGTCTCATTCACTTGAATGAGACTAAGCTACAAACATGCTATGTGACAGATGAACATGACATGAATGGCTTGTGAAGTGGATGTGGTGCTCATCCAACTGCTGCAGTTTCAAACACACAATTGGCAGCGGTGGTGGGTGGTGTATCCCCGGCAATCTGTTATTGATGACCTATCCTAAGGAGTTAGGTCCCCACCAGAGGTTTCTGGAAGATTCTTACTTCCCTCTCCCCATTAGGAACTCATACTCAGCTGACTTGAATGTTTTCTATTTAGTTATAATAGGGGCAAATGAAAACTCTGTGGACTTTGTAAAAAACGCTGCGAAAAAAAGCGCAATGCATGTCTGCTTAGTTTTTTTCTGCAACATTTTTTTTGCTGCACATCGCTATGTGGGGCCTTAGCCTAATGGTGTTTTCCAGGCTTATAAGATTGATAACCTACCCTTTGGATAGGAGTTGAATTGCAGATTGGCTGGGGTCTGACTCCTGGGATCCCCACAGATCAACTGTTAGAAGTATATGCAGCGCTCAGATTAGCACTGTGCCTTTTTTACTGAAAACCATCATGGGCCATGCAAAGTCACAATTACCGTGACAAGGCATTTTTGCAGCTCAATCCCATTGAAATCAATGGGGCTGAGCTAAAAAAAACCCAATAAAATGTACAACGCTGTGGTTGATTTTCAGTTACTACAGCTGGACCTCCCGTAGGGTTTATTACTGTCCCTGCCTTCCCAATCACTAAGTACACAGCGCTCAATGAGTGCTGTGTGCACAGCTATGGAAGCTGCCATGATGAGGCTTCACTTCCAGGCCCACGGTCACATGACCAAGGGGTAACACATCAGCTCTACAGTATGCTGTAGGAGACTGCATTCCTCCTGTAACTGAAGCTAGTGGAGCAGCCCCAGGTATAGGAGAAATCACCAAAAAAGGAAAATTAAAATGCCCCCAAATGTCTATTATGACTTTATGGGGGGCACAATGTGTAATAAAACAAATTAAAAATTAAAAAAAGAAAACACGTCACAGGTTCTAGTCCCACCCCTGGCAACACTACAATAATTGTCAACTGCAAAAAATTACCGGAATGGAGAGGGAAAACTATTTAAAAAAATTTTTTAGTAGTACTTTGTGCTATTAAAAAAAAAAAAAACATGAAAAATGTAAAAACCAGACACATTTCCTCTAATTTTTTGTTTACATTTTCTCAGATATTAAAATCCTATTAAGCAACAGAAATAAAGACACAAAAGTTCTATTAATAACCTAAATTTAAAAAATGTTATAGCCCTCAAATCCGCATGTAGAAAAAAAAACGGAAAATGTGTCCCATCCTGAACTAGGGAAAATAGCCTGGTTCTGAAGTGGTTAAAGAAATACCTTTTGCATGATCTCCAGGTGGGACTCCCAATCACTAGCAATGTTTTACGCCTTTGTTTATGGCTATGAATGGTATAGCCAAACCAGGCATAGTCCTGTTCTCCATAAATACTCCAGTCAGCTTCTTCCACATATAAACTGCCTTGTGAAGAAACATACCAGTCACTACTTCACCACACAATATCTTACTAAGAATGATAGTACACATGTGGGTGAGGTCAACTCCCCACACAATATAGGCTATACGTTATACATCTCACTCATTCACCATCTTACCAGCTCTGTTGTCTTCTCACTTCCTGTTTTCACTGGAAAGCTGATGGTTGGGCTTAGAATGGTTGCAGGGGCAGGCAAGGAGAGACAAAACTTCCAAGCTGCCAGGAGGAAGAGTGGGCTGGTACTAAACTCTACACTGTTATCTCTGCACTTACATACAGAGATAGCAAGCACTGAGCAAGCCCACTATTTGAGTCTTTATAAAAAAAACTGCAATTAACTTACGCAGCTTTGGCTACCCAAGCAAAGAGCAGGAGGTAAATGAGCTTGAGAGCAGGAGCGCTCTGGAGAACTCACCCTCCTCCCTTCCAGAAAACAGGGAGTGATGTCACCCGGCCTGTGCATTGATGCTGCCAGTTAACAAACAAGGCCAGGGACCTAGGCAACAAGCTGTAAACAATTGGGGGAATAATCTGATATAGCAGGTAAATAAAGCAGCATTCGTAAAGCAATATAATTAGGAAATCTTTTCTTTTGACATAAGCTAGCAATTTAGATAGGATCCTTATGATGGGACTATCTCTTTAAATACCCTGTCAGGACACAAACCTTGATGATATATAGCAAAATGTATCATTAATGTGCCCATAATGAAAAGGACTTCCATCACCTTTTATAGATCTTCTATGACTTGCATAAAATGCTGCCACCAAACCTCTCTGCTTTCCTCCACCAGACGCATAAGGTGAACCGACTACTAGATCAAGCTTCTTGTCTCCATTCACATCAGCAGAGTGTAATGTCCATCCAAAGTTACAATATGAAAACTGCAATGTGTATAATATATGGTTTATTTACTGATAACTAGATGAAACTGCAAATATACAGAATTATTGTCCACAGAAGCTTCTCAATTGTGTGAGGCATTTTTAAGAATTACTTACCCTGCATTTTATGGTGACATTTGGTTGAGATGAAAAGCCATTTTCCTTTGACCCATAATACACATAGACAGAGCCCTATACAAGTAAGCAAAATAAAATAATAAATAGAATCAAGTAGTGTTCAAGAATAAATTCACCATAATGTAATAAAATGTATTCTAAAACAGCACCAAAAAAATCTAGGTGTGTGGTTCATTTGTATGAACATCATGCCATTGTATTTATATTGGAGAATCTTACATTGAGGAAGAGTTTATTATCTGTATAATATTGTTTGAAAATAATAACTGTGCCCATTAGAAACTTTTATGTCCACATAATGTTGACTTTATATAGAGTTCACTGATTTCTTCTGTAGTTGCTGGCTTAATAATACTATCAATAATTTAGAAAAACAAAGTACACCATCTTTGAATTATATGGTTTTACATAACAAGAAATAATTAAAAAAAACATCTGGTCCTTAGAAGGTCTTAAAATTCTGTAACTACAGCATCAGATGAACAACAACACAACATATTCCACTGTTTCTTTCACAAAAATGAAGCCAAAATGTATGAGCAATGTTTGAAAACTACGTACACCCCATGAATCAATAGCTTATAGAATCGCCTTTCATAGTAATAATTTGAAGTAAAGTATGACTTTATCAGTCTCTCACATTGTTCTACAGAAATTGTGGCCCATTCTCTCACAAGCCTCTCTTAAAGTCCTGTCAAAGCATTTCAGTTAGGTTCAGGTCTGGACTCTGACTAGGCCATTGCAGCACCCTGATTCTTTTCCTTTTCAGCCATTCTGCTGTAGATTTGCTGGTGTGTTTAGGATCATTGCACTGTTGCATATCCCAGTTTTGGACAAGCTTTAGCAGTTTCATAGATGGCCTCACATTTGACTCTAGGATACTTTGGTATACTGAGAAGTTCATGGTTGGCTCAATGAGGTGCCCAGGTCTTGTGACTGCAAAACAGGCCAAAAATCACCACTAGAGATTAGCCAATTTCTCAAAAATTCGATTCGGCAGCTTGGCCGAATTTCCCAAACCGATTTGATTCGATCCGAATTAATTTGCAGCGAATCGCGTTAAAAAACAGCTATTTTCCTGGCTGCAGAAAGGCTATTCTCCTACCTATGCCATTGCATCACACCCCCTGCGGTGTCCTAGTCCTTCTAGCTCGTGTAGGAAAAGAATAAAGATGGCTGCCGGACATGCGCAGAGCCACTTATGTAGGACTAGAAAAAAGATTGCTGCCATAGTGCATGTGCATGCCCGGCGGCCACCTTTTTTATATTCCTACACGAGCGGCTCTACGCATGCCAGGCGGCCATCTTTATTCTTTTCGTACAACAGCTAGGAGGACCAGGACAACGCAGAGGGTGTGATGCAACGGCAAAGGTAGGAGTAGAATAGCCTTTCTAAAGGCTATTCCAACGTGTCCTTAATTTAAAATGCGATTCAATACCATGAAGCATGAGGAAATCCAGATTCGATGCGAATCGAAGATTTCTTGAAATTCGGATCGAATTCCACTTCGTCAGCTTCGATTCGCTCATCTCTAATCATCACCCCTCCACAATTGTGCTTGACAGTTGGTATGAGGAGTTTGTACTGATATGCTTTGCTTGGTTTTCACCAAACACGGCTCTGTGAAACGTGGCCAAACATCTTCACTTTGGTCTCATCTTTCCTAAGGAAACTGTTCCTGAAGTCTTGGAAAATTTAAGCTGTACCACCAGGTTCTTTTCAGAAAGAAGAGACATTCTCCTGGCAACCATACTTGTTCATTTTTTTTTCTAAATGTACTAACACAAACTTGAACGTTTAACATAATTCCTGACAGCTGTAGAGTATTAGATGTAGATATTTGTTTTTTTGCAATTTTTCTGAGCATTGTATGGTCTGACTTTGGGGTGAACTTGTTGGGACATTCACTCCAGGGAGGATTGTCAACTGTCTTAAATATTTTACACATGTGCACAATTTTTCTTACTGTAGAATGATGAACTTGATGGGCATCAACAATTGCTTCTCTAACATAATTTCTTCCTTGGTATTATTTTAGCACACGCATGAATGTTCCAGACCAGCAAACTGCCAAAGTTCTGCTTTTATAGAGGTGGTCACACTTGCTGAAGATGAAGTAATCAAGGGCATTTGATTATCATTTTCCTATGCAAGCAGTAAGGGTGCACTTAAATTTTAACACACTGCTTCTGCATACTCACCTGTCCCCATTGCGCCCGTGTCCTCCTGCGGCTCCCGGTTCATCTGCTCCCGCGGGTCTCTTCCGGCGTTGTGCCAATCAGGGGCCTCAGCAGGCCTCAGGAAGAAGACCCTTGATGTCACAGGTAATGACATTCAGGCCCTTCGCTGATTGGCCTCAGCATTCACGTGACCGCTGACGCCAATCAGCAGCTTCAGCACAACGCCAGAAGAGACCCGCTAGAGTAGATTAACCCGGGAGGCATGGGAGGCCACCGGAGAAACGGGGACAGGTGAGTATGCATTTTTTTTTATTTTTTTTTCACTACCCCCAGCTTATTTAAACTTTAAAAGAGTTGTCCATTTTTGCCTGGACAACCCCTTTAACTTCAATGGAACAACCCCTTAAACAGGTGTTTTTTTTATCTTTGATGAAATAGATAGATAGACATGTCACTTTATAAAAACCAAAAATTGAAATTTACAAATGTTAAATTTTTAGATAAAAAGCAGCAATTGATCTAGTACAACAAATAATAAAAAATGGTAATTTCCATGAGGATTAAATCTATTGAGCAAAAAAATATGTTGACAATATCCATAAAAACAAGGAAAGGTTGGATATAAAGTGTCAATGCATCAAACAGTTCATACAGAAAGCTACCATAAATCTCTAAATAACCAGATTAATTTTCAATAAAATCAGATCAGCCAGTTCTATTGACTCTTACATACAATTTTCCTTACATAGTTATGATCTGTTATACCATACAATGTCTATTGGTATAATGATTTACTGTAATGTTGCTTACTGCACTGGAGTTGAAAAAAACAATTTTTTAAACGTGTAGTTCATAAAGAGACTGTAAGGGTTAAAACATAATTTGTATTATATTCTATAAGGCAGTATACAGAAGACACAGGGTGAAATGTTCTCCATGCAGACTAAATAGTTTAGAGATAGAATATAGTCTCAGGGTCTGGGAAGAATATCAACAGTTCTGCTGTTCTCAGAGATGTACCATTCTCAGGAAAGATAAGGAGAACATTTAGACTAGGTGAAAAGGAAACATCTGGGGTGATGGGAAGCTGAACAACTTTGTCTGGTAACGGAACCGGAAAGACCAAATATGTACATTGGTCACATGACTGTTGTGTAACTGAGCTTGCTTTTAAAACTGTGTTGAACTACGCAATAAAGAAGAAACGGTTCATACACGATACCTGTGTACGTCTTGTTTCCCGAGCGCTCGAAACTGGTTATTTATTTAATTAGGATTACAGTGACATCCATCCCGGGGGAACTTAACCCCCAACAGAAATTGGCGCCCAACGTGGGGCTCGAGATCGTCTGATGTGCAGCCGATAGAGTGCCGACCCACTCACCGATCGCCTTGAGGACGGGACCAGAGGACCTCAGATAGATAAAAACAGTACTGTGAGGTAAAACCTTATCTTGCCAATTAGTATATCTGAGGTTCCTGTGTGTCTATTCTCTGTATCGATGAGTGAGGTAAGCTGCTGCATGTTTATATGACATCTCGATGCCAATTAAATAGTACGGAAGAACCTAAAAGGGACATGTCACCTGTAAATGATGTGGAAATTGTTTTCTTTGCTTTTGTCTTACCTGTCTACTGATGTTTGCATGTTACCTGTGTTATAAGATACATGAGGCTGCAAAGAATGGGGAAAAGTTCTCTATTCTTAACCCCTAGAGTCTAGAGTTGCGGACAAGGTTCGGAACTGAGAAGCACTGAGTGATTGAAAAGTCCTTGTTTTGGAACACTAGCCTCCAGCCGTGCCTGGACGGTCAAGGTCAAATGGGACCTGAGTAGTAGCACGAAGGACTTAGTAGAATCCGCGCGAAGAAGTGCGTGCAGTGATTTGGGAGTGTTTTGGTAAGGGGACACAGGCAGAAAGTTGAGCCTGTGGAAGCCATTAGGCATTGCCCTGAGCACTACTCCTGAACTTGCACAAGTAGTTCATAGAAGACAGAAGAGTCTGTCTGGGAGTTCTCACTAAGTAGTCATAAGTGACCCTCTATTGTCTCAAAGGTTGCCCTAGAGGAGTGAGAAGCTCACTGGCTGATTAGCTACCAGCCAAGATGGGGATGGGACCCTCTAAGATATGGTACACCCCATGTCAACTAATAGAAATAGGGGAAGGGAAAGAAGTAGCCGCACAGGTAAAGAAAATTCTGAAAAAGGCAGGAATACACCAGACTGGGTTAGTAGACAGTAGATTTTGGGATCAGTGGAGATTAGACCATGCAGGATTGATTCAAGATAATAAGTTGCAAAGAGGCATATATGCCCTGATAGAAGGAAGCAATAGAATAGGATAAGGGGTGATAGTTCAGGAAATAATGAATCACCCCCACCTCACTCCGAGAATCAGGCTTGAAGGGAGACCTCACCCTTCTCAGTATTATTGTTTAATATAACCCATCTTATCTCCTAGTTCTGTATGAAATATTACTTACTTTAACAAAATACTCAGAGAATCTGATATAGTGCAAAGAGAAAAACTGTCCACCATCGGTATGATGTTTATTGGATTATATATATATATATATATATATATATATATATATATATATATATGTCAACCTGTATTTGTAATATTCATTCTGTTTATATCAATGCCAGGATTCAACTTTTATGCTTTTTGTAAAATTAAATCCGCTTTCAGGAAATGTCCCCTAAGAAGGATATCCACTAGGATATTGTGATGTTCCACAGGGGTTCAACTTTTGGTTGGAATCCAGTGAAGAAAATTCTAAAGTCTGTGGGGTTTGGGAAATATTTGAAAATTGTACAAAAATAGTAATATGTAATTTTGGTGTCAGTATTAACTGCTATCTGCTTGAATTGTATTCCTGTATTCTGTTGTAGCGCTCTGCAGATGTTCTGCAGGGAATAACCAAAACATTAATTGACTGCCAAGTAGCTCCAAGGACGTCGTATCTGATGCGATGGGCACACAGAAAATCACAAGCTGAACATGATACTGTGTTACCCAGTAATGTTACATGTCAATTATTACAAAGTGAAACTTGGCTTTGGGCCTCCGGGGTCCGCAGCCTGTGTATGATGACTATTTATGCCCAAAGGGAAAATATTTTGATAAAAGTGTTAGCCTAAGGTTAAATGGAAAAGTAAGGTACAATGACAATATATATGTTTAAGATATTCAAGAAAATACTCAAGCATATGAAATTATGTCTTGTACTATGTTATGTGAATTTATTGTCTTGCCTGTTATCACCTGAAGTAAGGTATCTGCTAAAAGAGAGAAAGGTGAATCAATGGAAGCTTATTATGGAAGACTTCTCACTAAAACGGTGGATGCTTTAGATCAAACTGATCCTGTAGAAACCCCATTTCAGGGTAGCAGGATACTCACTAAGTATTTAGTCTCCGACACATCAGATAACATTCTTGGTACAGATGTGATGGGAGTATTAGGTTGTAACATCATGTTGCATCCATCAGGAGAAGCATATGTAAAAGTCACACATACTAACCATGAGATTTTGTGTTTGTTATCTGCTGAGTTAAGTACACCAAGTTGTATTTTTGTCCTTACTGAAGAAGAAAATGTACTGTTATCCCAAGTGCCAACAGCATTATGGGCAACTGGGAAAACAGATTTAGGTAAATTGGATATACCCCCTGTTATGGTAACCCTGAAACCTGGAGCTCAGCCACCTAGGATTAAACAATATCCTCTGACTCATGCCCAAGAAGATGCCATAGCAAGTAACAATAGTGGAATTAGTGAAAGCAGAGGAATGTACTTCTGTAGCTAACACTCCTCTTTCCCCAGTTAAAAAGAAGAGCAAAAAGGGAGAACCAGACACATACCGTATGGTTCATGATCTCAGGGAATTGAACAAAGTGACATTACTTGAAACACCTGTAGTGCCCAATCCACATACCCTGTTATCAGCTGTCCCTACTGGAACCACTTATTACAGCGCTATAGATCTTTGCAATGTTTATTTTTCTCTTTTTTTTTCCGTACCTTTGCACCCCGATTGCCAGTATTTGTTTGCATTCACATTTAGGGGAAAACAGTACACCTGGACAGTACTACCACAAGGGGCGCAAAACAGTCCTAACCAATTCACAAGGTGTCTCACACTTATCATGAGTACTTGGTATTTTCCACATGATGATGTCATTTTGTTACAATATGTTGATGACCTTCTTCTTTATGCTCCAGACAAACCAACCTGTGAAGCAGCGACCATCAGCCTGTTGTGTTTCCTCTGCCAGAACGGCTGCAAGGCCAGAAAGGATAAGTTGCAATTTTGCAAACAACAAGTGGTATTTCTAGGACACTGTCTCGGCCAAGGTACCAAACACCTGTCAGATGAGAGGACCAAGGTGGTGAGAGACATGCAGGTGCCAATCTCTCATGCTCAGCTACGTACCTTCTTGGGATTGGTATCTTACTGTAGGCCATGGATCAGATCTGCATCTCTGACCATGCAACCTCTGTATGATTGCCTTTCCTCAAAACCATTCAACCTCATGTCTGAGGCCTTGGATGCGTTTTACCAGCTGAAGTTGCATATAGTCAGTGCTCCGGCCCTAGGCCTACCTGACTATCAGAAACCTTTTCAGCTCTACGTGACTGAGATGATGGGACATGCAACTGCAGTTCTCACACAACAACACGGGGATAAGAAACGCCCTGTGGCCTATTACAGCTCACGGTTAGACGCTGTAAGCCAGGGGGGACACCCTCCTGTGTGCGGGTTGTCCTCTCGGTACAAGCATTGCTTGACAAAAGCTCAGACATTGTCCTAGATCATTTATTGGTTGTGTATACACCTCATGGCATCCATGCTATCCTCACACAAGTAGACAGACGTCACCTTTCTTTGGCACAGCAGAGCAAACTGGAATTTGCTCTGCAGTCCTCCTCAAACATCTCTTTTCAACGCTGTTTAACTTTGAATCCTGCAACTCTTCTTCCTGTAGGAGTTCATGATTCAAAAGGGGGAGTGGAAGATGAGTTATTTTTAATGAGTTATTTTTAAATTCCCTCTCTGAAGAAGAACTGTTTGACAGCCAGCATCAACATGACTGCGTGGCTCTTATGTCACAGGAAACAGTGGGATTTGACCATGTCACAGATGTGCCATTACAAAATCCTGATTATGAGATGTTTGTGGACGGCTCAAGGTATCTGACAGATGAAGGCAAATTTGTTACAGGGTATGCTGTAGTCACTGAACATGACATCATAGTCCAAGAGGCTCTTCCACCACACATGTCAGCCCAAGAAGCTGAGCTCAAATCCCTTATGGAGGCTTGTAAGATAGCCAAAGGTAGAACAGCTAACATATACACTGACTCCAGGTATGCTTTTGGCATTGCACATGATTATGGTCCGATATGGAGGGCAAGGAACTTCCTAACGGCCCAGGGCAAGCCAATTAAGAATGGAGATGTGGTAAGTCAACTGATGGAGGCCATACTGCTCCCAAAGCAGCTGGCAATAGTGAAAGTCAGAGCTCACGCAAAAGGAAGGGACCCTGAAAGCCATGGAAAGGAGAGAGCAGACATAGCAGCCAAGGCTGCACCACTACTGGCCAGAAGGGGTCCCAACCAGGCGAGCAAAATGGACATTGACCTAGCAGACCAAAAGGGCTGTACTCAAAGGTCACCAGTGTGGAAACTGAAAGATGGAAGAAAGCAGGTGCTACAGAAGGTGATGGTATGTGGAAAATGGGGGATCGATTATGTCTGCCCGAAGCAGTCTACCCCCAGATGGCTGGCTTGGCCCACGGTAAGGTGCATGCCTCTCGAAATGCCATGGAGTCATTAGTGGGTAAATTATGGTTTGCCCCAGGTTTTGGAAGAGCTGCTAGCAATCATGTAAAAGCATGTCACATAGGTGCTCTACACAATCCAGGACAGGTAGTTAAAACACCCACCAAGTGTACACCAAAATCCCTGTACCCATTTCAGAGGATACAGATAGATTACATACAGTTGCCTAAGTCTGGAACATACGAGTATGTATTGGTCTGTGTGGATTTGTTTTCAGGATGGCCTGAGGCCTACCCTGTGAGCAAAGCAACCGCACAAGCAACTACCAAGAAATTGATGTCTGAACTTGTGTGTAGGTTTGGAGTGCCCGAGGTGATTGAGTCTGACAGAGGTACACATTTCACAGGTGAGATGATGAAAGAAATAATGTCTGCACTAGGGATTGAGCAAGCTTTTCACACACCCTACCATCCTCAGAGTTCAGGCAAGGTGGAGAGGCTGAATGGTACACTTAAGTTAAAGATTCAGAAAGCCATGGCAGAGACAGGAAAGCCTTGGCCTGAATGCCTGTCTCTAGCCTTATATTCAGTAAGAACTACTCCTAGCAGGAGGACAGGGTTGTCACCATTTGAAATATTGTTTGGAAGTGCACCTAAAACAGGATTGTACTTCCCTCAGACATTACAGCTTAACTATGACAGTATTGCCAGCTATGTACAAAATTTGTGTCAATAACTGAAAGAAACACATAAACAAGTGTTCTCTTCTATTCCAGACCCTTCTGATTTTTCAGGAACGCATAGCTTGCAGCCTGGTGATTGGGTAGTCGCGAAAAGACACTCCAGGAAATCTCTTGAACCCAGATATGATGGCCCCTTCCAGATATTGCTGACAACTGCCACCTCAGTAAAGTTGGAGGGAAAATCTACCTGAATACACGCTTCACATTGCAAGAAAGTTGAGGCATTGAGAAGGAAATGGAATACAGTTAACCAATATGTAAGATAGGATGTTATTTTTAACCTCTTCAATGGAGAATCCATCGAAGATGGCACACAAACAGTGTGAAGGTATTCATTGAACTTGATTAAAAATAAATTCCTAAAATGGGGGAATTGTAAGGGTTGAAACATAATTTGTATTATATTCTATAAGGCAGTATACAGAAGACACAGGGTGAAATGTTCTCCATGCAGACTAAATAGTTTAGAGATAGAATATAGTCTCAGGGTCTGGGAAGAATATCAACAGTTCTGCTGTTCTCAGAGATGTACCATTCTCAGGAAAGATAAGGAGAACATTTAGACTAGGTGAAAAGGAAACATCTGGGGTGATGGGAAACTGAACAACTTTGTCTGGTAACGGAACCGGAAAGACCAAATATGTACATTGGTCACATGACTGTTGTGTAACTGAGCTTGCTTTTAAAACTGTGTTGAACTACGCAATAAAGAAGAAACGGTTCATACACGATACCTGTGTACGTCTTGTTTCCCGAGCGCTCGAAACTGGTTATTTATTTAATTAGGATTACGGTGACATCCATCCCGGGGGAACTTAACCCCCAACAAGACAAACCTAAATATATGTATTCTAGAAGAACTCTTATTTTCTTACTGTGTATGTAAGTTGGCTAGATCCAACCGATGGAGCTCCCACTGCCAGATCTAGTTGTCCATCAACATTAAAGTCCAACACTGCCACAGATGACCCAAATCTGCCAGAGGACTGTAGGGTAAAAGTAAATATGTTACCGTCTACAGCGGATATGTTCACTTGGTTTTCTACATATGCTCTATTTACCTTATTTAGAGGCTCTTAGCTATACATAATGAATAATGATAAACTTTCATATACCTTAAGGTGCTATTACGTGTAACGTGGTAAACTGCCATGGTTTTGAAATGCTGTCTTCAGCCATGCAGCTTGTACAGGGGATACACATTGAAATGATGTCCTTCAGGGTAGGTTCACATCTGCATCAGATTCCACCAAAATAGATTCTGCAGATTCCGCCAAAACCCGACGGACACCCAGAGGACCCCATTATAGTCTATGGGGTCTGCGGGTGTCTGTGGTTAACCGTTATTTTAGAGGACGGGCTCTCTGTCATTCAGGTCCCCTGGTGGACCCAAACAATGGAGTTCCCGGCGCAAGTGTGAACCTACAGTCATGGCCAAAAGTTTTGAGAATGACACAAATATTATATTTTCACATGATCTGCTGCCCTCTGGTTTTTATGTGTGTTTTATCAGATGTTTTTATCACATACAGAAATATAATTGCATTCATATTATGAGTAACAGAAGCTTATATTGACAGTTAGAATGAGTTAATGCAGCAAGTCAATATTTGCAGTGTTGACCCTTCTTCTTCAGGACCTCTGCAATTCTCCCTGGCATGCTCTCAATCAACTTCTGGACCAAATCCTGACTGATAGCAGTCCATTCTTGCAGAATCAATGCTTTAATTTTGTCTGAATTTGTTGGTTTTTGTTTGTCCACCCGTCTCTTGATGATTGACCACAAGTTCTCAATGGGATTAAGATCTGGGGAGTTTCCAGGCCATGGACCCAAAATCTCTATGTTTTGTTCCCTGAGCCATTTAGTTATCACCTTTGCTTTATGGCAAGGTGCTCCATCATGCTGGAAAAGGCATTGTTGAGCGCCAAACTGCTTTTGGACGGTTGGGAGAAGTTGCTCTTGGAGGACATGCTGGTACCATTCTTTATTCATGGCTGTGTTTTTAGGCAAGACTGTGAGAGAGCCGATTCCCTTGGCTGAGAAGCAACCCCACACATGAATGGTTTCAGGATGCTTTACAGTTGGCATGAGACAAGACTGGTGGTAGCGCTCACCTCTTCTTCTCCGAATAAGCTGTTTTCCAGATGTTCCAAACAATCGAAAAGGAGATTCATCAGAAAAAATGACTTTACCCCAGTCCTCAGCAGTCCACTCCCTGTACCTTTTGCAGAATATCATTCTGTCCCTGATGTTTTTTCTGGAGAGAAGTGGCTTCTTTGCTGCCCTCCTTGAGACCAGGCCTTGCTCCAAGAGTCTCCGCCTCACAGTGCGTGCAGATGCACTCACACCTGCCTGCTGCCATTCCTCAGCAAGCTCTGCACTGCTGGTAGCCCGATCCCGCAGCTGAAACACTTTTAAGAGACGGTCCTGCCGCTTGCTGGTCTTTCTTGGGCGCCCTGGAGCCTTTTTGGCACCAATGGAACCTCTCTCCTTGAAGTTCTTGATGATGCGATAGATTGTTGACTGAGGTGCAATCTTTCTAGCTGCAATACTCTTCCCAGTTAGGCCATTTTTGTGCAGTGCAATGATGACTACACGTGTTTCTTTAGAGATAACCATGGTTAACAGAAGAGAAACAATGATGGCAAGCACAAGCCTCCTTTTAAAGTGTCCAGTGGTGTCATTCTTACTTAATCATGACAGATTGATCTCCAGCCCTGTCCTCATCAACACCCACACCTGTGTTAATGGAGCAATCACTGAAACGATGTTAGGTGGTCCTTTTAAGGCAGGGCTGCAATGATGTTGAAATGTGTTTTGGGGGATAAAGTTCATTTTCTAGGCAAATATTGACTTTGCAAGTAATTGCTGTTAAGCTGATCACTCTTTATAACATTCTGGAGTATATGCAAATTGCCATTAGAAAAATTGAAGCAGTAGACTTTGTAAAAATTAATATTTGTATCATTCTCAAAACTTTTGGCCATGACTGTAGCCTTACCTGTGTTTTATCTGAACAAGAAACACACCTGCATTGCAAAACCATAGCATGCAGTTTTATCACATGGCACATTATCGACCCATTACTACTAGACGTAATAGTGCACTACTATTATAGCTATATAGTACCCTACTACACTGGTTAGACATAACATTAAAACCACTAACAGGTGAAATTAATAACATTGGTTATCTAATTCCAATGCCATCTGTCAAGGGGAAGGATTAGTTAGACTGCAAATGAACAGTCATTTCTTGAAGATGATGTGTTGGAAGCAGAAAAACTGGGCAAGTGAAATAATTTGAGCTAGATGAGCTAGGTTTGAGTTATAAAAAAAAAAAAACAAAAAAACGACAGATTGCCAGAAATGGTGGGGTTTACGGGGTGTTTCTGTTACGCTGTGGTTAGTACTTACCAATAATGGTCTGACAATGAACAGCCAGCTAACTGGCAACATGCACATGAATGACCAAGGTCCAAGGTTCTCTTGACATGTCAGAGCTGTTTTGGCCTCAACATGGGGTTCCTACATAACATTTACTAGGTGGTTTTAATCTTCTGGCACTTGCATGCAACAGGTCTGCAACTTGACTGTAGTTTTACAGACAAATCACAGGTCTAAAAAGGTTGTTCAACAGCAATTCACAGACAAGTTGCTGTGTAGCCTAGCCTTAAGATAGAGGCTTGGAATTTAGATAACAGAATATAAACAAGAACTTACTCCAACAAGATGGATGTAATGGAGGAAAAATCCAATGTCCAGACTAAATGAAAGAATCATATTTATTACAGCCATTAAAAATACCATCTAAGATGTGCCATAAGAACAGGAGATAACAATAAAAAAAACAACTGTTACATAGCGAGACCCCTTCTGACGCATTTTGGACTATAAACAGACTTAGTCTTTAATCATAGAATAGGGAAAACACACTATTAAATATACAATGTATCAGCAAACACCTGAGTAACAAAGCCACAAGACTTGCAAACATGTGATAAGGGTAAGTAAAAACAACAGATATATAGATGCATACATACAGTACATGTAGATGTAGCAGAGTTAACCTGAACATCTGCAATTGGTTAAACTTTACCAGCGTGATATCTTAGCACAAAAGACAACAAAAAACAATGAAAAGTCATTGATAAATGTTTTTCCAATGACTTTTCATTAATTTTTGTTGTCTTTTTTGCTAAGATATCACGCTGCAGCGGTTCAAACTGTTGCAGAAATTCGGTTAAGGCAGTCTTCACACTACTGTTGATGTCCGTTCTGATAGTGTCCGTTAAAAAAAAACAAAAAACGGACACCTATCATAACAGACATTAACGGACACTAACTGATGTTAATGTGTCCGTTTTTTTAACTGATCCAATTAATGGATTAGTTTAAAAAAATGGACACATTAGCATCAGTTAGTGTCCGTTTTTTAACACTGTCTGTTTTTTTTGTTTTTTTTTTCTGCTTTCTGAGCATGCGCAGAAAAAAAACGGACATAAAATAACGAACAATAACTGATGTTAAAAAAATAACGGACACTTGCTGTCCGTAAAGAATCCGTTATTTCAAACAGACAAAAAAGTCCTGCATGTAGGATTTTTTGTCCCGAAAAAAAAACGGACACAAACGGACACAATATAAAAACCCATTGAAATGAATGGAAATTTTAACGAATTTCTGACGGTTCAGCTAGTGTCCGATGCTAAAATCTTGTAACGGACAATAGCAACAGACACTACTGACGGTCACCAACGGTAGTGTGAACGCCCCTAACTCTGCCAAATCTGTATACAGTATATGGCTGCAGTAAAAGTCAGACAATAACATGTATAAAGCTCTATACAGACATAATAAAAATACATTAGATTAGACCTGAGATTTAACCCATTAGAAGATCAAGTGTCAAAATGCCTCCCTGGTGAAGAGGGCTCTTCTCTTGTCGCCCCCTCTCTCGGGAGGTCTCACTCTCTCAATCCAATAAACTGACATAAAGTTTACAGAGCCATTGTGCACATCCCTAAAGTTTCTCGAAACTCTAGACAGGTATCAGGTGTTACAGGTGGAAATAGGGGAAGCACCAGATATGTGTTCCCTATTCTGGTATTTAAATTTCTATTCCATGTTACAGTGGGTAAGATGTGCGATATAGATAACATGATCAATTATGTTAACTCTTAATAGGGAAGTGTACCCCTGTAGTAATAGAATTAAAACAAGTGGTTTTTCACATAATTTTACATAGGTTACACTTAGTGAAACCACAAGGGACATTACCCTTATATTGCAACTAGTGGCCTCAAACACACCCTATAGTTTTGGGTTGTTTGGAAACAATAGCGCAACCTTGGCTCAGTATGGCATGAGATATTGGATCCTGATATAATATGGGTACATTTTTGTGAATGATCTCCACAACTTTGTTGTAATGTATACTGTACGTGGTACTGAAGCTAAGATTGAAAAGGCTTTGTGAATGTTTGTCACTGGAGTTAAATAAATAATGTTTACGAGATTTGGAATCAATGATATGTTTGGCTCTGTTTATAAGATTCGGACCATAGTTTATAAGATTCGGACCATAGCCTCTGGCTTGTAGAAGGGAATAAATAATAGGCTGCAACAGTAGCACAAGATTGTGTGGCACAGATATATTCCCTAACAGGTAAAACTTTAACCATAGAGGATTTGTGATACAGTGAAGTGTGAACAACACCAGAAATGTTACCTCCTACTAAGAAAACATCCAAAAACGAAATCTGAGTAGGATGCATATAATGTGTGAAAGACAAAATAAATTGGTTCCTTTGCACATACTAAAAGATACTATTGGCATGGGGGCTATTTAATAGTGTGTTCATTTGTGCTTTCCCTATGCTATGATTAAGGACTAAGTCTGGTTATAGCCTGAAACATGCCAGAAGGGGCCTCACTATGTTAGTGGTTGTTTTTTCTTGCTATCTGCTGCTCTTATGGTACATGTTACACAGTATTTTAATGGCTGTATTAAAGGTGATATTTTTTTTAAATATAGACTGGACACTGGATTTTTCCTCCATTATCTGCTATTTACCTGGAGCCACGCCAGAGTCTTTTACAGTGCTTGGACATTCTTCCTGTGACTTGTCCTTATAGGTTAAATCAGGCGGACTGATACATTTTTTGTGTGAATTTATGTACAGAAGTAAACAGGCTTTGTCTATCACTACATCAGGCCAGGGAGTTCTGTTATGAACGAACCATGTGCAGTTAGAGGTCTGCTGTTCATGTACCTCTCTAATCAGATGCTTATTTTATTACATTTTGGAGGTACTGGGATAAGAATATAGCCATAGTTTGTTATGCACATAATCTGTGACATGCCAAGTAATACTCACCATCATGGCTATACCAATAGCTTACATCTTATTACCTCAAAGCCTTTCAGTGATACATCAGCGTCTTTATCTAAGTCCATATTCTCAGAAGGGATTCCTGAATCATTACTGTAGACGATATACACACAGCCAACTTGAACATGGCCCAAAGTGCTGCAGCCTGGGGCTCCTACAACTAAATCATCCCAGCCATCATTGTTAAGATCACCTGTGGCGACTTCCCTGTAAAAATATTATCTTAGTCTCAGAAAAGTAAAACAAGCTGTGGGGTGTTCAGTAAGAAGAAAATTTATTAGCATAGACACTATATATTCAGCTATCTAAATCATCCATCCTTATCTGACGCAACAAAATTCTTGGATTGGGTACAAATATGAAATTAACATGATATTCCTCCTCAATTTGATAGAGCTTCCAGTGTTTGTCTCCAGCTATTACATTAGAACAGTCCAACAGTTGATTTAAAATGCACCTAAAATCCCTAAAATAAATAGACCTAATAATATCAGGCACTGGAATTACCTGCACTCATTGCTTGGGAGACAGAAAAAAATTGTGCCAAAATCAGTGGATGCAAAAGAGCGGGAGCTGGTGGAGGTGTCCAGAATAGTACCAATACATATCTCAGATAACTCCACATGTCAAATATCATGTCACTTCTGAAGCACCCTGGGCCCTATGGCTTACACTGGAAGCACCTGAATTACCCCATCCATTCTTTCTGGCTTATAATTTTTCCACCCTCCCACTGCAGATTAATTAACCAGTTATGAAACATTCTTTTAAACTTATGGTTAATGTAAAATACACATCTAATATGATATCCCCCTAACTACCTTTACTGCCCATATTTGGATCCCCATGTTTTTTCCAGTGTAGTCTGTGCCTCACCCATTACATCACTATGGTAAGCTGCATTTACCATTTTCTAACTAGGTAAAATTTATTTCACTGTTGTACAAGAACAATATAACCTTCCCTCAAGTAAACATTTTTGATATTTACAAATCAAGAACTTTGTCTTCCCTTCTCAAAAATACCTCCTGACAGTGTCGGACTGGGATGTCTAGGGCTCATCAGTGGAATTGTTTCTAGGGGCCCACCATCAGGACCCCTCCAGATCAGCGGTACCGAGACAGGGCGGCTAAAGGTAATAACATGTTGGTAGCCACGCTGCTCAACCACTATACCATGTGCACCACTGCACTACCTAAACCTACTGCTACACCTTGTATGGCAAGTAAGCAGCGTGGCTCCAAGAATTGTTACCTTTACCTGTAGCTGCATGGTCCTGGAAAAGCTGATCTGCAAAGGTCCTGGCTGTTGTATCATCGCAGATGTAATATTGATGGCCTATCCTAAGGACAGGCCATCAATATTAGAAACATGGATAAATCCTTTAAAGAGGTTGTCCCGGATTTGGAGCAACCAATGTAGCTGGCGGGAGGTGTAAAGTAAAAAATAAGTAAATTAAAAAGCATACTCACCTGTCCCCGGCGCTCCGTTGTCCGCTGTCAGTGTCCATTCAGTCTCGTGCCGGCGACTCCTTACTGGGAGTCCTGCACCTCATGTGATCGCTAAGACCAATTAGGTACAGGATTTCCAGAAATGAGGCGCCGCCATGAGACCGAACAGACTCAGGCAGGGGACAAAGGGGTGCTGGGGACAGGTGAGTATGCTTTTTTTTTTTTTTTTAAATTTTCTTATTTTTACACCTCCCTGGCGACCGACACAGTGGTCGCTCCAGTTTATGGACAACCTATTTTAAGGGGTTGTCTGGGCCAAATATTTCTATGGTCACTTCACTGGTCCCCCCACATAGTGGCCTCTTCACTGGTCCCCCATACTGTATGGGGAACAGTGATGTGGTCATTATATTGTGTAGGAGCAGTGATGGGGGCTGACATCCTGTGGGGGGGACATTAAACTGTGTGGGGCATATTAAAGGGGTTGTCCAGGGTTAATCTTTTTTATGGCCTATGCTTAGGATAGGCCATAAATACATGATCGGTAGGGGGCTGACACACGGCTCCATCAGCTGTTCAGAGCCACTTCCGGAGCCCGTTCTGTACACAACACAGGGCCGGAAGCAGAAAGCTCCATCCGCTGTATAGCAGCCCGGCGCCTTCACTGCAGCTCAGCTCTTACTGACTTCAATAAGTGCTGAGATGCAGTGAAGGTGCCCAGCCCCTATACAGTGGACAGAGCTTTCTGCTTCTGGCCCTGTATTGTGTACAGTACAGGCATCAAAAGTGGCTCCATACAGCTGATCGGTCCGTGGTCAGCCCCCTACAGATCAGGTATCTATGGTCTATCCTGAGGATAAACCATAACAAATTATGCCTGGACAACCCCTTTAATATACCCCCCAGGGCCCCCCCTAATGCGCCACAATTTAAAGAGGTTGTCCAGTATAATTTTTTTTCTTTTTTTAATAATTAGTCCGGGGGGAGGTGAATCCCCCCTACTCCCCCCCCCCCCAAAACGAAACAAAAAAAAACACACTAAACATATTCACCTGTCTCCGGTGCTCCGGTGTCCTCCCAGCACGGTCTGGTCCTGCAGCTCCGCTGTCTTCTTTTTGCCGGAAGTCCTCACTGGCTGTGACGTCCCAGGTCCCTTCCCTTAGGCCGCTGATTGGCCTCAGGGGTCACGTGACATCACAGGTAGTCATGTGCAGGGGGAACTTCAGCTGGAAGAGAACAACAGAACTGCAGGACCAAACTGCGCTGGGAGACACTGGGGACAGGAAAGAAAGTTTGGGGGTTTTTTTGTTTTGTTTTTTTCACCTGCCCCGGCGTAATTTAAAAATAAATGAAGGAGCCACTGTATGGAGTATAAGCTCCACAGTGGCCCCCACCCTGTATTATAAGCTCTACAGTGGCCCCCACCCAGTATTATAAGCTCCACAGTGGCCCCCACCCAGTATTATAAGCTCCACAGTGGCCCCCACCCAGTATTATAAGCTCCACAGTGGCCCCCACCCAGTATTATAAGCTCCACAGTGGCCCCCACCCAGTATTATAAGCTCCACAGTGGCCCCCACCCAGTATTATAAGCTCTACAGTGGCCCCCATCCAGTATTATATGCTCTCTACAGTGGCCCCCACCCAGTATTATAAGCTCCACAGTGGCCCCCACCCAGTATTATAAGCTCCACAGTGGCCCCCACCCAGTATTATAAGCTCCACAGTGGCCCCCACCCAGTATTATAAGCTCCACAGTGGCCCCCACCCAGTATTATAAGCTCCACAGTGGCCCCCACCCAGTATTATAAGCTCTACAGTGGCCCCCACCCAGTATTATAAGCTCTCTACAGGGGCCCCCATCCAGTATTATAAGCTCCACAGTGGCCTCTACACAGTATTATATGCGCCCAATAGCCCCCCCCCTCCGCTTCGGTGCTATTATTATACTTTGGGGTATAATAATCAGAGGCCCAGGGGAAGTGATTAAAAATAACAAACTCTCATACTCACCTTGCTTTACCTTTCCTTGGCATTCTCGCTCCATCCTGCCGTCTTCAGCGTCTTCAGGCCCTTTTCCGACGTCGCTGCTGAGGCCTGTGATTGGGCCTCAGCGGTTACGTGGGGGCGCACTGACGTCATTACGCGGCTGCGCCCCATGTGACCGCTAGGGCCTAATCACAGGCTTCAGTCACATGACGGAGGAGCGCCAGAGAGGACGCTGTGCCCAGGAGAGGTGAGAATATGTGTTTATTATTTTGAGTCACCTCCCCCTGGGCTGCCATCTATTGGAAAGGGGCCTGCAATATGCCAGGACTCCTTTCCAATTACAGTATGTATAGCGGTCGGGGAACCAGGCTTTCCCCGACCGCTATCATAGTGGATCGGGGCCCCGGCCATCTCCAGCTGGCCACGGGTCCCGTACCCCGCTGAGCCCGGTCGCGGTCGCACCCCCTGTGACCGCGATCGTTACGCCTCTGGTCAGGGGCCCGATCGGGATGGTCAGGATCCCAATCGGGCCCCCATGACATGAGGACTAATAGTCGGGGCTCGGGGCCCACCGGTGGATTCACCGGTTCCCCGGTGGGCCAGTCCGACCCTGCCTCCTGAACTCTCTCCCTTTCCAATTTTGACACATATGTTGAATAGCCCCTCCTACCTCAAGTCTCACTTCTACACTATACGCATACTACAGATCAACTATAGAGCAAACCTTTCTTATTTGTCTAAATATGATACCAACCTACTTACATAATTTACTGACAAGAGGTGAAGGATTAAAGGGGTCTTTTCCATGAAACGAACCATTTTTAAATTTGTAGACAACAGAAACTTAAACATTTTCACATAACATAACATAATAATAAAAAATTTACAGCATTTAAAAGATTTTCTCTAGCCATTTCAGGCTATGTTCACACCTGTATTGGAGTCTCTGACGGAATAACACAGGCCGGTGCAGATGTGAACTTGGCCTTAGTGGTGACAGGTTGCCAATGGATATGACTGCGAATGCAGGAATTTTCTATGGTCTGGCACTTGTCAGAAAACCAGTCATGATTTCCTTATTGTAGCTGAGTGATCTTCTCATACATGTAGTGACCCTACCAGATGCCCTGCCTACCCACAATAAGGAAATCATGGCTGGGTTTCTAACAAGTCCCAGACCATAGAAAGTTCCTGCATCCATGGACGTATAAATTGGCAACCAATTAAGACAAAAGATTGTCACAATTAAGATGATTAGAGAAAATGTTTAAAACTCTGCTAAATTTTAAATTTTTTATATTTGCAAAAATGTTTAACTCTTAATTGTCTACAAATTTAAATACGGTTATGTTCATGGGAAAAGCGCATTAATGATTGAGACCTCTTTCAAGGTATAAAGAGGCATCTTATGTGTAGCTAAATAGTCCAAGATGACCCAGGCTATCCTCACTCATGTTTCAGAGGTTGCCTTTATTGTGCACTACAAAGCTAAATATGGTTATGTTTGCAGGGAAAAATCTTTAATGATTGAGACCTTTTCACAGTGTTGATCAAGTGGTATCTGTAACTGAATAACCTAAGCTGAATTTGGCCATCTTTCTACATGTTTCAAAAGGTTGCCATTGTACTAGCAACTTTCTGTATTTTACACTTGATTTACTTGGCTCAATTTAGCTAGCATTTTGTCTAGACTTTACTGCCTCATTCATGCTGTCACTGGCAATAATTGAAATAAATTACTATGGAAGGCTTTTCTCAATAGGGATGATAAAAGTGTTCCTATAGCAAAACCTTATCAGTTTCTTTTTTTGTAAGCTGTGAAATAAACTATTGCTGGTTCTTGGAAACAGTGTAATCTCCACTTTTCAGAAAATAGATTTTGGATGATTCTTTAGTGTTGAGAAGCTTACTGCAATGACACAAGGTACCATACCATTCGGTATGAACAAACTAGAGTACCTTTTAGAGAACTTTTTGGTATAAATTGGAAATGATGGGAACCTAAACCTTTCCAACCATCATCAGTGTCTGACCTCACAAGTGCTTCTTTTCGCTGAATGGGCACAAATTCCCACAGATACACTTATGAAAAACCTACCCAGAAGATTGGGGGCTGTTAAAACTACATTCATGGCCACCTATTTCTAAAATACTAATAACCATATTAATGATTAAAAAAAATGTTTCCCTTCTTAGACATTTATGTCATATCCACAACCAGGGTCGGACTGGCCCACCGGGAAATCGGTGACTCCACTGGTGGGCCCCGAGCCCCGACTATTAGTCCTCATGGGCCCATGGGCCTGGTTCCCCGACCGCTATACATACTGTTATTGGAAAGGTACCCTGGCATATTGCAGGCCCCTTTCCAATAGATGGCAGGACAAGGCACCCAGGGGAGGTGACTGAAAATAATAAATAGATATTCTCACCTCTTCAGGGTGCAGCGTTCTCTTCGGCGCTCCTCCGTCATGTGACTGAGGCCTGTGATTAGGCCCCAGCGGTCACATGGGGGCGCGGCCGCGTAATGACATCAGTGCGCCCCCACGTGACCGCTGAGGCCCAATCACAGGCCTCAGCAGCGACGTCGGAAAAGGGCTTGAAGACGCTGAAGACGACAGGATGGAGGGAGGATGCCAAGGAAAGGTAAGCCAAGGCAAGGTGAGTATGAGTGTTTGTTATTTTGTAATCAGTTCCCCTGGGCCTCCAATTATTATACTCTGGGGTCTGAGGAGACCTCAGAGTATAGTAATAGCACTGAAGCAGAGGGGGGCTATTGGGCGCATATAATACTGTGTGGGGGCCACTGTGGAGCTTACAATACTGGGTGGGGGCCACTGTGGAGCTTATACGCCATACAGTGGCTCCTTCATTTTTTTTTTTTTTAATTACGCTGGGGCAGGTGAAAAAAACAAAACAAAAAAAAACCAAACTTTCTCTCCTGTCCCCAGTGTCTCCCAGCACAGTTCGGTCCTGCAGTTCTGTTGTTTTCTTCCAGCTGAAGTTCCCCCCTGCACATGACTACCTGTGACGTCACGTGACCCCTGAGGTCAATCAGCGGCCTAAGGGAAGGGACCTGGGACGTCACAGCCAGTGAGGACTTCCGGCAAAAAGAAGACAGCGGAGCTGCAGGACCGCACCGTGTTGGGAGGACACCGGAGCACCGAAGACAGGTGAGTATGTTTAGTATGTTTTTTTTTTTTTGGGGGGGGGGGGGTAGGGGGGATTCACCTCCCCCCGGACTAATTATAAAAAAGAAAAAAAATTATACTGGACAACCTCTTTAAAGTGTGGCGCATTAGGGGGGCCCTGGGGGGAATATTAACCGGTTAAGGACCGGGCCTAAAAGTGCCTTATGGACCAGGCCTCGTTTTTCAAAACTGACATGTGTCACTTTATATGGCAATACCTTTGAGATGCTATAACTTACACAAGTGATTTTGAGATAGTTTTTTCATGACACATTGTACTTCATGTTAGTGGTAAACATTGATCAATATTTTTGTATTTATTTATAAAAAATTAGGAAATTTGAGGGAAATTTGGAAAAAAATTGCAATTTTCATAATGCAAAATGCTCTGCTTTTCAGATAGATAGTCATACCACCCAAATACATGAATAAATATTATCTACCATATCTCTGCTTTATATTGGCATCATATTTTAATCATCCTTTAATTTATTTTGGATGTTAGAAGGTTTACAAATGTAACAGCGATTTTCCAGATTTACAAGAAAATTTCCCAAACTCATTTCTTAGGGACCACTTCAGTTCTGAAGGGGATTATAAAGGCCTATATATTAGAAACCCCCATAAATCACCCCATTTTCAAAACTGCACCCCTCAAATAATTCAAAACTGCATTTGGGAAGTTTGTTAACCCTTTAAGCATTTCACAAGAATTAAAACAATATGGAGGTGAAATTTAGACATTTCATTTTTATCCAATAATACATTAATTTATCCCTAAAATTAACACATTCACAAAGGGTTAAAGGAGAAAATGCATCTCACAGTTTGTTGTGCAATTTCTCCCGAGCACAGAAATACCCCATATGTGAGTGTAAAATGATTTTTGGGCACACGGCAGTGCACGGAAAAGAAAGAGCGACACTTGGCATTTGAAAAGCAGATTTTGCTGGAATAGTTTTCAGGTGCCATGTCTCATTTGCAGAGACCCTAGAGTACCAAAACAATGGAAACCCTCAAAAGTGACCCCATTTTGGAAACTACACCCCTCACAGAACATATCAAGGGGTATAGTGAGCATTTTGACCCCACAGCCGTTTCACAGATTTTATTAACATTGGGACATGAAAATGAAAAATTACTTTCTTTCCAATAAACCATCAATTTAGCCCCAAATTTTTCATTTTCACAAGAGGATAAAGGAGAAAAAGCTCTCCAAAGTTTGTTACACAATTTCTCCTGAATACAGAAATACTCCCCATGTGGTTGTAATCTGCTGTATGGGTACATGATGGGGCTCAGAATAGAAAGAGCGCTATTTAGCTTTTGGAGGGCAGATTTTTCTGGAATAGTTTTCGGGTGCCATGTCGCATTTGCAGAGCCCCTAAAGTACCAATACAATGGAAACCCCTCAAAAGTGACCCCATTTTGGAAACTACACCCCTCAAGGAATTTCTCAAGGGGTATGGTGAGCATTTTGACCCTACAGTTGTTTCACAGATTCTATTAACATTGGAATGTAAAAATTAAAAATTACTTTTTTTTTTCCAATAAACTGTCCATTTAGCGACATATTTTTAATTTTTACAAGGGGATAAAGAAGAAAAAACCCCACAGTTTGTTACACAATTTCTCCTGAACACAGAAATGCCCCATATGTGGTCGTAAACTGCTGTATGGGTACATGGTGGGGCTCAGAATGGAAAGAGCACTATTTGGCTTTTGGAGGGCAGATTTGGCTGGAATAGTTTTCAGGTGCCATGTCGCATTTGCAGAGCCCCTAAAGTACCAATACAATACAAACCCCCAAAAAGTGACCCCATTTTAGAAACTACACCCCTCAAGGAATGTATCAAGGGGTATTATCATTTTGAGCCTAAAAATGCTTCCCAAAATTTAATGTACAAAGTGAAAATTGACAATTTTAAATAAATATGCCATTTTGGTGCCCAATACGTTGTACCCACTTTGTGACATCAGAGACATGCACTCCTAAAACTATTAAGTGGGCTATCCCGGGTGAAAAAAAATTATATATGTGGGTGTAACCTGCTGCTTGGGAACACAGCAGGGCTCAGAAGGGAAGGAGCACTGCGCTTTTTAGCTTTTGGAGTACAGATCTAGAGGGACTTTCTGGATGCCATGTTGTTTTTTCAAAGCCCTGGAGGTGCCAGTAAATTGGAATTCCCCAAGAAGTGGCCCCATTTTGTAGCGGCAATTTTAGGGTCTTTGCCAATTTGACATGGCATCCAAAATCCAACAATCTTAAATCTATGCTCCAAAAGCCACATAGCGTTCCTTCACATCTGCCCCCTGCTGTGCACCCAAACTGCAGTTTACGCCCACATATATGACACTGGTGTACCCAGGATAACGTACTTGGTATAAACTGCTGCTTGGGCACAGCCGGGCACAGAAGGGAAGGAGCGCTATTTTGGTTTTTGGACACCATGCCACTTTTGCAGAGCCCCTGGATTGCCAGTAAAGTGGAATCCGCAGACTTGTGACCCCATTTTGGGAACTACACCCCTGAAGGGATTTATCAAGTGGGGTAGCGAGTATTCTTAACCCTTAAGTGTTGCATTCATTTAATTTCAATAAATGAATGCGCAGCTGATAATGAAAAGGGAAAATTGCAATTTTTCCAGAGATACGCCATTTCAGTGCCCAATATTTTGTGCCCAGCTTATGTCAGCAGGCACAAACACTCTAAAAACTGTTAAGTGGGTATCCCGGGCACAACATCTTTTGGAGCGTTCACATCTGATACAAGCCGGGCACAACGTATTATGCATTGAAATTAAATATTCCTGGAAAAATTGTCATTTTCACCTTTCACAATCATCTGCGTATTCATTTCTGGAAAATAAATTATAGCAACACTTGGAGGTAAAAAATGCTCACTGTACCCCTGGATAAATTCCTTCAGGGGTGCAGTTTCCAAAATAGGGTCACGTGTCAGGGGATTCCACTTTACTGGCATTTCAGGAGCTCTGCAAAAGTGTCATGGCGTCCAAAAGCTAAACTGTCTAAATCTGTGCTCCAAAAACCTAATAGCGCTCCTTCCCCTCTGTGCTCGGCTGTGCCCAAACAGCAGTTTATATCCACATATGACATTATGTACGTTATTCTGGGTACACCAGTGTCATACATGTGGGTATAATCTGCAGTTTGGGTACACAGCAGGGCACAGAAGGGAAAGAGCGCTATGTGGCTTTTGGAGTGCAGATTCAGATGTTTGGTATCTGGACGCCATGTCATGTTTGCAGCGCCTCTAATGTACCAGAAAAGTGGAATCTCCTAGGGAGTGATCCCATTTTGAAAACTGCACCCCTCAAAGAATTTATCAGAGGGTGTAATAAGCATTAGTATCCCAGAAGTGAATGCACAGCGGATTAGTGAATAGGTAAGCTGTGTGGAGTACATGGGGAACACGAAATTCCCTACTCTATCCCCAGTAGCTCCTATGATTGGGGGAGGGGGTCACTCTGTTGGTCACTTCTGGTTTATTATCCCTCGTAAGCTCTAAATCTGGTTTGTACCCTGATATAGGCTCGCACAGCTTATACATTCCATCCCTGCCGCAGCCAGTTGTGTTCTAATGATTTGGTGATTTTTGTCTTCACATTGTACAAGCTATATTCTTTATTTTTCGGATGATGTAGCCATATGAGGGCTGATTTTTTGCGGTATGATATGCATTTTTTAATGACACCATTTTTTTGGGTGTCTATAGTTTATTGAATAAATTATATTAACTCTTTCTGGGTGGATTAAAAAAAAAAAATCAATTCTGGAATTGGTTTTTACCTTTTAATTTTTTTGCCGTGTGGCGTACAGCATAAGTAACATGTTACCTTTATTCTGCAGGTCGGTACAATTATGGCGATACCTCATTTATATTGTTTTTTTATACGTTACTAATTCTGCAGAACAAAAACCCATTTGTGGACATAAATCAATTGTTTTTGCATCACCATCTCCTGAGAGGCGTAACATTTTTATTTTTCGGTTGACAGACTTGGTTTAGGGCTTATTTTTTGCAGGAGGACATGCGCTTTTTATTGGTATTGTTTTGAGGTACATATGAGTTTTTGATCACTTTTTATAGTATTTTTTTGTAAGCAAGATAGTCAAAAATCATTACTTCCAGCGTTTTTTTTCCATTTTTTTTTTTTCGACGTTCACTGTGTGTTAAATATTGTTTCAGCTTTATTGTACAGGTTGTTACGGACGCGGCGATACCAAATATGTGTTGTTTTTATTCTTTTTTTTTTTTTTTTTATATAATTCATTTTATATAGGAAAAGGGATTTTTGGGGGCTTTATAACTTTATTAATTTTTTTTTTTTTACACACTTTATTTTTTTTTTTTACTTTTTTTTACATTTTTTACCTGTCCTATAAGGACACCTGAGCCAGCGATGCTCTGATCCTGGCTCAGTATTATAGACTGCAATACACGATCATACTCTTGTATTGCAGTCTATACAGGAATGTCAGCCGATGTAGACGCATCGGCTGACTTCTTCACATCCCGGCAGGATCAGCCAAGTAGTGGGGGCTTCAGGTAGCCTGGGGTCACTGGCCAGACCCTGGGCTACAGTAAATAGACATCGGCAACACCCGATCTCGCCGCGGGGGTTGCCGGTGGGGGCGGTAACATGGCGGAACCCCTTGGATGCCACGGTCATGTTTGACCACGGCATCCAAGGGGTTAAAACCTCCGATCGGAACTAAATCCCGACCGGGGGTTATGGAGCAGGGTGTTAGCTGTCAGTTACAGCTAACACCCTCTCCCGATCCCGGTCACAGGGTCTCTGAAGTGCCGGCCGTAAATTTACTATTGGCCGGACTTCAGAGACCAGGACCGCTGGCCGTAAATTTACGGCCAGTGGTCGTCTACCGGTTAAAGGGGTTGTCCAGGCATAATTTGTTATGGTTTATCCTCAGGATAGGCCATAGATACCTGATCTGTAGGGGGCTGACCACGGACCGATCAGCTGTATGGAGCCACTTCTGATGCCTGTACTGTACACAATACAGGGCCAGAAGCAGAAAGCTCTGTCCACTGTATAGGGCCTGGGCACCTTCACTGCATCTCAGCACTTATTGAAGTCAGTAGGAGCTGAGCTGCAGTGAAGGCGCCGGGCTGCTATACAGCAGATGGAGCTTTCTGCTTCTGGCCCTGTGTTGTGTACAGAACGGGCTCCGGAAGTGGCTCCGAACAGCTGATGGGGCCGTGTGTCAGCCCCCTACCGATCATGTATTTATGGCCTATCCTGAACATAGGCCATAAAAAAGATTAACCTGGACAACCCCTTTAATGTTCCCCACACAGTTTAATGTCCCCCCCACAGGATGTTAGCCACCATCACTGCTCCCACACAATATAATGACCCCATCACTGTTCCCCATACAGTATGGGGGACCAGTGAAGAGGCCACTATGTGGGGGGACCAGTGAAGTGACCATAGAAAAATTTGGCCCAGACAACCCCTTAAAAGAGGTGGTCCATAAACTGGAGCGACCACTGTGTCGGCCGCCAGGGGAGGTATAAAAATAAGAAAATTTTAAAAAAAAGCATACTCACCTGTCCCCAGCACCCCTTTGTCCCCTGCCTGTGTCTGTTCGGTCTCATGGCGGCGCCTCATTTCTGGAAATCCTGTACCTAATTGGTCTTAGCGATCACATGAGGTGCAGGACTCCCAGCAAGGAGTCACTGGTATGAGACTGAATGAACACTGGCAGCGGACAATGGAGCACCGGGGACAGGTGAGTATGCTTTTTAATTTACTTATTTTTTACTTTACATCTCCTGCCAGCTACATGGGTTGCTCCAAATCCTGGACAACCTCTTTAAAAGATTTATCCATCTTTCTAATATTGATGGCCTGTCCTTAGGATAAGCCATCAATATTACATCTGCGATGATACAACATCCAGGACCTCTGCAGATCAGCTTTTCCAGGACCATGCGGCTACAGGTAAAGATAATTCTTGGAGCCACGCTGTTCACTTGCCATACAAGGTGTAGCAGTAGGTTTAGGTAGTGCAGTGGTGCACATGGTATAGCGGGTGAGCAGCATGGCTCCCGGCATGTTATTACCTTTAGCCGCCCTGTCTTGGTACCGCTGATCTGCAGGGGTCCTGATGGTGGGCCCCTAGAAACAATTCCACTGGTGGACCCTAGACATTTCAGTCTGACACTGTCCACAACATAAGGCTGCATTGGTGTTAAAGGAGTACAATATATATCGACAACAAAGGAGTTACATTTATACAGTCTTACAATTAAAATGGCACTTTGAAAGCAATCATAATCCTGATGTGGCCCTCGGTGTAAATGAGTTTGACACCGCTGGTCTATATGATGGCTTCATAACAGTCCAGAAGCCATTCTATAGCTCTTCAGTGCTTATAAGGGTTATCACACTGCTGATGCTACAAGGGACCAAGTGTGCAGCAGTGGGAGCTTCCACATTCCTGCCAGTGCCACTGTGGAGTCAGCACATCGGCTGACCTGAAAGGAAGAGAAAGAAAAGGCCCAAGGAAGCAAGGAACCTTGGAAAATGGGAATACCTCTTTAAAGTTTATAGATGTATGGGACCCTGAGACAGGCATACATTAATAATTTATATTCTCATACAATATATAAAGAAATATAAGAAAAGTATAAGATATATAAGAAAAAATATAAGACAAATATAAATAAAATTGTGCATTTATATACTTACCATCCTAGTCTGGAATATGGAGAATCCACAAAGTAGGTTGCTGAAGGAGTGTAAATATGGTTTGAATACTGGTATTTAAAGATGCTTTTCATATTTATAGCTTGGGTGGCACTGGTTATCAGTTGCATTGAGCTCTGCAATGGTGAAATGGCGTAGATGTTAATATATCTTTATTCCATGCTCTTTTATTCTAGCTATAACACAGAACATTTCAGGAGAGATTGAAATGATTTCTATAAAATTCACAGTCAATAAATCTGGGTCAGTTTGAAATAAAACGTGCAGTTTGGGCATGCAGCACTCTACAATTACATCTGAACCCAGTGTTTGCTCTAAATGGAGTTTCTGTGTCTTTATGTAACCACAATTCCCCTTACGTATTTCTGCCCCTGTGTGCTGGTAGGACAGGCGGAACTTTTAATTAACATAATTAATTTAAGCTGTATACCCCTATAAGAGGTGAGAGAGACCTTCCCCCACCGTGTTTTTTTCTGTCCTGTGTGTGGACAGGTGGGGGAGCTATCTCTTACCTCCCTGGTAGAAGCTACTTACCTTAGGTGGCTTCTTGCTCCTTCCTTCATCTTCTTCCCTCAGGCTCCTCTGTGCACAAGGCTTGAGAGCCAGGCCCAGCCGGACTGGCCGGGAAAACGCGGCGGCCGGAACCTTTCTATGGTAAGTATGTTTGCGGCTAGCGCGTATTCCTGGTGAACCCGCATCACTTTCGGTTTCGAAGAGCGCGAGAAGGGAGGGTAAAGAAGTTATCTCCGCAACTTTTTCTTTTAATCCTTAGAAGCAGTAGCTTCTTTACTGGTTTTTTAAGTTTCTAGGGTCCTTCCCCTTCTTCTTGTGTAACCTGCTAAGGAATCTGCCGTCGCCCCTCCTACCTAGACCCCTCCCCTTCCCTTCCTCCCTGTATTTAGTCCAGGTACTCAGGTTCAGCAATGACTTGTCTTTTGATCAAGTCCTTTGCTGCCTGTTCCTGTGGATGGTTGCTACTACTGTTTCTTCACATCTCCTGCGGAATTGCTTTAAATTTTAAAGCAGCATGGTACTTACTAAAAAAAAAAAAAAAAGTGATAATGCTTTTGCATTTTAACTTTCTTCTTTCCTTTAGATGTCTTCCTCTCCTTCTGAGGGTGAGGATATGCCCAGAAGAAAGAGTTCCGCCAAGCGCAAGCATCTCACTTGCAAGTATTGTTATACTCCCCTTCCTGACGGGTATGAGTATCTCCATTGTCGTCAGTGTCGCGGTCCTCCTCCTGAGGAACCTTCTATTCCGGACGTCATTTCCTGGGTAAAAGAATATGTGGAAGACTCTATGAAAGAGATCAAAGATTTGATCTCTCAAATTGCCAAAAAAACACGCATTGACAGCCAGTCTCACTCCGTGGATCCTTCTGAGGTGGAGTTTCATGTCCTGGACGAAACTCATTCTTCTGATGAAGATGTTGAGGGGTTTAGCAGTCCTCTCTTTCCATTAGAGAAAATGCCAAAACTGCTCAAGTCCATCCGGTCAGGCGATCGTGATGTTGACCCAGGGGAAGACTCATGTTCCACCCATAGGGGGCCAAGGGCCTTCCAAGTGGATCCTACTCTTGAGAAAGCTATGACTATAGAGTGGAAGTGTCCGTAGAAGCCTTTTTTCTTATCCAGGAGGTTTAGGACCCTCTTTCCCATTTCCGAGGTTCAGCAGGGTCGCTGGGGTCCCCCACCCAAAGTGGACATGGCTGTAGCCAAACTGTCTCATCGTACTATCATACCTGTGGATGACGGCTCTAATTTACAGGATCCCATGGATCGACAGACAGAATGTACGCTCAGGAGGGCCTACTCTGCCGCCTCGGCCCAGACCTGTGTGGGGATCGCTGCAAACAAGGTGGCAAATAAGGTGCGAGCTGACCTCTCTAAGCTTGAAAAAGTCATTGATTCTGGAGTCTCCAGAGATAACCTCTTGTCTTTTTTGAGTTCTATTTCTCTGGTGGCCGACTTTCTGGCCGAGGCTTCTCTCCATCAGGTAAAATTGGCCGCCAAGTCCATGGCTCTTTCTATGGCCACTAGAAGGCCCCTTTGGCTGAAGCCTTGGAGGGCGGACAACACCTCTATATATAACATTTGTTCCCTCCCCTTTGAGCGGGGCAGGCTCTTCGGTAAGGGGCTCGATGACATCATGGAAAGCCTAGCAGATAAGATGGGGAAGTGCCTTCCCCAATCTTTTAGAGGCAAGCCTAGACCCCTTGGTCGTGGCAGAGGGTTCCACTGCCAGCCCCAATCCAGACCTCAGTTTCCGAGGTGTTCAGGGTATCAGGGAGGGGGAGAAGAAGCCTGATTTTTGACATTTCCATATTCCTTCCCTGGTGGAGTTCTTACCGGTCGGAGGTCGCCTCTCCTATTTTCTTCCCGCATGGCAAGAGTTCATCCTGGACCCTTGGGTCTTACAAGTCATATAACAGGGGTACAGTATAGATTTTTGTTCTCTCCCTCGAGACAAGTTTATAAAAACCTGCTCTCTGTCCGCTCCAAAACAGTTAATGCTAGAGCAATCCATTCAGGAATATCTGAACAAGGGTGCCTTGGAACTGGTTCCCCTCCTAGAAGAGGGTTTCGGGGTCTATTCTCCAGTCTTCCTGGTGCCAAAGCCATCAGTAGACTGGAGAATGATCATAGATCTAAGGTTTCTAAACCAGTTCATCCAAAAGAAATGGTTTCGTATGGAGACCATAAGATTGGTAGTTGCCTTTCTTCAGCCTGGCAACTTCATCGTCACCCTGGACTTGAAATACGCTTATCTACATATCCCTGTGTGTTCTCCTCACAGAAGATACCTGAGGATTGCAGTAGAGATGGCCAGCCAGACCCGGCATTTTCTATTCACAGCACTACCCTTCAGCACTTCCTCAGCTCCCCACACCTTTACCAAGGTGGTGGCTCCTGTAGCCGCAGCTCTCAGACTCCAGGGTTTGTTTCTCGTACCATACCTGGATGACTGGCTCATAAAGGCTCAGTCAGAAATAATTTTACTTCATCACCTACAGTTGACCGTAGTATTTCTCCAGCAGTTAGGCTGGATCATAAATTGGGAAAAGTCAGATGTCAAACCCTCCAGATGGAAAAAGTTCCTAGGCTTCGTTCTAGGCTCCGACCAGATGACAGTTTCCTTGCCTCCCCTAAGAAAGGAAAGGATCATGAGGGCAACTCGTTATCTATATCTAACCCAGCAGATTTCCATCAGAACAGCAATGAAGGTTCTGGGTCTCATGTCAGCGTCTGCAGGTGCAGTCCCTTTTGCCCTACGGCATATGCTCCCCCTCCAGAAGGAGATTCTGGAAGTTTGGAACCACAGCCCGCTGGGTCTGGAAAAGAGTTTTCAACTCTCCTGCAAAGCCCGTTTTTCCCTCAGGTGGTGGTTCCATCTGAAAGATGGGATGTCCACGGTCCAGCCAGTCTGGACCCTGTTGACCACCGATGCATCCCTCTCTGGTTGGGAGCACATCTAGAACATTTTCCCATAAAGGGAACTTGGAATTGGATAGAGAAAACTATGTCATCCAATTGGCGTGAACTCAGAGCGGTTCATCTGGTGCTCCTTCATTTCTCTCCCCTTCTTATCGGGAAGGCAGTAAAAGTTAGTTCAGAGAACATAACGACGGTTCTGTATCTAAACAAACAAGGAGGCACCCGATCGCAATCCCTTCTCAGGGAAAAAAAACCTATTTTTTCTTGGGCAGAGAAAAATCTAACCCATCTGTCCGCTGTGCACATCAGAGGTCATACTAGCGGACCGGTTGAGGCGGTGCCTCAAGGTGTCAGGAGAGTGGCCCCTCAATCAGGAGATTTTTCATCAGATCACCCTGAAGTGGGGTCTCCCGGAGGTAGATCTCATGGCCACCAGACTCAAGGTGGAGAAGTTCTGTTCCCTATATCAGGAGGACAATCCCTTAGCAGTGGATGCCCTGTCCACCCCTTGGAGGTTTAGGCTGGCATACATCTTCCCTCCACTTTCCATGATACCAAGGGTATTGATGAAAGTAAGACAGGACCAAGCCACGGTAATTGCCATCATTCCGTTTTGGCCGAAAAGTGCTTAGTTTTCCAAATTCATTCAGATAAGTCGAGGGATTTATTAGAGGCTTCCCCTAATCCAGAACCTGGATGTTCAAGGGAATTGGTTCTGCCAGCCTGGAAGTTGTCAAGTCCCTATGTCAATCTAGAGGACTATCTGAGGCCGTCCTGAAGACTTTATCCTGTTCTAGATCCGCTTCCATGACTAGAAGTTACCAGAGGATAAGTAACATCTTCAGAGCCTGGTGCTCCAATAATGGAGTTACTAGCTCAAATCCTTCTATGGAGGTCCTGCTAAATTTTCTTCAGGATGGTCTAGACAAGGTTCTTACTCCCGCAACTTTAAAAGTCCATGTGGCCGCCCTTTCCGCCTGTTTGGGCAGACGTCAATCTCAGGATCCTTTAATTTCTAGGTTCCTAAAGGGTGCGTCAAGATTAAGACCTTCTGTACATGCTCCCATTCCTCAATGGGACCTCTCGACAGTCCTTTCGGGTCTATGTGGACCTCCCTTCAAATTTTTGGTTTATAAAACCACTTTTTTACTAGCCATTACCTCTGCCAAAAGAGTGGGCGAGTTACAGGCTCTATCAGCTATAGAGCCATACATCTCCTTTTTCCTGACAGAGTCCAATTGAGGTTTCTTCCTGGTTTTACTCCCAAGGTGCCTTCCCGTTCCCACATAAATCAGGTAATCTCCTTACCAGCTTTCTTTCCTTCCCCCTCTTTTGAGGAGGAAAAGAAACTTCACACTTTGGAGCTTGTAAGATGCCTTCGTATCTACTTCTAGCGTACACGTCCCCTTAGAAGGTCAGAGAACCTTCTAATAAACTACTGCGGTAGAAACAGGGGTTTGAAGGCATCAAAACCTACCTTGGCTAGATGTATAAGTGTATCTTTTTCCTCCCAGGGGTTATCCCCTCCTGATTTTGTGAGAGTTCATTCGACTAGAGCCGTCTCTGTTTCTTGGGCAGAAAATCTCTCTATTCCTCTGGATCAGATTTGTGCTGCCGCATCCTGGGGTTCTCAATTGACTTTTGTGAAACACTACAGACTAGAAATGCGTTGCTCAGAGGCCACCGCCTTTGGGCACTCAGTTTTGAGTACTGTATGCCAAGGGCCCCTCCCTAGGAGTCTTCTTGCTACATCCCCATATTGTGCTGCTGTTGGATGTAAGGGGAATCGTTGATTATATACTGTACACACGTGGACAAAATTGTTGATATCCCTTGTTTAATGAAAGAAAAACCCACAATGGTCAGAGAAATAACTTGAATCTGACGAAAGAAATTTGCCAAACTACATGTTGACAAGCCACAAAGCTTCTGGGAGAATGTCCTATGGACAGATGAGACAAAAATCTAAATTTTTGGCAAGGCACATCAGCTCTATGTTCACAGACGGAAAAATGAAGCATATCTAAAAGAACACTGTCCCTACTGTGAAACATGGAGGAGGCTCTGCTATGTTCTGGGGCTGCTTTGCTGCATCTGGCACAGGGTGTCTTGAATCTGTGCAGGGTACAATGAAATCTCAAGACTATCAAGGGATTCTAGAGAGAAATGTGCTGCCCAGTGTTAGAAAGCTTGGTCTCAGTCGCAGGGCATGGGTCTTGCAACAGGATAATGACCCAAAACACACAGCTAAAAACACCCAAGAATGGCTAAGAGGAAAACATTGGACTAATCTGAAGTGGGCTTCTATGAGCCCTGACCTAAATCCTATTAAGAAATGTATTAAGGGGTATTGTGAACATTTGGACCCCACAGGTATTATATTAATTTATTTTCCAGAAATTCAAGGATAACAGAGGTTGAAAGGTAAATCTATACAGAGTACATCACGGTATAAGGAGGTGATATAACATGGAAAATAAATAAAAAAATTAATAATCCATGGATGTGTGGTACAGACTGAAGTACACCTTCCAGTCAAAGTTGGGGGCATCTCGGGGCGGGCACTGTGCATTATTGTTATAATGAAGAAATTTGAGGATCGCTTGTCCAAGGCGTGTCCTGGTTATGGCCATTCTATAGATTGGTGTATTATACAAGGCGTCTATACTTCAGTACTGTCTGATTTTTGTTTTTTTACTATGTCCATATGCAGAACAAGACCCCAGAAAATCTCTGCTGCATTTACTGGGGTCCACCTCTGGGGCCTAGCATATGATGAGGTAGCATTTTGTTCTATAAATTGCTGGTCATATAGATTGGTTTGGGTCACCATAAAATCTATTAACTCATGAAAGAAAAAGACCTTGAAAAATTCAATTTCTCTAAAGCCTTCAGTCTCAATTTAGATTCCTGACATGCCAACAAAGTCAGGAAGCTAAGGGTCATAATTTTCTGGGGGTGGGGTCCACATTTGTTCAGAAGTTTTGGAAGCTGTCTCAGCAATAGTTCTGGGGCGCCTCCTTTGGGCTCGCTCATCACTGGATGATGAGGAGGAGGAGGAATAGGAAAAATAGACAAATGGGGCATTTTTCTCTTCTCTCTCGCTGGCCGTATCAGTGTCAGAGGCCAGTAAGGCATACAGTGGGTACGGAAAGTATTCAGACCCCTTTAAATTTTTCACTCTTTGTTTCATTGCAGCCATTTGCTAAAAGCAAAAAAGTTCATTTTATTTCTCATTAATGTACACTCAGCACCCCATCTTGACAGAAAAAAAACAGAAATGTAGATATTTTTGCAAATTTATTAAAAAAGAAAAACTGAAATCTCACATGGTCATAAGTATTCAGACCCTTTGCTCAGTATTGAGTAGAAGCACCCTTTTGAGCTAGCACAGCCATGAGTCTTCTTGGGAATGATGCGACAAGATTTTCACATCTGGATTTGGGGATCCTCTGCCATTCTTCCTTGCAGATCCTTTCCAGTTCCGTCAGGTTGGAGGGTGAATGTTGGTGGACAGCCATTTTCAGGTCTCTCCAGAGATGCTCAATTGGGTTGAGGTCAGGGCTCTGGCTGGGCCAGTCAAGAATGGTCACAGAGTTGTTCCGAAGCCACTCCTTTGTTATTTTAGCTGTGTGCTTAGGGTAATTATCTTGTTGGAAGGTGAGCCTTCAGCCCAGTCTGAGGTCCAGAACACTCTGAAAGAGGTTTTCTTCCAGGATATCTCTGTACTTGGCTGCATTCATCTTTCCTTCAATTGCAACCAGTCGTCCTGTCCCTGCAGCTGAAAAACACCCCCATAGCATGATGCTGCCACCACCATGTTTCACTGTTGGGATTGTATTGGGCAGGCGATGAGCAGTGCCTGGTTTTCTCTACACATACCACTTAGAATTAACGCCAAAAAGTTCAATCTTCGTCTCATCAGACCAGAGAATCTTATTTCTCATAGTCTGGGAGTCCTTCATGTGTTTTTTGGCAGAGTCTATTCAGGCTTTCATGCTTTAATATGTCTTGCACTGAGGAGGGGCTTCCTACGGGGCACTCTGCCATAAGGCCCCTATTGGTGGAGGGCTGCAGTGATAGTTGACTTTGTGGAACTTTCTCCCATCTCCCTACTGCATCTCTGGAGCTCAGCCACAGTAATCTTTGGGTTCTTCTTTACCTCTCTCACCAAGGCTCTTCTCCCACGATTGCTCAGTTTGGCTGGACGACCAGGTCTAGGAAGAGTTCTGGTCGTCCCAAACTTCTTCCATTTAAGGATTATGGAGGCCACTGTGCTCTTAGGAACCTTGAGGGCTGCAGAAATTCTTTTGTAACCTTGGCCAGATCTGAGCCTTGCCACAATTCTGTCTCTGAGCTCCTTGGGCAGTTTCTTTGACCTCATGATTCTCATTTGCTCTGACATGCACTGTGAGATGTGAGGTCTTATATACACAGGTGTGTGCCTTTCCTAATCAAGTCCAATCAGTTTAATTAAACACAGCTAGACTCCAATGAAGGAGTAGAACCATCTCAAGGAGGATCAGAAGGAAATGGACAGCATGTGAGTTAAATATGAGTGTCACAGCAAAGGGTCTGAATACTTATGACCATGTGATATTTCAGTTTTTCTTTTTTTAATAAATTTGCAAAAATATCTACATTTCTGTTTTTTTTTCTGTCAAGATGGGGTGCTGAGTGTACATTAATGAGAAATAAAATGAACTTTTTTGCTTTTAGCAAATGGATGCAATGAAACAAAGAGTGAAAAATTTAAAGGGGTCTGAATACTTTCCGTACCCACTGTATCTGCCTCTTCTGCTAAATATGTGACGACTGTGATGTTTGTGAGCTTTGGACGTTTTGTGTATATGTTATGTTTTTACACGTGTATAGAAACTTTATTTATTGAACCTTTATTGAAAATGTAGGGTGTATGTTTATGGTCATTTAGGATTTAGGGTCACTTAGAAATGTCCTTATTTTTGAAAGAAAAGCACAGTTTTTTTTCAATGAAGATAACATTAAATGAATCAGAAATACACTCTATACATTGCTAATGTGGTAAATGACTATTCTAGCTGAAAAAGTCTGTTTTTTAATGCAATATCTACATAGGTGTATAGAGGCCCATTTACAGCAACCATCACTCCAGTGTTCTAATGGTACATTGTGTTTGCTAACTGTGTAAGAAGGCTAATGGATGTTTAGAAAACCCTTGAAAACCCTTGTGCAAGTATGTTAGCACAGCTGAAAACAGTTTTGTTGGTTAGAGAAGCTATAAAACTGACCTTTCTTTGAGCTAGTTGAGAATCTGGAGCATTACATTTGTTGGTTTGATTAAATTCTCAAAATGGCCAGAAAAAGAGAACTTTCATTTGAAACTCGACAGTCTATTCTTGTTCTTAGAAATGAAGGCTATTCCATGCGAGAAATTTCCAAGAAACTGAAGATTTCCTACAACGGTGTGTACTACTCCCTTCAGAGGACAGCACAAACAGGCTCTAACCAGAGTAGAAAGAGAAGTGGGAGGCCCCGCTGTACAACTGAGCAACAAGACAAGTACATTAGAGTCTCTAGTTTGAGAAATCGACCCCTCACAGGTCCTCAACTGGCACCTTCATTAAATAGTACCCGCAAAACGCCAATGTCAATGTCTACAGTGAAGAGGCAACTCAGAGATGCTGGCCTTCAGGGCAGAGTGGCCAAGAAAAAGCCATATCTGAGATTGGCTAATAAAAGGAAAAGATTAATATGGGCAAAAGAACACAGACAGATGACAGAGAACACAGATGACAGAGGAAGATTGGAAAAAAGTGTTATGGACAGACCAATCGAAGTTTGAGGTGTTTGGATCACACAGAAGAACATTTGTGAGACACAGAACAACTGAAAAGATGCTGGAAGAGTACCTGACACCATCTGTCAAGCATGGTGGAGGTAATGTGATGGTCTGGGGTTGCTTTGGTGCTGGCAAAGTGGAAGATTTGTACAAGGTAAAAGGGATTTTCAATAAGGAAGGCTATCAACTCCATTTTGCAATGCCATGCCATACCCTGTGGACAACGCTTGATTGGAGCCAATTTCATCCTACAACAGGACAATGACCCAAAGCACACCTCCAAATTATGCAAGAGCTATTTAGGGAAGAAGCAGGCAGCTGGTATTCTATCTGTAATGGAGTGGCCAGCGCAGTCACCAGATCTCAACCCCATTGAGCTGTTGTGGGAGCAGCTTGACCGTATGGCACACAAAAAGTGCCCATCAAGCCAATCCAACTTGTGGGAGGGGCTTCTGCAAGCATGGGGTGAAATTTCTCCAGATTACCTCAGCAAATTAACAGCTAGAATGCCAAAGGTCTGCAATGCCGTAATTGCTGCAAATGGAGCATTCTTTGACGAAAGCAAAGTTTGAAGGAGAAAATTATTATTTCAAATAAAAATCATTATTTCTAACCTTGTCAATGTCTTGACTATATTTTCTATTCATTTTGCAACTCATTTGATAAATAAAAGTGTGAGTTTCATGGAAAACACAAAATTGTCTGGGTGACCCCAAACTTTTGAACGGTAGTGTATATATAGTGAAAAAAAAAGAGAGGCTAGGAAAAAAGAGAGCTAGAAAAGAACTACAATAACTTTATATATAAGACCCTGTCCTAAAAGCTACTTAACCACTTCCATACCGGACACATTTTCAAGTTTTTTGTATGTGCAGTTTTGGAGGGCTATAACATTTTTACATTTTACATTTATCATTATTTCAACTCATTTCTGCGTCTTTTTTCGGAGACACATAGGGCTTTATTTTTATGTTGTTTTGATTTCTGCATGTGTTTTAATTTTTTTTATATCCGGGAAAATATAAACAAAAGAGGAGGGAAAACGTGTCTGTTTTTCACTTTTCATTTTTTTTTTTTATTTAATAACACAAAGTGCTACTGAAAACTTTATAAAATAGTTTTTCCTCTCCGTTACGGTAATTTTTATTTTTTATGGTGTCGTCGGGGGTGGAGCTAGAACCTGTAATAAGGACGTTTTATTGGCGTATTATTTTATTTATTTTTTTTATTATTTTATTTACATTTTTTTTACTTTTCTATACATTTTTTTTATTTTTTTTATTTTTTTTTACATTGTGTCCCCATAAGGTCATAATAAACCTTTGGGGACATCTGATGACTTTTTTTCTGGTTGGGGAGGCTGATTTCCCCTGTAACTGGGGCTGGTACATTTAGCCCCAGTTGCAGGAGGAATTCAGCCTCCTGCACGTTGCTTTCACATAACTATAGAGATGATCTGGGTCCTGTAGGACCCAGTAGCTCTAACAGATGCTGATCCCGGCAGATCACATGACCGCCGGGTCAGAGGAGAGCCGCAAGATGGCGGCGCCCATAGCACTGTATACAGTGCTCATTGAGTGTTGTATACACGATGATCGGGATGGCAGGGAAGGTAATAAACCTTCCCTACCTTCTCTATGGGAGCTCCGGCTGAAGTTACAGCCGGCTCCCCGTTTCAGCAGCTGCATGATTTTGTGCAGTTGCTGAATTCCTTCTGGACGTATATAGTCTATGGGCAGTACGGAAGTGGTTACATTTTCTTTAGATATAGATAGAGACTAATATCTTTATTTATAGCAATTCTAACTAAATGTAACTAAAATTTAGATTATTACAAAAAAAAGCCACCATAGCCACCTGGTCTAATGTCTGCGATCAGTGCCCGTACTAAACCTTTGGAGAGAGTTGAAAGTCCGTGTTGCCCAGCGACAGCGCCAAAACATCACTGCTCTAGAGGAGAGCTGCATGGAGGAATGGGCCAACATACCAGCAACAGTGTGTGCCAACCTTGTGAAGACTTACAGAAAACGTATGACCTCTGTCATTGCCAACAAAGGATATATAACAAAATATTAAGATAAACTTTTGTTATTGACCAAATACTTATTTTCCACCATAATTTGCAATTAAATTCTTAAAAAATCAGACCGTGTGATTTTCTAGATGTTTTCTCATTTTGTCTCTCATAGTTGAGGTCTACCTATGATGTCAATTACAGGCCTCTCTCATCTTTTTAAGTGGGAGAACTTGCACAATTGGTGGCTGAATAAATATTTTTTTCCCCACTGTCACTACTGTAAAACACATACACATTAGGTATCCCTGTTTCCGGAAACGCCTGGTCTACTAATCTTTAAAAATATTTTTCCCGTATGATGAACGCCGTAGTGGGAAAAAAAAAAATCAAAAGTGCCGAACCTGTTTTTTCACTGTTTCGCCTCTGATAAAAACTTGAATAAAAAGTTATCAAAGCAATTCCCCAAAATGATAGAACTAAAAAATACACCTGGCCCAGCAAATAAAGACGCCCTATGCATACCTGTACACAGAAATCTAAAAAAGTTATGGATGTCAGAATATGGTGACTTTAAGAAAAACATTTTTTTTTGCAAAGTTTTCGAATTTTTGTTAAGGAGTTAAAATGTAAATAAAACTATAGAAATTTGGTATCCCCAGAATCGTACCAAAACATAGAATACAGGTGACATTTCATTTTGACTGCAGAGTGAACACTGTAAAAACGAAGCCCGGAAGAAAGTCACACAAATGCACTTTTTCTCCAGTTCCACCCAATTCTGAATTTTTTCCAGGTTCCCGGTACATTGTACAGAATAATAAATGGTACCATTGTAAAGAACAATTTGTCCCGAAAACATTAAGCCCTAATATGGCTCTATGAATTGAAAAATAAAAAAAGTTATGGGGTTTGGAAGGCAAGGAGTCAAAAACGAAAAATCAAAAATTGTCATCATCAGGAAAGGGATAAATGCTATTCGCTGGGCGATGAGTAGCAAGTGAAGGGATTGGCAGGGGAGAAGCTGATGAAAAACAGGGGGAGAGGTCTGACTGCATTGTGGAGAAGAAATACTATTATGGGGTATTTTTACAGGGGTGGGCCAAGACCTCTTAGTTCCAGTGAAGGAAAATGTTAAGGCATATTGAGACATTTTGGCCAGTTGTGTACTTCCAACTTGGTGTCAACACTTTAAGATAGGGCCTTTTCTGCTCTACTATGACTGTTCCCCAGTGCACAAGTTCATAAAGGCATGGTTGAGTGAGTTTTGAGTGGAAGAGCTTGACTGGCCTGCACAAAGCCCTGACTTCAACCCATTCGAATACCTTTGGGATGAACTACGATAGAGATTGCGAGCCAGACCCTCTCACCCAACATCAGTGTCTGACCTCACAAATACTCTTCTTTATGAATGGGTAAAGGTTTTAACAGAGAAACTCCAAAATATTGTAAAAAGCCTTCCCAGAAGAGAGGGGATCACCTCCATATTAACACCTATGGATCTAGAATGGGATATAATAAAATCTCCTGTAGGTATAATGGGTAGGTATTGTCCATGTAGTGTATCCTATACAGGGAGATTCATTTGAAAGAGGCCCCGAATATTCCGCAATAACTCTCGCTAGGAGGAAGTAATCTGAATGAATCAACGTGCAATGTGCTCTTCCATGTATGGAGATTTGAACAAGCCGGGATGCCCCTGCGGCAGAGTGATGAGGTAGGTGCCAGACATCTATTTAACCCCAGTTTGCAACTTCTGGGTATGTACCCCCCATACTCCTTCACTCAGTCACTCGACTTATCATAAGGATGGTGGTGCAAGGTATTGATCAGTGGTCTTCATGGTGCTAACCTACTGGGTCACCAATTTGTTTAGGCAATGTCAAATGATGTTCGTGTTTGTGTACACAGGAAACAATTGATCACGTGCAATGTTGTCTGGAGCCTATGAAACCTCTAAAACACTGAGCACAAGAGACTAGGAGATCTTATTCAACATGTCAAAGAGCTGCAAAAAGGGCAAAATTGCATGTGTGTCATATTACCGTCATTCAGGACCTCAAAACTTGTTCGAAGGTAAATATACTGAGGAGCACATTGCATGCTTTGTCCTAGCGAGAGTTATTACAGAATATTCAGGCCTCTTTAGAGTGAATCTCCCTGCTTTTTACTGTCCTCTAGCAGTGAATATTTCAGAGAAGTTTCCATTAGTACATGCCATAACAGTAACATTTAGCTGTAACTGGTCTGAAGCTAGATTTGTGTCAACAACTGAAAATAAAGCAGAATAAAAGTGTATACCTCCGCCCAGTCATTTAGTTGGTAATAGACTCCAGATTCTGATGAGATTATATCTGTTCCTACTGTCTTTATATCTGATGATGAATTAAATTCTCTGTAGGATCCATTTTTCTGTAGTTGAATATTTCCTGGACTGTAAAATAGTAATCTACGGGTTACTATAGGAAAAACAAATTAGTCAATAAGTATCAAATTAAGTCAGTTAAACCTGTAGGATGTATTTACACAGCATTAGCACATATGCACCAAGAAAGCTTTTGGAACCTATCATCTTTTACATTGTAAGCAACAATAGTTCATTATACAAAGGTATCCCTCAACAAAAATTATTAATATGAATATACCCTAAATGCTACAGATGGGTCCAGAAGTATTTTGGCCGTGACAAAATTTTCATAATTTGGCCCCTATACAACAGTATATGAAATTGAAACAAGGCCATCAATTTGAGCTTTAATTGCATTAACCTTTTAAGAATTCCAGCAATTTTTTATATAGTCCCCAATTTTCACAGACTCAAAAGTAATGTGCCAATTGGGTAATAAACTGTGTTATGGTCCAGTGTACCCTGTTACCTTAGGGGGCATTATTTATACTGTGGGGGCCACAATAAGAGGGCATTATAGTGTGTGGAGTCTGCAAGGGGGACATTATACTGTGTGGGGCCGGCAAGGGGACATTATACTGTGAGATGGCAGAAGGGGGATATTGTACTGTGTGGGGGACACTGGGGAGACATTGAACTGGAAACCCCAATGAGACATGATACGGTATGGGGTATGGTATTAACGTGTGATTAGATGTCCCTCAGCCAGTTTGCGTGAATAGAGGTAATGACTAAAACAGGCAAGGGTATCTACATCACAGTGAAGGGACCAGGATAGGGGCAATGAGAGCTTTATTTCTGGCATTAGCTTTCCACCTATCGACTTCAAAAGAAGTCATTAGTATATTTAATAAAAGTTCTTTTATATGGGCTGCAGCATTGGAACATTATAAAGACACCATAGGTGACCTTGTGAAATGACCTGTGAGCTAATAACAATAATAATCTACTTACAGATTGAAGTCTGTTTTCTGTACATTGCACTGTATGAAGATAGGATTACTGGGCATGTAGCAGTCACTAAATGAAATATACAAAACAATGATTAACTTTCTAAACTTAATTCTTTGATCACATGACTATCTATATTAAAATATCCAGTTCTGAAAATTTACCAAGTAATATGAAATATCAAAAAAAATAAAAATAGAATTAAAAGAGTATTCCAGCCAAAACATATATCATGTATCTATTGTGAAAAATAGGCCCCTCATGATTCCTAGGACAATGAACACCGGTTCACCAACCATATGCGGTGGGGAGGGAAAAAAATTCAGTGAAAGGTACAAAAAAAGCCAAGCTGCGTGGAACAGAGGTGTGGAGTGGCCACAGCCGATCTAACATTTATCACCTATCCTATGGTAAATCTTCATGGTTGGAATACCCAAGAAATAACCCAATATAAAATGTATAATATACCTTGTACCATTGTCTAGTAGAACGCTCATTACATGAAATATGTTTGTAGACCAAGCAGCCATATCATCCATGCCACCAAGAAAATATTCATGAAATCTTTCCACAAGGAAGGGCGATTTTCTAGCATATGTGGGATAAAGCTGACAATACAAAAAATAACCAACTTTTTTGATTTGTTATATTTATAATTTGCTTAAAAAATTTACATTTTAGAAAATGTATGTACCTTGGAAACAGCCATATATTCACCATATCTTAAGAAGAAAGCAAAAAAACTATTTTAAAAAATGAACATTGATTTACATGTTTCTCTGTGACTATGATATTTCTATACTCACAGTTCAAGAAAAAGTACATATGTGCAGTCAATGATTACACTCTTTGTTATCACCGTTTTGTTATAAAGCTCCTGATATATGTTAAGAAGGTCCTTTACTGGTACATACCTAGAGAAAAACAATGTTGAGACATTTGTGAATCCAGTAATCTTCCATCTTTGTAGATTGTTTAAGAGCGATTGTGTAACAGGCACTGGATCATAGACTCACTGTGCCACCTAACAGGTTTTCCTTGGGGCCACCTCTAAGAGTGTTGTCCTAGCAGACTCCACAGTTTTCACCCTTTAACTCCCTACGGGGATCTGGACTTCACTGTGAGGAGTCCGCCAGGCCACTATCTCCTAAGGTGGTTTGGTAGCAGCTGACCAGGTGGCTCAGGACTGTGGTGCAGTGCACCACAGAAACAGATAAAAAGGCAAGGTGTGAAAAGTGGCTAAAAACAGAACAAAAAACATACAGGTCACAAAAGCTGGGTCTAAACAAGAATACAGAACGGTATCAGATGCATTTCCAAAGGTGCAAGGCCACAGGTAGCAGAGGTATTGTAGACGGTGCAAGGGCATAGGAAGTAGACGTATTGCAGAAGGCACAAGGCCACAGATAGCAGAAGTAACAGAAGCCATATGCCATATGCCAACAGAGAACAGATAACAGAAGTCATAGGTAATCAAGGAACAGGTAACAGAAACCATAGGCCAGAACCAACAAATATGCCTGACATTGGGTTTCATTTAACACATTCTCTGGGCAAGACAGGGGATTAAGACATAATGCATTTTATTTTATAATGTTGCTCACCATTTTTTCTCTAAATAATCAAAGTTAAGTTCATATTGACTGAGCACATCACCGCCTGCCAGGTAAAAAATACAGAGAAGTATTGACATTTTGTCTGGAGGTAAATTAAGAACAATCAGATCTGTACAGGTCAAATCTATATCATGCATATCTGTACAGGAGATGGATGGTTTCACTCTATATGTGATACATAATATTCTTATCAATAGTCTTCAAATTGAGATAAGGTTAACCCCTTACTACTCTGGATCGTACAATTATATTGTGCTACAGTGGGGAAAAAAAAGTATTTAGTCAGCCACCAATTGTGCAAGTTCTCCCACTTAAAAAGATGAGGCCGGCCTGTAATTGTCATCATAGGTAGACCTCAACTATGAGAGACAAAATGAGAAAACAAATCCAGAAAATCACATTGTCTGATTTTTAAAGAATTTATTTGCAAATTATGGTGGAAAATAAGTATTTAGTCAATAACAAAAGTTCATCTCAATACTTTGTTATATATCCTTTGTTGGCAATGACAGAGGTCAAACGTTTCCTGTAAGTCTTCACAAGGTTGGCACACACTGTTGCTGGTATGTTGGCCCATTCCTCCATACAGATCTACTCTAGAGCAGTGATGTTTTGGGGCGGGCGCTGGGCAACACGGACTTTCAACTCCCTCCAAAGGTTTACTATGGGGTTGAGATCTGGAGACTGGCTAGGCCACTCCAGGACCTTGAAATGCTTCTTATGAAGCCATTCCTTCGTTGTCCTGGCGGTGTGCTTGGGATCATTGTCATGCTGAAAGACCCAGCCATGTTTCATCTTCAATGCCCTTGCTGATGGAAGGAGGTTTGCACTCAAAATCTCACGATACATGACCCCATTCATTCTTTCATATACACAGATCAGTCCTCCTGGTCCCTTTGCAGAGAAACAGCCCAAAAGCATGATGTTGCCTCCCCCATGCTTCACAGTAGGTATGGTGTTCTTTGGATGCAACTCAGTATTCACTCTCCTCCAAACACGACAAGTGGTGTTTCTACCAAACAGTTCTACTTTGGTTTCATCTGACCATATGACATTCTCCCAATACTCTTCTGGAACATCCAAATGCTCTCTAGCAAACTTCAGACGGGCCCGGATATGTACTGGCTTAAGCAGGGGACACGTCTGGCACTACAGGATCTGATTCCCTGGCGGCGTAGTGTGTTACTGACTGTAGCCTTTGTTACGTTAGTCCCAGCTTTCTGCAGGTCATTCACTAGGTCCCCCCGTGTGGTTCTGGGATTTTTTCTCACCATTCTTGTGATCATTTTGACCCCATGGGGTGAGATCTTGCATGGAGCCTCTGATCGAGGGAGATTATCAGTGGTCTTGTATGTCTTCCATTTTCTAATTATTGCTCCCACAGTTGATTTCTTCACACCAAGCTGTTTGCCTATTGCAGATACAGTCTTCCCAGCCTAGTGCAGGTGTACAATTTTGTTTCTGGTGTCCTTCCACAGCTCTTTGGTCTTCACCATAGTGGAGTTTGGAGTGTGACTGTTTGAGGTTGTGGACAGGTGTCTTTTATACTGATAACAATGTCAAACAGGTGCCATTACTACAGGTAATGAGTGAAGGGCAGAGGAGCCTCTTAAAGAAGAAGTTACAGGTCTGTGAGAGCCAGAAATCTTGCTTGTTTGTAGGTGACCAAATACTTATTTTCCACCATAATTTGCAAATAAATTCTTAAAAAATCAGAAAATGTGATTTTCTGGATTTGTTTTCTCATTTTGTCTCTCATAGTTGAGGTCTACCTATGATGACAATTATAGGCCTCTCTCATCTTTTTAAGTGGGAGAACTTGCACAATTGGTGGCTGACTAAATACTTTTTTCCCCACTGTATATAGTTATAGGTTATAGTTACCATGTATTGCAGTACATTGCACTGGGAATAGGTAGATCCCAGGTTCAAGTTCCCTTCTTGGACAGGAAAAAAGTAATTAAAAAAAAAAAGTAACAAATAAATAATTAATAAAAGTCTAAAAAAAACACCTTTTAATTTAAAACAATACATAATGTAAACAAAATAAAATAAACAAACATGTTAGGCATCCCCATCTGTGTATAAGTCTGCACTATCCAAAAATAGCGTTATCTATCCCATAGGTAAACTCCATTAAAAAAAAAAAAAGGACAATAAGTCAGTGTGCAAATTAATCATTTTTCTTCACCTCGCCACTCTCCAAAAAATAGCAATAAAAACTACAACTTGGCCCAAAAACAAAGAGCCTTGACATAGGCCTTTCACTTTCAAAAAATGACATTTTATTTAGTAAAAGCAGGGAAACATAATAAAACCAATATAAATATGGTATCGCTGTAATAGTAATGACCCATCGAACAAAGTTGATGTGTCATTTATAATGTTGAGTGAACATCATAAAAACAAAATGCAGAAAATAATGATAGAATTGTAGATTTTTTCACACAAACCCCCAAAAACGTTAATAAAAGCTAGTCAAAACATTATATGTACCCCAAAATGGTGTCAAATAAAAGTACAACTCATCACGTAGAGACTAAGTCTTCACATAGCTATATCGGCAGAAAAGTAAAAAGGTTATCAATTTTGGAGGGCAGAGATGGAAAGTATGAAAAAAGTTGCCAAACATTAAGGCCCAAACTACCCTTAAAGGGTTAAAGAACATTTTAATAAAAAGAGTCATTTTCAGGCTGTTTTGGCGCATTCCTGGGCAGTGCAAAAGTGAAGTATAAAATGTCCATAATTTGGGATACAAATGTTGAGCTGTATGTCTACATTTTCTACTCTTGTATACTTGTGTAAAACTATTGTAAGATAGTGATACAAATTAAAGCCAGATGACAAAACCTCTTCAGAGTTATAAAAATACTTATTATGAATTATTATTTAAGCTTTAACCTTCTCATGTTCCCCCAGTTTAATGCAGGTAAACTATTGATGCTGATACATTGATGTTTCTATTGCAATAAATATAATACTAATAGATGCAACAGTTTTCTTATTGGAAGATACTAATTGTAGGTGATGATTTTTTAACTTGTAATAAACTCAGAATTACCAAAATCACCAGCGTGATGTGCTTCAGGATATGAACCATCAAAATCAATCTGGGGAAAAAATGGCAAAAAAGAATGTCAAATTATAGTAGACAATGCTTGACACAGGAAATCGGAATAAAATAGTGGATAAAAATGATTACAAGACAATTATCACTGAAAAAAAGTCATTAAATGTATGCATTAAATATCATATCTTTTCAGCGCCAGTGTATTTACTGTAAGTTACCTTTTACATAATGTTACTAGTAGAGGAAAAGCAAAATTACTAGTGTATTTCTGACTACTTACTTCTGCCATAGCTCTTAAGAAGCCTTGGTCAATTCCCAAACTGTGCCAACTCACATCTGCTACCATATGGGAGGCTATACCGAATAGGAAGGCCACCAGTTTCTGAGTTTCCTGTGTTATAGAGAATAAGAAAGCTATAAGTAAGATTATCCTACCGCTGGCCTATGGTCGCACTGCATAGAAAATATGATATGTCAGACAAATGCTAAAAACAATTATGTAGTTGAGTAATACCTCATCCCAGGGTAGTGGATATGTTCTCCTTACGTATTTCACACTTGTTTCCAAGAATGGAGTCCAATGAGAGTCTTCTGCTACATCATGATATTGCCCTAAAATATACCACAGGGATCAACATTTCTTGTCTATATTTAAACTTATGTTGTATTACACAATTTCTTTAGTAACATTTTTTACTTTAAGTTTTTTAATGTCCTTTAACCATGTATACCAAGATCAGTCATTTGCATCATTATTAGGCACCATTCCACTGGTTCTGGCACAGCTAGGACTTTTTTTACTCCAACCATTCCTGAGTAAACAGTGCATTTAGTTTTGATGTCTGATATGCTAACTAGGCTGTCTTCTGTCAAGGAGGAGCAGGCAAGGGGGAGTGATTCAGAGCTTCCGGACACAGTCCAATCACAGAAGTGGATATATGTATGAGTCATTTCTAAACTTCATATTTACATTGTGCTCCAATGGACACATGCCAGTTTGTGTTTGTTTCATAGAGCCCTGTAGTGATGGCAATCTAAATAAAATCATGCTATGGTAAATGCCACTATTATTGTCACCATTATTCAGATACATTTCATATACTCACCTTGCCAGCACAGACCTTGATAGAAGGTGTCGGGATAAACACTACCAGCTTGGAAAGCATCAGGATGTTTCTGTAATAACTGGTAAACATTGTAGAACAGAAATTGCAAAAATTATTTTCCAAAGATATGTACCTAGAGGTATTAACACAGATACCAGCATACATTTTATTGTAAGCTACGGCTCTGTTAATATCTGTGTCCTGGCCTATTTATAATGGAAGCCATGACACGGTGCCTGATCTTATAATGGAAGCCATGACACAGTGCAAGATCAGATTTTACCATACATTCTAAACATGTGCTTGCCATAATGACTAGTGAAAAGAAATAAGAAATCTATCATGTTTCTGTATAGGTATAAAAATGGGTAAGAATGGCCAACTCCACCACATTTGTCCTGCACAGGTTTCCATAAATATGTGTTTTGGATGTTGTCAGTCACTTAAAAACCTAATGTCACATTTAAGATATTGATGCAGAATGATAAGTCTATAAACTAATAAAATTATTGCAAATAAGAATAATAATTTTATTTATATAGCGCCAACATATTCTGTAGCACTTTACAAATCAGAGGGTTCATGAACAGACAATATTAGACAATGGGACAATATAATTAACATATCAAACAATAGGAGTGAGGGCTCTGTTTGCGAGAGCTTACAATCTATGAGGAACTAGAGGGACACAAGAGGTAAGAGGGCTTGTCTGGTACAATGGTTCAGCCATCTTCTAGTAAATAAGGTCATATACAATAACTGAAGCTATATGAGTCCGTCACCAGCCGGTATTTGTAAATATACACATACTAAGTGTAGCGCAACTTCAGGATGAATGGGCTAAGTTCTGAGGAAAAGAGTAGAAAGGATAGCTTGTGATAAGAAATGGTAGCCTAGTGTGAGGAGGTGTGATCAGGTTGTGTGATAAGCCTGCCTAAAATTATGTTTTTTTAGGGCATATTTGAAGCGGCCTTGTTGGGTATTGATCTGGTAGAGCATTCCAGAGCACTGATGCAGCTCAAGAAAAGTCTTGGAGGCGGGAGTGGGATGTTTGGATAACAGAGGATACAAGTCTAAGGTCATTGGCAGAATGGACAGGATGGTTAGGGTGGTAAACAGTGATGAGGTAAGAGATGAAGGGGGGGTGCATCACTATGAAAAGATTTGTGGGTATGATAAGTTTATATTGTATTCTGTGGTGGAAGCGCAACAAGTGCAGCAACTGGCACAAAGTAGATGCATTTGTATACCGGTTTAACAGAAAAATGAGTCTGGTGGCTGCATTCAGGACAGATTGTTGAGGGGAGAACTTAGTAAATTGTATCGAATGATTTTGAGAAGAGAAAGTGGGCAGGACCCAGATATATCAATTGCTTCCAAACTATAATTCAGTAACAAGTTGTAACTATACCTCTCTGTAATTTACTTTCGCATTGTTTTCTTTAAAATACTCCAGACCTCTGTGCGCTGTTAAAAAAAAAAAAAAAAATCAGTTAATGTACACAGAGAAATAAGAGTAGTAAAGGACCAACACTTGGTTCTCCAGTAATTTCACTGAGAGGAACTGGAAAGTAGATCTCACATATTAAATCTATCACAGGAGAGATCAAAATCTAAAGATAACAAACACTATTAAAATATAACTTTTTATAATCCCATAAAAAGGCCAAAAAACCTTAACCCCAAAATTTCATAGTAACACAGATAATTGTGATGGCACAAACAAAAATGTGAAACCTAATAAGGTAAATATTTTCACCCAAAGAGATTAGAAATATCGGTGCAGACAGTATAGTACCAAATCTGACCACCCAATCTCTAGGGTAATATTAAAACCAGGGCAGAAATGTCCAGACGCCTTTTCCCCAAAAGACCATTGGTTCATCAGGGGGCAATAGGTCAAAATTATATACAAATATATATCTTTAGTCTAATCCCGCTCTCTCTCTGTCTCTCTCTCTCTATATATATATATATATATTTGATGACCAATCTAATGTGTATGTATAATATATATAGGCAAATTAGGCTAGGTGTTGAGATCACAGTAAGCTATAGGCCAAAATAGATGAAAATTGAGGCTCCATAAGGAAAACAAGTTAAAGATGATACACAAATCAAAGTGCATTCAGCTTAGACAGCTACAGTCATAGGTGTGATCATTATTGGTTTCTTGTGTAGAGATACAAGACAATTCAAAAACTGGTTCAAAACATTACAAGTTAGTCTGTGAATAGCAGTGTATCTACTGTATATACACCAGAAAAATGCTGTCTGGTGCAAATTCACATTAGCATAAAATAGTGTTTTATAAACAGCTCCCAAATTTCCAAAAATAAAATGGATAGCACAAGTATTCTTGAAGATGCAAAACAATCCAAAAATTGGATGTAGATAACCCCCTAGTAAAAAGAATCTATGCAATTAAATCTAGCCAATTAAATGTGCAACCTCAAAAAAAGGGGAATATACTATAGGGTTAATGTTCACCAGGGCATGATGTATCCTGAAGTGACAATGTTTGATTGTCTCAAATCACAATAATACGTTATTGATTATTTATAGCACCCTTGTGTCTTTTTTTTTTTCTATTCGTCTCTTTATAGTTGAAATAATTACTGTGTTTGCTGCTCCCTCTAATCTTCTGCGATTCCCCTTTTATTTGCAGGATAGTTACCTGTGAGCCCTACATGCTCAGATTATCTGTTTATGGATAGAGTTTAGTGTCTTGTTAACTAGGCTCCCATTTAAAAGTGGTGAGGTGCTTTTCCAACAACAAACCATGGATTAACTCTGATATAAAACACTACTTAAGGAGAAAAAGATGGCATTCAGGACAAGAGATAAGGAGGGGCTGAGGGAAGTACAAAAGGAGCTGAGACATCAAATCAGGCAAGGAAAAGCCAGTTATAAGGAAAAAATGGAAAAGAAAATGGAAAGAAAAAACATAAGGGGGGTCTGGGAGGGACTTAAGTCAATTTCGGGTCATGAACAGTCTGTCTGCCAGATTGAGGCAGATGTTAATTGGCTTAATGAACTAAACCTATTCTTCAACAGATTTGATCACACACCAGCTCCTCCCACCCCAGCATGTCCTTCAGTTCCCCCCACCACAATGACTTCACCCCATGCGGCTACTTCCCAACAGACCAGAAAATCCAGAAATCTGTCTTTATCTGACCACAGTCTGACCTTCACACGGGCCCAGGTGAGGAAGGAGATGAAAAAGATCAAGGCGAGGAAAGCCGCAGGGCCAGATGACATCAGTGCAAGGCTAATGAAGACTTGTGGGGACCAGCTGTGTGGTATAATTACATATATGTTTAATATGAGCCTGAGGCAGGAAATAGTCCCTAATTTATGGAAATCTTCTTGTGTGGTACCAGTTCCAAAGAAACCTCACGCTATGGACCTCAATGACTACAGACCTGTAGCACTGACATCCCACCTGATGAAGATCTTAGAGAGATTGGTTCTCACACATCTTCACCCTCTAGTGAGCCCCATTATGAACCCTCTCCAGTTTGCTTATCGGCCGGGCATTGGGGTAGATGATGCCATCATCCACCTTCTGCACAGGGCTCTGTCTCACCTGGAGAAACCAGGGAGCACGGTGAGAATAATGTTCTTTGATTTCTCCAGTGCTTTTAACACCATACAGCCCAGGTTACTGAGGGACAAGCTGGGCCTTGCGGGAGTGGACCACCACCTCTCCAACTGGATCCTAGACTACCTCACAAATCGACCTCAATACGTGAGAACCCAAGACTGTGTGTCAGGTACCGTGATCTGTAATACGGGGGCACCTCAGGGTACGGTTCTCGCCGCTTTCCTCTTCACACTGTACACTGCAGATTTTAGGTGCAACTCATCTATCTGCTACCTACAGAAGTATTCTGACAACTCTGCAATAGTAGGCCTCATCACAGACGATGATGACAGGGAGTACAGAGAACTGAACAGGGATTTTGTGGACTGGTGCCAGCGGAACCACCTGAAGACCAAGGACATGGTGGTGGACTTCCGTAAAGGCAGATGCCCTCCTAAACCAGTGGACATCCTGGGGACGGGCATCGAGATTGTGAACACCTATAAGTACCTGGGTTTGCTCCTTAATAATAAGCTGGACTGGGCAGATCATATGGAGACCCTGTACAGGAAGGGCCACAGCAGGCTCTACCTGCTTAGGAAGCTGAGAGCCTTTGGAATCCGGGGGGCACTGCTTAGGACTTTCTTCAACTCGGTAGTGGCATTAGCCATCTTCTTTGGAGTGGCCTGCTGGGGAAGCAGTATATCAACCAGGGACAGAAATAAACTTGACAAGCTGATTAGAAGGGCCATCTCTGTCCTGGGGAGCCCACTGGACCCAGTGCAGGTGGTGGGTGACAGAAGGATACTGTCCGTGGTGAGCTCCATGCAGAAGAAGAAGTCCCATCCCATGCATCCCATGTGATCGCGCTGAGCAGTACTGTCAGTGACCGACTGCTCCACCCTAGGTGTGAGAAGGAGCGCTATCGGAAGTCCTTCCTCCCCACTGCGGTTAGGCTGTACAACCAACACCGACCTAAGCGGAGATCATTACACACAGAGAACTGAAATATCTTTCTACCTGTTAAATCCCCCCCGTCCGCTGCTACTTCCTATCTGTCTGTCTGCTATCAATGTAATGCCTCTTACCTTGGAACATTCCTGTACATGTTGTATTTTATTTGTATCTGCTTATCTTATCTTTGCTGCTGTAACACACTGAATTTCCCCATTGTGGGACTATTAAAGTACTATTATTATTATTATTATTATTATTATAAGGTCAAATAACTTAAGCTGTATGAGCCAGTCACCAGCTGGTATCTGTGAATTTACAGATACCAAGTGCAGGGAGCACAGAGTAACTTCTAGATGATGGGGTCAGATTCTGAGGAATAGAGTAGGACAAGGGAGGAGATGTAAGGAGGTGCACCACTATAGATGGATTTGTGGGTGAGTGTGATAATTTTATAATGCATTCTGTGGTGGATGGGCAACCAGTGCAGCAACTAGCAAAAGGTAGATGCATCTGTATACTGGTTTGACAGAAAGATGAGTCTGGTGGCTGCATTCAGGACATATTGTAGAAGGGAGAGTTTAGCAAGAGGAAGCCCAATTAAAAGAGAATAGCAATGGTCAAAAAGACAGAGAATCAGAGATACAATGAGGGGATTTGATGTTTCCACAGTGAGAAAAGATTGAATTCTCGAGATGTTTTTGAGGCGCAGGTGACAAGAGCATGCAAGTGTCTGAATATGTGGGGTGAAGGTGAGATCCGAGTCAAATACAACCCCAAGACAGCGGGCATGCTGCTTCGTTGTTATAGTAAGACCACTGACAGAAAAGGATGTATCAGGATTAGGTCGTGTAGTAGATGGAGGAAACACAAGAAGTTCAGTTTTTGAAAGATTCAGTTTCACATAAAGAGAAGACATGATGTTAGAGACAGCAGAGACACAGTCACTGGTGTTCTGTAGTAGGGCAGGGATGATGTCATGGGATGAGGTATATAGCTGGGTGTCATCAGCATAAAGATGGTATTGAAAACAAAATCTGCTGATGGTTTGTCCAATAGGGGCTGTGTAGAGAGAGAGAAGAGGAGGAAGCCTAGGACCGAGCCCTGGGGAACCCTAACAGCAAGGGGAAGAGGAGAAGAAATAGCACCAGCGAATGGTACACTAAATGAGGCCCTGAGGCCAATAGAGTGGAACATAGTGAGCAGTAGTTGGTGGTCTTCAGTGTCAAATGCTGCTGAGAGATCCAGAAGAATAAGAAGTGAATAGTCACCATTAGATTTAGCCGTCAGGAGATTGTTGGAGATTTTAGTAAGGGCCGTTTTTGTACAGTATAGTGCACGAAAACCCAATTGTAAGGGGTCCAGAAGCTAGAAGCAGAAAGATAGCAGATTAGGTGAGAATAGACCAAGCATTCCAGGAGTTTAGCACAGGATGTGTCAAGGGAGGGTTTTTTCAGTAGTGGGGTTATGACAACATGCTTGAAAGAGGAGGGAAAGATTCCAGAGAAGAGAGAAAAGTTAAACATTTTAGCAAGGTGAGTTGTAACATTAGGGGACAGAGACCCGAGGAGGTGTGGGATAGGATCACTTGTGCAAGTAGTAGGATTAGAAGAAGAAAGGAGCTGGGAGACTTCTTCTTCTATTACTGGGTCAAAGATTGAAGAAATCAATCAGGCGATACCTTTTAGAGACTAACTAACAAATTTCCAGATTGTTTATTTCCTGACCTGTTGTAAATAACTTCTCTACTTATATTGCATTTTGTTATTTTTAAAGATTCTAAAAGATTCCAGGTCTTGTGTGTATAAAGACTGTGAATTTTCAGTTTCTTGTATGTCTGAAGAAGAGAGCTAGACTCTCGAAAGCTCACTATCAAATATACTCAGTTAGCCTCTAAAAGGTATCGCCTGATTTCTTCATTCTTCCACTACTTTCTATGGCTAACACAGTACAACATTATACTACTGGGTCAAAGATTGAGAGTTCACAATGAGAAGTGAGGGAGGGAAGGGGGCTAATACTTCCTGGAGAATGGGTTATCTCCTGACTAAGGTTGTCTATTTGATCTTTAAAATACATGGCTATGTCTTATGCTCTGAGGTCTGTGGCATAAGGAGGGAGTGAAAGGTGTCAAAGAGTTGTTTAGGGTTATTGGAGAGAAAAGAGATGAGAATGGTGAAGTAAGCTTGTTTGGTGAGGTGAAGGGCAGAGTTATAGGCTTTGAGCATAAACTTAAAGTTTAGAAAATCTGCAGATGTATTAGATTTTCTCCACAGACATTCAGCACATCTTGAATGCCGCTGAAGAAAATGTGTTTGAGGAGTGTGCCAAGGTTGCCGGTGTCTGTGTCTGGATTTTCGGATAGTCAATCCAGGGTGGTTTTGAGACTCTCGTTGTAGTGCTTGGTGGCCAGTTCAGGACAGGAGAGAGAAGAGATGGGAGACAGTGATTACTGTAGTGCGTCTGAGAGGTGCTTCGTGTTTACAGCATGTAGATTCCTGTATGTGCGGTAGGTTGGCATGCTTTGTGAAGGACAAGAGCCTTTGATAGTAAAGGAAAGAAGGTTGTGGTCAGAAATTGATAGGCGAGCATTAGTAAAGTCAGAGACAGAAAAGAGCCGTAAGAAGACCAGATCAAGGATGTTACCATCTTTATGTATGGGAGAAGTAGTCAGCTGTGAGAGACCAAGAGAGGCGGTTAGTGATAGGAGGCGAGAGGCAGATGGGGAGACAGGGGTGTTAATGGGAATGTTAAAATCACCCATAATGAGGGTAGAAATTTCCCAGGATAGGAAATTGGGAAGCCACGAAGAACTGGTAGGATGAGCCAGGGGGGCGGTAGATGACCGCTACTCGCAGGGAGAAAGGACCTGAAAAGTGCATTGTGGTGATAGAAGAACACCTACCCTTCCACCTTGCCTATCGTCAGGTCTACGTGTTTGTGAAATTGGAGGCCATCATAACAGAGAGCAGCAGGGGATGCGGTGTCAGACTGTTTAATCCAGGTTTCAGTGACAGCCAGCAGGTTAAAAGACTATGAAATGAAGAGATCTTGAATGTTTGTTGCAGACTGAATGGGTGTTCCAGAGTGCACAAGAGAAAGAGACTGGTGGAGGAGTGGGAGACGGTAGACAGCGAATATTAATAAGGTTACAAGAAGGACGACCAGGGTTTGGAGAGATATCCCCAGCAGCTAGTAGCAGGTGAATGGGGAGAGACAGCAGATGGTTCAGTGATTTGTGAGATCGTCTAATTTGAGCCTTTTTACTAGGGGCTTATCTACATGTGGATAACATTATACATCTATTAGTCTTTTAATATCACTTAATAAATAACTTGCAGTGACCAGTAATTGGCCCTCAGTGAATAAACAACAAGACCAGATTAAAAAGACAAAATGGTGGAAAAATAGCAGTTCACAGGTCAAATAACCAATAAACAAATGTGTATACACAGATAAAACATATTAAACTGATTGCCTAGTAAAAGTTGGATAAGATATACGGTACATCATTATCTCTATGGTGCATACAATACCCACATATATCCACTAGCTAGCACCAGAAGACCTATGGCCACCATAGCACAGAAGGGGATTCCCAAAGCCAGCATGAGTCAGCTCTGACCTGCAGTGATGGAGATTGCAGGAAAGATGTTCCCTTGCTCAGAACAGCAAAATACCAGCATTTTATACCGGCTGGTTAACAGCTATTAATGTTATTAAACCGTTAATACAAAGAGCATAAATATTGCTAAAATGTACTGATATTGACATAAGCTATCATAAAGGTGGAGCATTATAGTCAGAGTCCCGCATGTAAGAACAGTCCCCAAGTGGCGATAAATCTGAAGTAAATACAAGGTGATATACTACGTCACCTATATTGCATGCAGCTATATCAGATCGGAGAGCCCTATCACAAAACACATACAGTACAGACCAAAAGTTTGGACACACCTTCTCATTCCAAGAGTTTTCTGTATTTTCATGACTATAAAAATTGTAGATTCACACTGAAGGCATCAAAACTATGAATTAACACATGTGGAATTATATACTTAACAAAAAAGTGTGAAACAACTGAAAATATGTCTTATATTCTAGGTTCTTCAAAGTAGCCACCTTTTGCTTTGATTACTGCTTTGCACACTCTTGGCATTCTCTTGATGAGCTTCAAGAGGTAGTCACCTAAAATGGTTTTCACTTCACAGGTGTGCCCTGTCAGGTTTAATAAGTGGGATTTCTTGCCTTATAAATGGTATACTCTTGTGCATACACATTATACATAGGTCAGCCAAACCCATCCAGAGGTAGCACAGCCTGCCTTTGGCTGAAGATGGAGCACCCAAACTGGAGGTTAATACCCTTTTTTTCTCTGCAGGATTTCTATAAGACTGCTTCTGTAAGGATCAAGATGAACATTCTTCAGACTGGCAATAGTATAGGCTACTATATTCCTTCTGTACTTTTAGCTTTCATTTCTATGTTTAGTGTTCCTTTAAGACTATTCACATGCATTCATGAAACACTGTCCATATCCTGGTTACATTTCCTGGACTGACCACTGGAAATGCAGAATGGAACTCTCCACATCATAGTCAGTACAGTATCACTACTGCCATCCAGGAGCTCACTGCATCATAACGCATTACATTGCAATGAGCTCCATTCACATGTGTATGGGAAATATGGCTGACACATGGACAGAACACAGTTGTGTGCATAGCTTTTTAGGCCATGACTACATAAAGTGTACTCCTTTGCAAGCCAATGGGACATAAACAACCCACAATTTGTTTTTTCTAAACTACTATGCTAAAACACTAGAATGAAGTAGGCACTAGCGATTTTGTGACTGCTAAACTGCTGTGAATTACTAGCCATGTGGCCCAGCCTTAGCAAACTCTGTGGACATGATACAGCTGTGCAGTGAAATTGAGGATTTCTTTAGTAAACTATGACTGAAGGATAAGGAAGATCATCCACCCCCTTGTGAGTCACAGCAACCCCATTAAAAGTCCACAAAAACTCATAATTTTCTTTTCAAGACTATGCTTAACTCTTTAGGACGCAGGGTAGTTTGGACATTAATGTTCGGCAACTTTTTTTCAAATTTTCCTTCCCTGCCTTCCAAAATTCATAACTTTTTTTATTTTTCTGTATAGCTATGTGAGAGCTTGTTCTTTATTTCTTCTCTATAATCTTTTGATTTGCTTTCATTAACATTTTTGGGGAAGTCCGAGTGAAAAACCCACAATGCTATCATTATTTTTTGCATTTTGTCCTTACGGCATACACTCTGCATTAAAAGTGACTTAAAAATTTTGTCTGGTGGGTCATTACGATTGCAACGATACCTTACTTATATTGGTTTTATAAAGTTTTACCAAATGAATGATATACCTGGGGTCACTGTGTTCTAACTTTTTTACTGTTTAGTTGATGGCGATATGTCAGCGCTCTTTATTTGCGGGGCAAGTTGTACTTTTTATTGGTACAAATTTTTGATATGTATGACTTTTTGATCACATTTTATTGCTATTTTTGGGGGGAAGCGAGTTGACCAAAGTACAGTTGTGCATTTTTTTTTAGTTTCAATAATTTTTTTTAATTTATTTATTTATTTTTTAGTTTCAATAATTTTTATTTGGTTTTCACAATAAATGTAAGAAAACAATATTGATATACATTGCACTATACATTCTGATTTGAATTTGTCCGTGGTAAATTTTTGAATTGTACATCAATGAGACAAAAGATAAAGATTGTATAGGTGTTAAACAATAACAATGACAGTAACAAGAACATGTAGGCACTTTATTGGGGTTAGCGTGAGACACCTCATAGACAGTCTTTCATAGACAATCTCTCATATTTTTCTACCTCTTCTCCATTTCCTACATCTCCACACCCATTACGATGTACAAGAGCGGACTCCACATAACTCCACGGTTTCCATTATGCGGCAAATCGGGAGTTTATCCACGCATCCCATACCTTTTCAAAGCTATGATATGAGTCATTTCCCAATGCAATTACCTTCTCGTAAGCATATGTATTGTTAATAGCTTGCAACAGTGTGGAATCAGACGGAGGGGTCACCGATCTCCAACGTTGTACCAACAATAATTTAGCTATAGTCAAGACTTTACACAGGAGTTTCTTATAGTTATTCCATTCCTCGGGAATTCCAATTAATAGGATGGCCAGAGGAGAGGCGTAGGGGAGGCGAAAATTAAATATTTCTGATAGCATATCAAAGACTCTATTCCAATATCCATGAATTATGGAACATTGTCCCAAAATATGGAGAAGGGTTCCTCTCCCCCCCGCATCCCCTCCAGCAGTTTCCAGAGATGGAAGGGTATATCATTTGCAAAGTGGAGGGGGTTCGGTACCACCTCAATGTAATTTTCATCGCAGTTTCTATGTGGGTGCTACATTTTAAGGATGAGTGACTTAGCTTAATTGCCTGTTCCCACTCATCCAAAGTAATGACTCTCCCCAAATCTCTCTCCCAACAACGGAATGGTATTGATTTAGTAAAAGTTGCTATTCCATCCATTTTGTCATATAGAAACCGTAATCCCCTCATCTTAGTCAACAACCAGGCGAATATCGTACCACTGTGGGGTAATTTCGATACTGGATTCTTAGATATAAAGTGACATATTTGAGAGTACTTGAGGAAATCACCACCATGAACCCCAAATTTCTGTGTAATATCTGTAAATGATAAAATTTGTGTGGTATCGGATTGTAAATGGGAGACTCGTGTAATCCCCCTCGCCTCCCACCCTGAAGTTACCAGGTCCTCTATCGCCCAGGCCAGAAGTGACAAAGGCATCTCTGAGGTGCAAAAATGACTTGTAGGGTTTGCTTTCCCGTGGAGCAGCTTCCATGCAGTCACTGCTGTTTGCATGATTGGGGAGAAGGACTCAGGCGTAGGAATGTTCCAGAAGGGCGCCCACAGGGCATCCGTCAGCTTTAAGGGATATATAAACGAATGCTCTATATGTAACCATGGAACCGAGCTATCCGCTAATCTCCATCTAGCACATTGTGTAACCAAGGATGCTATGTAATAATTCTGTACCACTGGTACTCCCAGTCCCCCTGCCTCTTTTCGTTTAAATAGGAAGCTTTTATTAATTCTGGGTCTCTTTCCACTCCATATGTATTTTGAAATCATCCTTTGCATGGTTTCGAAAAACGAAACCGGGATGGATATCGGGAGTGTGCGAAACAGGTACAAGAGTCTAGGCAATAGTAACATTTTGAAGGCTGCGACCCGTCCCATCCAAGACACGTCTACAGTCATGGCCAAAAGTTTTGAGAATGACACAAATATTATATTTTCACATGATCTGCTGCCCTCTGGTTTTTATGTGTGTTTGTCAGATGTTTTTATCACATACAGAAATATAATTGCATTCATATTATGAGTAACAGAAGCTTATATTGACAGTTAGAATGAGTTAATGCAGCAAGTCAATATTTGCAGTGTTGACCCTTCTTCTTCAGGACCTCTGCAATTCTCCCTGGCATGCTCTCAATCAACTTCTGGACCAAATCCTGACTGATAGCAGTCCATTCTTGCAGAATCAATGCTTTAATTTTGTCTGAATTTGTTGGTTTTTGTTTGTCCACCCGTCTCTTGATGATTGACCACAAGTTCTCAATGGGATTAAGATCTGGGGAGTTTCCAGGCCATGGACCCAAAATCTCTATGTTTTGTTCCCTGAGCCATTTAGTTATCACCTTTGCTTTATGGCAAGGTGCTCCATCATGCTGGAAAAGGCATTGTTGAGCGCCAAACTGCTCTTGGACGGTTGGGAGAAGTTGCTCTTGGAGGACATTCTGGTACCATTCTTTATTCATGGCTGTGTTTTAGGCAAGACTGTGAGAGAGCCGATTCCCTTGGCTGAGAAGCAACCCCACACATGAATGGTTTCAGGATGCTTTACAGTTGGCATGAGACAAGACTGGTGGTAGCGCTCACCTCTTCTTCTCCGAATAAGCTGTTTTCCAGATGTTCCAAACAATCGAAAAGGGGATTCATCAGAGAAAATGACTTTACCCCAGTCCTCAGCAGTCCACTCCCTGTACCTTATGCAGAATATCAGTCTGTCCCTGATGTTTTTCTGGAGAGAAGTGGCTTCTTTGCTGCCCTCCTTGAGACCAGGCCTTGCTCCAAGAGTCTCCGCCTCACAGTGCGTGCAGATGCACTCACACCTGCCTGCTGCCATTCCTCAGCAAGCTCTGCACTGCTGGTAGCCCGATCCCGCAGCTGAAACACTTTTAAGAGACGGTGCTGCCGCTTGCTGGTCTTTCTTGGGCACCCTGGAGCCTTTTTGGCACCAATGGAACCTCTCTCCTTGAAGTTCTTGATGATGCGATAGATTGTTGACTGAGGTGCAATCTTTCTAGCTGCAATACTCTTCCCAGTTAGGCCATTTTTGTGCAGTGCAATGATGACTGCACGTGTTTCTTTAGAGATAACCATGGTTAACAGAAGAGAAACAATGATGGCAAGCACCAGCCTCCTTTTAAAGTGTCCAGTGGTGTCATTCTTACTTAATCATGACAGATTGATCTCCAGCCCTGTCCTCATCAACACCCACACCTGTGTTAATGGAGCAATCACTGAAACGATGTTAGGTGGTCCTTTTAAGGCAGGGCTGCAATGATGTTGAAATGTGTTTTGGGGGATAAAGTTCATTTTCTAGGCAAATATTGACTTTGCAAGTAATTGCTGTTAAGCTGATCACTCTTTATAACATTCTGGAGTATATGCAAATTGCCATTAGAAAAACTGAAGCAGTAGACTTTGTAAAAATTAATATTTGTATCATTCTCAAAACTTTTGGCCATGACTGTACTTTGGACAGTCGCTCCATCTCATCCTGCATTATTTTCAGCATGGGTGTATAATTATGTCTATATAGGGCCCCTAAAGAGGGTGTCACTTGTATCCCCAAATATTGAACGCCATCTTTCCTCCAATCAAAGTTGTATTGCGATTGTAGAGGTTGTAGCAAGGGGGGAAGAATATGTAAAGGTAGGGCTTGTGACTTGGCCATATTTAGTTTATAAAATGATAGATGTTCAAATTTGGCAATAATCTCCATAAGTCGGGGAATAGATTTTTGTGGGTTGGACAAGGTAAGAATGATATCATCTGCATAGAGTGATATAAGATGAGTTTTGTCCCGTATAGCAATGCCACCCACGTCTGGGTCTAGTCTGAGTACTTGGGCCAGTGGTTCCATCGAGAGAACAAATATCAACAGCGAGAGGGGGCACCCCTGTCTAGTCCCGTTCGTTATTAAAAAAGGATCTGACACTACCCCATTAGTGAATACTCTTGCAGATGGTGCAGAGTACAGCGCCTCAATTGCTCTTAAAATAGCTCCAGCGAACCCCATGCTCCTGAGCACCAAGAAGGCATACGACCAGCAAATCCTGTCAAACGCCTTCTCGGCATCCAAAGCGAGAATCACTGCCTCCATCTTTCTAGAATTGATGTGGTGTATAATATTCAAAATGCGTCTAGTGTTGTCGTATGACTGCCTCCCTTTCACGAATCCCACTTGGTCGTGGTTTATTAGGCTCGGAAGACAAGCTGCTACTCTATTCGCTATAATTTTGGCATAAATTTTTAAATCTGAGTTTAATAGGGATATTGGTCGAAAATTTTGGGGGCTGATGGCAGGCTTGCCCGGTTTAGGCAATGTCACCACCAGGGCCTCCTGATTTTCCCTTGGAATAGTGTCGGAGTCCACCGCAGCCGTTAAAAACGACAACAGCAGGCTTAACAGGAGTGGGGAAAACTTTTTGTAATATTCGTTAGTAAGGCCATCTGGGCCCGGAGACTTTCGAGGTGGCAGTGACTTGACTACTGATAGCAATTCTGAAGGTGAGATGGGCTCGTTCAAAGAGTCCAGTTGTGTTTCTGTGAGTGTGGGCAATTGAGTGCTTGCGAGAAATTTGGCAATTTCTTGTTTCGTTGGAAGTGTTATAGAGGAGTCCTCTCTAATGTTGTATAAGTCTTCATAGAAAGCTTTAAAGGCATTGGCGATGCCGCTAGGATCATAAATTTTGTGTGTGCCATCTTTGCTTTGGAGAAATGGGATTTTGGACCGTGCATGTTTTTGTTTAAGTTTGGACGCTAGAAGCTTCCCTGCCTTGTTAGATTGAGAGTAATAAGTCGCTTTTGCCCTTTTCAAGTTTTTCTCATAGTTATGCAGGGGGAAGGAGATTTTTTGTTACTACTATCTATAGATTTTATTTGGTGCAGTAGTCGATCAATTTCTGCTAACCTAGTTTTCTTTTCAATGTGTCCTAAGCGGATAAATGTTCCTCTGATAAAAGCTTTATGTGAGTTCCACAATATATCAGGGCTAGGGGCAGAGGGAGCATTGGTCCGAAAGAATTCCTTCAAATCATTTTCCAAGATTGTTTTATATTTTGGCTGTGACATTAAGAATTCATTGCACCTCCATACGTATGCTCTAGGGCATTCATATTTTTCTCTGAGAGTCAAGGTTATTGCTGCATGGTCTGACCATGTTATTTGTGAAATACCCGACTTCACGGCAAGGGGAATACTAGTTTGTTCTATTAAGAATAGATCTATTCGTGAATAGCTGTTATGTACCGTGGAATAGTAGGTGTAATCTTTTTCGGTATTATGCAGGATACGCCATGCATCAAATAGGTCATGACGCCATATAGCCTGCGAGAATGACGGATGGCGTATCGTTATGCCAGAAGTAGTGTCTGCCACTGGGTCCGGAGCCATGTTAAAGTCTGCCATTAATACTAAGCAGCCTTGCTTTTTTTTCTCCACTACTTTCATAAGTCTCCCTAAGAAAGACACCTGCCTTCTGTTCGGGGCGTATACCGAAACCAATGTGTATGTGACGTTGTTAAGGATACAGACTAATATGACAAATCGCCCTCCAGGGTCAGCATGATGGGACACCAGCTGAAATGCCACTGAATCTCTGATCCCAATTAGTGTTCCCCTGCGCTTGGAGGAGCAATGAACGTGAAATATATGTGGGTATGCTGAATGTTTGATGCGAATGGCATCTATCTCTAAAAGATGTGTTTCTTGAACTGCAAGAATGTCACAGCTTTGAGCTCGGGCCTCTCGCCACAAATTGGCTCTCTTTTGAGGGGAGTTCAAACCTCTGACATTCATTGACATAATATTAAGTACCATATTTTACAGTTAGTAATGCTGCAATAATCGTACCACAACCACCCGCATCCAAAATTACCAGTAACAGGAAGAAGCATGTACTCACAGCGTCCCAAGTGCCAAAACCGAAGAGAAAACAAACTATAAAAACACTGAGACCAGTGGCTAAGCCATCTCAACAAAACAAAGAAAAGAAATGTGGTACAGCGGACCAGCAGCTGTTGTAATCCTGGGGGGATAAGTTCAGCAGTAGTGGACATACGGAATCCATTTTAAGGTGAGTCTCTAGCTGTGCAGCCCTTTTGGTGGACGTCTTGGGGTTTTCGTTTGATGCCAACCATCAGACACTGGGCCAGGTGGTAATTTGGGCGTCGGGTCAAGGAGCGGAATGTCCCATTTGTTTAGCAACTTTTTGCCGTCTTCCGGAGATTTGATAACATGAGTAAGGTTGTTCCTGGTTATGATCACTCTGACCGGGAATCCCCATTTATATAGAATGTTATGGTGGCGTAGCGTCATAGTAATAGGGATGAATTGCCTTCTCAGTTGTAGCGTTGCAGCCGAAAGGTCGGAGTAGATGGAAATTTTCTGGTATGGGTCAGGTATACGGCCAATTTTCCATGAGGTCAGCAGCACCAGTTCTTTAGTGCGGTAAAAATGGATTTTTGCTAATACATCTCTGGGTACGGCTTCGTCTAGGTGTGAAGGCCTTGGGATTCGATGCGCTCTATCAATGGTTAAGTCCATTATCGTGAGGTTTGGTAAGAGCGTGCGTATCAGGTCTTGGAGGAAAGCTGTTAAGTTGTTCGCAGATACTGACTCTGGAATCCCTCTAAACTTTAGATTGTTGCGCCGCGAGCGGTCTTCCAAGTCTGCTATTTTAGCTTTCAGAAACGACACGTCTTTTTCCACCTCATAGTGAGCATCTATAAGAGCATTATGTGATGCAGCAAATTCCGCCATTTTAGATTCCACACGAACAGTGCGTTTTTGCAATTCCTGGAGGTCTCTATCTAGCGGTTTAACCATTAAGGACATGTCAGTTGTCAGTGATTTACAAAAGGCCATGAGCATGTTTTTCATGGAGGCCTCAGTAAGTAGGCTTTCTGTAGCTGGAATATCTGCAAAAAATTGATGGATGGCGGTACAGACAGTGTGGTATCGCTCACCTCCCCTTCTGGAGACTCAGTGTGCTGGAGCCTGGGTTTCTGCTTGACCGGGCTGGCGGTGGGCGAGTGGGGTGTCTCCACGTTGTTTAGGCCTGTAGGCCTCGGTGTGTCGGCAGGAGAAGGCCCCGGAACCGCGCTCACCTCGGCCCGCCGGGGAGACGATCCCGGTGCCTCCGGACCTCCACACCCCATCAGCTGCGGTATCGATGGCTCTGACAACGTTCTCCGCCGAGTGGAGAGGGTGAGCGGCTCCTCCGGAGAGTCTTGGGATGGAGACGAGGCCCCGGAGACAGAGCTGGAGCGCGAACCGCCGCCATGTTGATCTTCCCCTCCTCCGTGGGGGAAGTAGTAATCCGAGATTTTCTGCGGTTTTACCGCAGATTTCCTCTTCCTCGGCATCCTTGGAGTTAGAAAGCGTTCCCTGTGCCGTTTGGGTGAGTGTAATTTACGGGCACGTCGCTCTTTTTTGCCGCTGTATAGGACTCAGGCCTGGAGCTTTACAACTATGCGGCCATTCCGCTCCACAGTAGGCTCTGCCCCTGTGCATTTTTTTTAACAGCATTTACCGTATGGAATAAATAATACTATCTTTGAATAGTGGGAACTTATACGCACATGGGCATACCTAACATGTTTGTTTACTTTATTTTTTTTTAATTATGCATTTTTTTACATTAAAAGGTAGATTTTTTTTTTACTTTTTGTTATTTATTTATTTTTTAGACTTTTGTTTTAACATTAACTTTTTTTTACTTTTATCTTGTCTAACAGGGAGACTTGAACCTGGGATCTGCTGATCCCCAGTGCAATGTACTGTAATACCGGCTTCCTATGTGCAATGGGGATAGGCAACTGCTTCCATCTTGCCCCCAGTCCACCCAGATGCCATGTTATTGATCACAGCATCTGAGGGGTTAAGACACCAGAGTATTTTCTGACTCCAGTGGCTAGTGCTTTGTCTTGGCTGTGAAATACACCTGAGATCTGGAAGTCATATCGCAGAGGTAGCAATCACATCCAGGCTGTGAAACCAGAGGGGGCCCCAAAGCTCCCTTTGCCACATAAAATATACCACTATTCTAAATGGCACATAGTATTTAGCATAGTATTTAGAGGCCCCATTACAAATTTTGCAGTGGGGCCCAGGAGCTTCAGGTTACACCTCTTAATGTTTTCTGCCATTGAGAAAAAAAAAGTTGAATAGAACCCATTTCCCTCTCCATGTATTAAATATGGAAAAGTGCAGGGATGGGCTGAACATCTTCCTAAATACTGGACTCTTGTAATAGAGAATGCTGCCACCTGTCTTATGTATGGTGGCGTACACCTGAATCTGGACTGAAAGTCAGTAGGAGCTCTTTGGATATGTTCAGATGCTGTGAATCTACTGAAAATGTGAGGCAAAAGCTGCTTGTGAAACATATACTCTACATCTTACTGCTGCTTTTGTTGTACATTTCCCACTTCTTCTACATGTGAATAGAGATTTTTTTTGTATATCATAATTCGAATCAAGGGGAATGCATATATCTCTTTACTATAAGCCCAGCGATCAGCCCACATAAATGGATTATAAGACCATACATACATAAACCATTGAAAAGATCCATGGGTAAAACCATATGATACCACAGATGTGGAGATGTAGTAGAAAGTGACAACCAAGTGATCAAATGATGTCCAATATTGATCGTGATACCTGCACTTCATTGTGCAACTCTAGTATAATTGTAATGTACCATGCACTTGTGTGCCCACCACATGACCAGGACCAACTTTCATCCACTGGAAATAAACAATGAAGACTCCTATGGAAAATTATATGGTTTTTCATTATACAATAGACAACTTTACTTTATTGAAGTAAAGGCCACAGCCTAAAAACTCTGCTGAAAAAGTTTTGTAGTTTGCATTGCAGTTTTTTTTCAGCAATGTGGGATGAGATTAAACATAATCTCATTCCCTTTGCTGTGCGTGTAAACGCAACACAACAAGTAGCCTCAATATAAATAGGTTTTCCTATGAACATAGCCATTTTTCAATCTGCAGACATTTAAATGTTAAAGGGGTTGTCCAGGATTTGGACAACTCACAGAGGAGCCTGGAGAAGGTGAAACATAAAACAAAAAAATCTCCTTGTATACTTGCCCCCAGCACTCCGATGTCTGCCACCGCTGTCCATTCAGGTGTGCTTTCACCGCCAGAAGTCCCTAACTGCACGTGACTGCTGAGGCCAATCAGTGGCCTCAGTGGTGACTGGAAAGGACCAGTGATGTCATTCATATATGTCACCAGGTCCTTTCCAATGGCTGCTGAGACACTGATTAGAATTAGAGATGAGCGAATTTCTCAGAAGTTCAATTCAGCAGTTCGATTCGAAGTTCCAAAAAAATTTGCTTCGATCCAAATTACTTTGCGGCGAATAAACAGCTATTTCCGAGCTGCAGAAAGACAACTTTTATTCATGTGGAAGGATCTGCTAACAAGCAAAGACACACCTACCCAATCACATCACTAGAGAATATCTTGTGACCGTCTGATGTCACAAAGGTCCTTACTAAATATTCGTTACCACGAAGCATCAGGAAATCCGGAATCGTGGAGAATCGAAGATTTCCTGAAATTCGGATCGAATTCCACTTCTGCAGAATCGATTTGCTCATCTCTAATTAGAGTCAGCAGTCACGTGTGGCATAGGACTTCCAGCAGAATGAGTATGATTTTTTTTTTTTTTTTTGATGTTTCACCTTCCTCGGCCTCCTCTGTGAGTTGTCCAAATCCTGGACAACCCCTTTAGACTAAGTCACAGCCAAGAAGCGCTGTGAGAAAAAACACGGTAGAAACGCATCATGGTTTTTCCCGCAGTGATTTTCACAGACAGTACACACAGTTTTCTTCTGCAGACTTGCTATTTCTATTATATCTATATGGAAAACAGTAGCATTTCCGTAGGTATAATTGACATACTGCAATTTACAAAAATGTGAGTGTTTTTGAAATAACAGCATTTTCGCAGCAGATTATTTTTTGCAATGTGTGGATGGGATTAGCCAGAATCCCATCCACTTTGCAGGTACTGTAAAACGCCATGTTTTTTTATCAAGTTGCGGCGTTTACACTATGTGGGGCCCCAGCCTTAAACACCCAGACCTAGACAGTAATCATGTACAGACCCAGGTCAGAAGCAGGCAAAGAACTTACCTATCTCTACATGTGCTGAAATACCACAAGGCTCACTCAGGTGTAAGTATAGCGAGAGGACCATATATAATGCAGCGTAAAACGACATGCTTTCCAGGAGCATTGTGACCCATATGAAATGTATTACCACTTTACAAGTATTTTAAGAACAACCTTTGGAGTTTGTTGTCCTAGTACTGTGATATTGACACACAGGTTAAACTGTCACGTGTTATTTGTCAGCACGTAACTGTAATAGAGAATTTTGAGAACCACCAAGTGTAAAGTACCTTTTAAGTGGAGGGGGGGCAGTGTGTCACTTGGCCATTTATTGTGGGACAGTTATTGTGATTTGCAGCAGTTTTGCTTTGTGATTTCAGTTTTTTCATTTTTCAACCTATTTCACCTATACAAGCAGCATCTTCAAAAATAGCATTGCAGAAACTTGGTAATCTCTCTGCAGTAATTGTTTACTTTTCTGCACATGAGAATATGCTCTTACCCTATATCCATATATGTTGTAATTGGCCATGTGACGAACGCTTTTTTAACACCCATCACACAGCTGCATTAATATTCATTCATGTGTATGGGGGCTCCGTAAAAACAGGCCATATTCACCCACTGTCATCTGTATGTATGCTTACTCTGAAGTTGATGAATTTTTGTGTTATAAGTAAGTGCTTGCAGTTGACTCCATTTGCATAATCTGCATAATCCCGCATTTTGGTGAGAAGAGACTGGATACAGTAAAAAGTGCATTGTTGACTAGAATGCCGTAGTGTGCTATTACACATGTGTGCTTTTAGTCGTGCATTTTTTTAAATCATGTGTTCTACATTTTTAATTGATTGTTAGCCATGTTCAGTCCCAATAATTTTGATTCATTCTAAACATATGAAAAGTTACAATAACAGTAATGAAATACAATTGTATGTATGAAAATAGAATTGTTGACATACCTTTCAGGCTGAGGCCCCACGTTGCGGAAACACAGCTTTTTTTGTTGCAGATTTTTCTGCGTTTTTTTGAGCCAAAGTCAAGAATGACTAAAAAGTAATGGGTCATACTGTATATAAGAAGTACTTATACTTCTACCTTCTGCTCAATCCACTCCTGGCTTTGGCTCAAAGCAAAATCTACAACAAAAAAAAAGCTGCGTTTCCGCAATGTGGGTCCTTAGCCTTAGCAATATTTTGGCTCTGTCTACCAAAGTGGAGGAACCAGTATCATGTTAATATACCAAAATAACAATAGAATATAAGAGGGGGAAGGAAAACAATAAGAAAATAATTGATAAAACAGTATGTTGAAAGGTGAAGGTCACCTATTCACCAGTGAGGAAACAAAAAAATATACAGTACAGACCAAAAGTTTGGACACACCTTCTCATTTCAAGAGTTTTTTGTATTTTCATGACTATAAAAATTGTAGATTCACACTGAAGGCATCAAAACTATGAAATAACACATGTGGAATTATATACTTAACAAAAAAGTGTGAAACAACTGAAAATATGTCTTATATTCTAGGTTCTTCAAAGTAGCCACCTTTTGCTTTGATTACTGCTTTGCACACTCTTGGCATTCTCTTGATGAGCTTCAAGAGGTAGTCACCTGAAATGGTTTTCACTTCACAGGTGTGCCCTGTCAGGTTTAATAAGTGGGATTTCTTGCCTTATAAATGATGTTGGGACCATCAGATGTGTTGTTCAGAAGTCAGGTGGATACACAGCTGATAGTCCTACTGAATGGAGTGTTAGAATTTCTATTATGACAAGAAAAAAGCAGCTAAGTAAAGAAAAACGAGTGGCCATCATTACTTTAAGAAATGAAGGTCAGTCAGTCCGAAAAATTGGGAAAACTTTGAAAGTGTCCCCAAGTGCAGTGGCCAAAACCATCAAGCGCTAAAAAGAAACTGGCTCACATGAGGACGGCCCCAGGAAAGGAAAACCAAGAGTCACCTCTGCTGCGGAGGATAAGTTCATCCGAGTCACCAGCCTCGGAAATCGCAGGTTAACAGCAGCTCAGATTAGAGACCAGGTCAATGCCACACAGAGTTCTAGCAGCAGACACATCTCTACAACAACTGTTAAGAGGAGACTGTGTGCAGCAGGCCTTCATGGTAAAATAGCTGCTAGGAAACCACTGCTAAGGACAGGCAACAAGCAGAATAGACTTGTTTGGGCTAAAGAACACAAGGAATGGACATTAGACCTGTGGAAATCTGTGCTTTGGTCTGATGAGTCCAAATTTGAGATCTTTGGTTCCAACCACCGTGTCTTTGTGCGACGCAGAAAAGGTGAACGAATGGACTCTACATGCCTGGTTCCCACCGTGAAGCATGGAGGAGGAGGTGTGATGGTGTGGGGGTACTTTGCTGGTGAAACTGTTGGGGATTTATTCAAAATTGAAGGAATACTGAAACAGCATGGTTACCACAGCATCTTGCAGCGGCATGCTATTCCATCCGGTTTGCGTTTAGTTGGACCATCATTTATTTTTCAACAGGACAATGACCCCAAACACACGTCCAGACTGTGTAAGGGCTATTTGACCAAGAAGGAGAGTGATGGGGTGCTACGCCAGATGACCTGGCCTCCACAGTCACCAGACCTGAACCCAATCGAGATGGTTTGGGGTGAGCTGGACCGCAGAGTGAAGGCAAAAGGGCCAACAAGTGCTAAGCATCTCTGAGAACTCCTTCAAGACTGTTGGAAGACCATTTCAGGTGACTACCTCTTGAAGCTCATCAAGAGAATGCCAAGAGTGTGCAAAGCAGTAATCAAAGCAAAAGGTGGCTACTTTGAAGAACCTAAAATATAAGACATATTTTCAGTTGTTTCACACTTTTTTGTTAAGTATATAATTCCACATGTGTTAATTCATAGTTTTGATGCCTTCAGTGTGAATCTACAATTTTTATAGTCATGCAAATACAGAAAACTCTTGGAATGAGAAGGTGTGTCCAAACTTTTGGTCTGTACTGTATATTCTTAATGGTAATTTTTATTCTAGTAATATCTGGTAAAGACAGGATGTTAGGGGTTTTCCAGCTTTTTGCTAAGTATTAGCCATTTTCATTTATAAACTGCACATGTTAACGTGAATAAAAAGTGTAATATCACCCTAATAGCTACACCAAAGTTGCATTCGGTGCTGGGACCACTGGTGCTTTTAACTTACATATGAAACATTGTCTATTTCTCATCAGTCTATTGCTCATTACTGGGTGTGCATTAATAGCAAATTTGTGCAGCCAGTAATGGAAACTAATAATTTTATTTATATAGTGCCAACATATTTCGCAACACCTTACAAATCAGAGGGTACATGAACAGACAGTATTTGATATTAAAGTGTGACAAAGAATTCATGTATCAAATAATAGGAGTGAAGGTCCTGCTTGTGAGAGTTTACAATCTATGAGGAAATAGGAGAACACAAGAGGTCAGAGGGCTTGTCTGGCACAATGGTCCAGCCATCTTTTAATAAATAAGGTCATATAGATGAATCTGTATGAGCCAGTCACCTTCTGGCATCTGAAAGGCTAGTGCAGCCAAAGCACTGTGTGGCAGCCCCCGTATTAGCTGGTTTAAAAAAAAAAAAAAAAAGCACCCTCCGTAGGGCCTTAACTGGCCAATATTTAGGACAATTATCAGAAACAAGCTATTCTAGGAAAGTTTGCTCCTGATAATTGCCATGTCTAATTGAGCTTCCAATCAACTGACCAGTCAGTAAACACTTGGCTTATTCACGTGTTCACATTTCATGTATGTATGGTGTCTGCATCTTTCATGGATGCCATACGTACCCTTTCATTTCAATGTGTGTTTATTCAGGCATCAGCGACGAAAGCATATCCAGATTTTGTTGAAGATGCTGATGCACCACACCAATGAAAGTCATACAAAAATGAAACAAAAAACTTGATATGTTTTTCATATATGTGGTGGTGCCAGTCCTTGGGCCGCCTGCTATCACTTCCCCAGTAAGTGAAACACAGGTTTATTTCAGCTCTATCTCATTACTGCTTGCATGGTAATAGCAAAACTGGACAACCAATAAGTAAATACTGTTGAAATTAATTGTTTTCTTTACTGAGAAGTGATAGCAGTGGCGACCCAAGGACTGAATGTGACTATAGCCGCATCAGGCACATTGTGTGGCTTCACCCTAAAAGATGTAGATTATTAGCAGCACATCGCCCCCTGGAATCAGAAAAGTGCTACCAATAATCATTGGAACACAATGTTGGATGAATGATAGCAGTAGTGATTGTTTCTTCCCCATTCACTTTGTATGAGCCTGTTGTGAAAGATCCTCAGTGCGCCAACACCGCATTGGCCCACACCTGAGTCTTCTTTCATATAAAAACCACACTCACCGCCAGTGAGTGCCGGGTCCACAAGATAAATACAAGACAAGCTTTCTAAATTTTATATATTTATTAACCCCTAAATGGGTCGGTATTAATATCTAACACATGCAGTTCAGAACAGATATGCAGATGTATGCAAGCATTAACAGTTACTAGTTACAATATACAGTACAATAAAAATAAAAAGGGAATAAAATTGAAATTATTACTTTACCACACATCTCCTTGAGGTGGCTCTATAATCCAACACTCACACATGCTCTGTCATGTGTGAATAACCAGTGGAGGCTTCTCAGCATGTGGCAACAATCCAGCCTGCATGTTCTTCACAGTGGTAACTCTGTGATCTCTTGTGGTCTGTCTGTAAAAACTCTGTATTCTCCTGTAGTCTGTGATGGTCTGTAATAACTCTCTCACTGGCCTCTTACCTCATCTTTTATACCCTTGATGACACCACCCAGAATGAGGTCATCAACAACAGCAAGTCTGATGGAATAATGCACTCAAGTCCAGATTCTTTGTAAAGAGCTGAGAACAAGTGAAATGATACAATGTTATCAACCATGTCTGATCTACCAGTGCAGGCTGGACAATGCATGTTTGTTTGATCAGCCAGGACTGTGTAGGAATTCAATGGAGCCCTGCTGGGATGGATACAAAGCCCTATTGTTACAGTCCGGCCACTATTGGCAATATACCTATGATTATGGCTGTGCACCTTATGAGTAAAGAGATACGCTACCCAGAGACCAAAATACAGCTTTGAGTTATAGCCATATTTCAGTGGAATCATCACACCTCCCCCTTTAGATGGGGCTTGTAGGAAGTAGGGACCTGTGTCCCTCTTCTGAAAGCACCTCCGCCTCCAGCTTCTCAGGCTCTGGCCCCAAGGCTCCCTCACCTTCCCCCGGGGTCCCAGCAGACTCGGGCCTTGTCAGACTCCGAGGGTGGTTGAGCGCCACGTGCCTTCAATATGTCCAGACTAGTGTCAGCTTGGACAACATCTCTGAACTCTTGGCTGGAGTGAGACAAAAGAGAGGTGCATGTTACATAGCTGCCAGACCCTTCTGGCTCTCTAGTCTGACTAGGGATACTTCTAAGGCCCAGGCTCTGAGCCACGTACACTTGGCTACCTCCTGCCTGTTCTGGGTCTGCTTTCTGAGTGCGGGTATCCCGTAGCTTTACACTCATGACCTCAGGCCCTTGGGATACCATTCCAGAGATCCCATCCCGGCAATCTCTGCTCTCCTGGCTACCCTTGGCCTGCTTTCTCAGGGTCTTCCCCACACTAGCCGCTAGTTGGGAGAGTTCTAGGGGGTTCTGCACCTCCCCCTTTGCTTCCAAACCCAGGGGCACCTCTGGTTCTGGCACAGGTATGTTTGGACCCTGTCCTCCCTGCACTTGGGTGGGTGATGGTGATACCTTGGGCAAATGACTGAGATCATGCTTCCCTAAACCATCCCCCCACAATACATTGACAGGTAATACAGTTGACATACCCCCTTCTGGGATCACACCTCCAGTATCCCATGCCATCTGCACTTGGGCCATGGGCACTCCTGGAATAGAACTGGACAGAAGAGACATGTATGTCTCATACCGGCCGGACTCCTCCGGCTTCAAGGGAGTGAGGCTAGTCATGGCGGTCTCAGCACTGACTCCAGGTGGTGTAGGCAACGGTTCAAGGGTCGGAGCGCCCTCCACCCTTGTAGCACTCTGGCTGCGGGCTAACACCGCACTACCAGCAGTCCGTCCCTCACCTGAATCGGCCATGAGATCCACATAGCCTACCTGACTACCTGGCACATGGTCAGCAGTTGGGTGCTCATCGGATGCACTGGGCGAAATAGTAGAAGTCGCTTCCAGTGACTCAGAAGAGCTACCCTGTACACTTTCACAACAAGCATTGGCAATTACATTGACAGTACATTCACTAGCAATTGTTAATTCACACCGGGTCTCAGTAATGCATCCGAGCGACGGAGGGACTGGTGCAGAGGCTGGAAGGCTTTCCATCCCTTTGGCACTTTGACTGCGGGTAACCACCGCAATACCAGCAGTCCGTCCTACATCCGGACCGTCACTGAGAGCCCAGAGAGACACCGAACCACCTGGTACAACATCCACAGTTTCATGGCAGACATTTGGAATATCATTAACAGCATTGGTTCTATCACACTGAGCTGGAGGGAGGACTGGTGAACATAGAGACACAGACTGGGGGGGTGAGGCCCCCGCAGATGTGGGCGGGTCTACAGCCCAGTCCTCACTCAGCTCCTTTACACCTACATTAATCCCAGATACATTAGAATTAGCATTTTCACAGAATGTATGAGGAGACATTTCAGAGGGAGGGTTATCAGCCCCCTCTGCAGGTATTCCCACAGGTACAATATCAGACATATCAGCATGAACAGACAGCTGATCACAGGGAGCTGGGGTGGCCCCCACCCCATATTGGCACATCATATGCCCCAAATCTGTCCCCAACAGTACATTGGCAGGCAACTCAGACATCACTCCCACATCCCGCATTCCTTTCCCTGCACCCCAGTCTAAATGAACACAAGCCATGGGTACAGTAAAACGTTCCAATCCAATACCCCGTAGGGTCAGAGTTTTCCCGGGAATAATACTGTCTGGGGGGACCAAATCTGGTTGTACCAGCGTAACATCTGCCCCAGTGTCCCGGAATCCCATCACCACTTTGTCCCTCACAGTGACCTGTTGACGGTTAGCATTAAGCTGGGGCCCCTCCCTCGCAACCAGATACACAGATGGGCCGGCCGCTGTAGTTTGGGGAGCAGGGGGGTTCCTAGGGCGGTTGGGGCAGTCTCGTTGTAAATGTCCCGTTTGGTTACAGGCGTGGCACTGCCTGATCTCTCCCTGGGGTATGAGAGAGGTCGCCGGGGAGCTCAGAGCTCGAGGAGCAGGGGACGTATAGGAACCACCCGGGACAGAGTTTGCCCTACCCCACCTGGAAGCAGAGGGCTGTGGTGACCTCCAGCTTGGTTCAGGATTCCCCGGGACAGATTGTGTCTTACCCCTCCTCCAGCCGTCGCTGGCAGGTTTCCACGGCAACTGGTTGGCAACATAACGATCCGCCATTGCTGTGGCTGTTTCAAGGTCCTTGGGCTCTCGGTCCAAGAGGTATTTTTGCACTTCCTCGGTACAAATGTTCAAGAACTGCTCTTGAAGCATGAGGTCTGCAAGGCTTTCTTGCGAGGTGATGGACTTGCCCTCCGTCCACTCCCGGAACCACACGCGCAGCTGGGCCGCTGTATCCTCATGGCTCTCTGAAGGCTTTTTCTGCAGTCCTCGGAACCTTCGACGGTATAGCTCCGGCGTGAGTTGGTACCTCCGGATCAGCGCTGCTTTAACAGACTCATAGTCCTGGTCAACTGGCAAATTGGCGTAAGTGTCCAGGGCTTTTCCCCTCAACCGGGGAGCCAGGTAACGGACCAAATCCATCTGTGGTAGCTGATACTGCTTACACACTTTCTCAAAGGCCCGCAAGAACGAGTCCAAATCCCCGTTTGTTTCAAGGATTGGAAAGTCCTCGGATCGGAGCCTTGGTACTTGGGCTTCTGGAGTGTGTGCAGTGAAAGACGGTGCCTGCTGGGAGAGCTCCATTCTTTTGAGCTCAAGCTGATACTGCCGCTCAGCCTGCCGTTCTGCTGCCTGCCGTTCTCGTTCTGCAGCTTCACGATCGGCCTGCCGTTCTCGTTCTGCTGCCTCACGATCGGCCTGCCGTTTTGCAGCTTCCTGAAAGCGGTACATCACCTGCAGGTATGTGTTAGGGTCACTGGTGCCTACTTGCTGCAGGACCATTTGCCAGTGTGAAGCCATTCCTCCCACAAGGCTGGGGCTACAGGCCTCTCCTGGTGAAGTAATCCTTGGGACCGGGCTGCTTGCTGCACTTCCTGGCCTAGCCCCAAAATCAGGACTCTGCATAGCTGTGGCTGCCTCCATTTCAGCCATACACTCAGGATCTCCAAAAGCCTGGTTCAGCAGTTCTGGAGATCTGCTTCTGAGCCCACTAGCCATCCACTGGTATTTGCCAAATAAAAGATAGGATAGAATACAAAGAGTAAGGGAGGGGAACAGCACTGTATCAAACTTTCACTGTATCTTAATGCTTGCTTTAATACCGAGCTTGTCTCATAGGATTACTACAATCCCCAGCGTGTGAGTGATAAAGGTCACCAACGCACGCTGTTTATCCTAAGATCCCACTACGCTGCCACCAATGTGAAAGATCCTCAGTGCGCCAACACCGCGTTGGCCCACACCTGAGTCTTCTTTCATATAAAAACCACACTCACCGCCAGTGAGTGCCGGGTCCACAAGATAAATACAAGACAAGCTTTCTAAATTTTATATATTTATTAACCCCTAAATGGGTCGGTATTAATATCTAACACATGCAGTTCAGAACAGATATGCAGATGTATGCAAGCATTAACAGTTACTAGTTACAATATACAGTACAATAAAAATAAAAAGGGAATAAAATTGAAATAATTACTTTACCACACATCTCCTTGATGTGGCTCTATAATCCAACACTCACACATGTTCTGTCATGTGTGAATAATGATACAATGTTATCAACCATGTCTGATCTACAAGTGCAGGCTGGACAATGCATGTTTGTTTGATCAGCCAGGACTGTGTAGGAATTCAATGGAGCCCTGCTGGGATGGATACAAAGCCCTATTGTTCCAGTCCGGCCACTATTGGCAATATACCTATGATTATAGCTGCGCACCTTATGAGTAAAGAGATACGCTACCCAGAGACCAAAATACAGCTTTGAGTTATAGCCATATTTCAGTGGAATCATCACACCTGTGTAATAAGGTCAATGCAAAACTTGGGTGCTTTTCCTCCATTGGAGGTTGCTCCAAATTTGATTGGCAAGTGATACAGCCTTTTAGGCAATTTCATCAGAAGAGCAAGATAAGAAACACAAAAGAGGTGACCATGCAGAGGCTGTCATAGCTAATGGCAAATGCTAAGTACAGTATGTAATCATCAGGACCAGTGGTGAACCTAGCCTCTTTGCTGCCTGAAGTGGACTATAGAAAGACGCCCCCCCCCCAAAAAAAAAAAAAAAAAAAAAAAATTGCGTTTACATGCTGTCAGCGTCACACGCTGTTATTGTCGTACAATAAACATACACAAAAAAGTTTAAGAATTCTTCTTCCTGTATTACTTCAGTATCACAAATCAACAACACGGTATTAACAATGAAAGTAACTTCACATATCTTCCGCTTGGTGGATGGACGAGCCCACGTGGCCCCCATTCTCTATAATAGGAGCGCCGCAGATAGCTGAGTACTGGACTTCGGCTATCTTCGGCACTCCCATTGAAGTGAATGATAGCCACGCGGGTTCGTCCATCCACCAAGCGACACACCTATATATGGCTGCGGTCAGGCTGAATTCCCACCCAGTGGGGGAAAAAAACAATTCTCAGGCTCAGTGGGGGTCTCAGCAGACAGACCCCCATCGCTCAGGTATTTATCCTCTATCATTTAGGTGAATACAGGGCAGTAACATTTTGTGACTTACAGGTGACGTCTCTGAATAATCGGTCACATTTCCCTTCTCTTCCCTCTGGACCGCCATGACAACTTCTTCCAGCTGTGACTTGTCTCTGTAAAGTTTGCAACACAGACATCTTCGGCTCCTCACTTTTTTAGGCATCCAACCCACATTGTCCTCACCTGCACACCCATCCTGCTGCTACCCCAATTATATAATATATGATATAACCCCCATAATGAATAATACCGCCAAGTGCATCTTTATATTAATAATGTCCGTGTGTACCCTGTATAAATAGTGCCCCTTATTAATAATGCCCCAGGTGTTAACTAATTAAAAGGTTTTCCAGGTCATTAATAAACTAATCAGTTGGGCTCAAAAATCCAGGACCCTCACTGATCAGCTGTTTGAATGAACTGTGGTACCTGTGACTGTTTCTCTGTTTACATAGTGTCATTCATCTCATAGTGGCCACGTAATGTAACTACAGCCTCGTCCTATACATGTCTATGTGACAAGGCTGTAATTACATCACACGGTCACTATAAACAGACAAAATGCCACCGCTTCCAATAATGGGAAACTTAAAAAAAAAAAAAGAGAAAAATCCCACAGGATAAGTGCTAAATGTCTGATCACTAAAGGTCTGACTGTTGGGATCACTAAAGGCAGTTCAGTAGTGACGGAAGCGCTCATTGTTACAGTGCCTTGCAAAAGTATTCATACCCCTTGAACATTTTGTCACCTTACAGTGGGTACGGAAAATATTCAGACCCCTTTAAATTTTTCACTCTTTGTTTCATTGCAGCCATTTGCTAAAAGCAAAAAAGTTCATTTTATTTCTCATTAATGTACACTCAGCACTCCATCTTGACAGAAAAAAACAGAAATGTAGATATTTTTGCAAATTTATTAAAAAAGAAAAACTGAAATATCACATGAATTTCCCTGTGGTGAGCCACAGACAGTACTAGTCGAAGCCTGAATGGTGGAGCACGAAGCTGATGGCTCTGTGCTCCACCATTGTTTGTCTTTAGGACAGATACAGTCAGGGGCGCACCGCTAATGAGGGGCGGCATTTTTACTATTTATTTAATGTAAACCATTAAACATTGGGCTGGTTTACGAGACCTCTGCATCTCAGAGCACACGGCGATACAATGATGTCATCGCGCCCCCTATGCTGAGACGCAGACATTGCGGACAAAAAGAGGAGGCGTCGGTTCCATCAATGGATTGCAGGTAGGTGCAGATAACTTTTCTTTTTATATATAAATAGGCCGTAACCTGCTGGAGTATCCCCAGCAGGTAACAGCCTATTTATTTACCTACCCCGCGTCTGCTCTTGGCCGCCTTCGTGGGCGGATTGTGAGCAGCCGCGGGAATCGGTAAGTGAGGCCGTGAGCCTCAAATACTACTATTATTATACTCTGGGGGCTTTTCAGACCCCAAAGTATAATAATCGGAGACCCAGGGGAGGTGAGGGAACATAAAAACCAATGCTACTTACCTCTCCTGCGATCCAATGTTACTCTGAGCAGGCTTGGGCCCTCTGGTGACGTCATCAGGTCGCGTCGCCGGCCTGATCACGTGACGTGTGTGCGTAATTAAACAGGGCCGAAAGCTGCAGGGAGTGCACCGGTGTCCAGGATAGGTAAGTAACACCGGTTTTTATGTTTGTCACCTCCCCTGGGTCTCCGATCATTATACTCAGTATAATAATAGTTCATGGGTGGACCACTATGGGGCATAATACCGTGTGCAGGAGCCACTGTGGAGCATAATACCGTGTCCAGGGGCCACTATGGAACATAATACCGTGTGCAGGGGCCACTATGGAGCATAATACCGTGTGCAGGGGCCACTATGGAGCATAATATCGTGTGCAGGGGCCACTATGGAGCATAATACCGTGTGCAGGGGCCGCTGCGAGGCATAATACAGTGTGCAGGGGCCGCTGCGGGCCATAATACTGTGTGCAGGGGCTGCTGTGGAACATTATAGTGTGTGTAAATGGGGCGCTATAAACAGGCGCTATATGGCGCCTGTTTATATTATACGCTGTCTGTTTATAGTGACCGTGTGATGTAATTACAGCCTTGTCACTTGGACATGTATAGGACGAGGCTGCAGTTACATTACATGGCTGCTATGAGATGAATGACACTATGTAAACAGAGAGCGGTCACGGCGCTTACACAGATACCATTCAAACAGCTGATCAGTAGGGGTCCTGGGTTTTTGAGCCCCACTGATTAGTTTATTAATGACCTGGAAAACCTTTTATTAGTTAACACCTGGGGCATTATTAATAAGGGGCACTATTTATACAGGGTATACATGGACATTATTAATATAAAGATGCACTTGGGAGTATTATTCATTATGGAGGGGTTATATCATATCTGTTATCTCTTATATATATAAAAATGAGTTCCTGTCTGTCTGTCTGTCTGTTTGTCTGTTCTTTATGCGCGACCAAACGACTGGACCGATCCTCACCAAATTTGGCACACATGTACATCAGGTGTCCGGGAATATTATAGACTGGGTCTCAGCTCTCTTGGACGTACCGTTCCTGAGGTACAGTATTCCCAAAAAATGACCAGCATTAGTCTATACAAGCCTGCAAGTCTTTCACTCATATTCCAACTGCCATACACACGGTCACATGTCCCTTATCAGCCAATAACAGCTCGCAGGCGCTTACTCTCCTCAGGTACACAGGTTTCCATAGCAACCAAGCTATGTATGACCTGTATTAGTGAATAGCAGTTCACAGGACCTTAAATATTCAGTCATATCACGTGTATCAGCCAATATAAGTTCACATTTAATTTACCAGGTTTCCATAACAACACAGCAATAAATAGACTGTACCTATACTGGACTCAGTGGTGTAACTAGCAATGGCAGGGCCCCAAGGTGAACATTTCACATGGGACCACCCCCCCCGCAACACCCCCCACGCACAAACTGCATTTCTGCACACACTATTATGCCCCATAGTGGCCCTTGCATACACTATTAGGCCCCATAGTGGCCCTTGCACACAGTATCATAGTGGCTCCTTCATATAGTATTATGCGCACTTACCGCTACTTCTTCAATGTTGGACCAGATGTCACGTGAGCCAGGCATGTATCGCAACGTATAATGACGTCGGACTGGCCCACCGACATCTGGGACGCCACCAAGGAGGCCCGAAGCCTGCTGAAAAGACCCCAGAGTATAATGATAGCAGTGTTTGTGGGGTTCACGGCCCACAGGCCTTACTTACCAATCCCCGCTCCTGCTCACAGCCGCCTCTGCAGAAGGTGAAGTGCAGGCGGCCGTGAGCAGGAGTGGGGATCGGTAAGTAAATAGGGCCCGTTACCTACTGGTGTTAAAAAAAAAAAACATCAGAGGCCCGCCGGGTCCCCTAATTTCCCGGGCCCTGTGGCAGCTGCTACCACTGCTAAACCGGTATTTACGCCACTGACTGGACTGCCATACTGGATTTCAGCATTCTTATAAATTGAAACGTTTTTTAAACTACTCATGTCCCCTGCAGCAAAACGCATGGCTGCTGCTCGAGCTAATGAAAACTCTCAGCAGACCCAAGCCTGTCTCCAATCTGATAAGGTATGTTACAGACTACAGCGAGCTGCTGAAACTCCCCAGCAGACCCAAGCCCGTCTCCAATCTGACAAAGCATTGTCAGCAACATGCACACAGCTGCACTCCAGGTTTCAATAACAACCCAGCCATTATGTCCGTGCGAAGCCGGGTCCTTCCTCTAGTCTCTTATATATATAAAAATGAGTTTCTGTCTGTCTGTCTGTTCTTTATGCGCGACCAAACGACTGGACTGATCCTCATCAAATTTGGCACACATGTACATCAGATGTCCGGGAATATTTTAGACTGGGTCTCAGCTCTAAAGGATGTACTGTTCCAGAGATACAGTATTCCCAAAAAATGACCAGCATTAGCTAATACAAGCCTGCAAGTCTTTCACTCATATTCCAACTGCCATGCACATGGTCACATGTCCCTTATCAGCCAATAGAAACTCGCAGGCGCTTAGTCTCCTCAGGCACACAGGTTTCCATAGCAACCAAGCTATTTAAGACCTGCATGAGTCAATAGCAGTTCGCAGGTCCTTAAATATTCAGTCATATCACGTGTATCAGCCAATAACATTTAATTTACCAGGTTTCCATAACAACACAGTCATAAATAGACTGTACCTATACTGGACTCAGTGGCGTAACTAGGAATGGCTGGGTCCCAAGGCGAACATTTGACATGGGACCCCCCGCACAAACTGCATTCCTACACACACTATTATGCCCCATAGTGGCCCTTGTACACAGTATTCTGCCCCATAGTGGCCCCTGCACACAGTATTATGCCCCATAGTGGCCCCTTCATATAGTATTATGCACATTTCCCGCTACCTCTTCAATGTTGGACCAGATGTCACGTGAGCCAGGCATGCATCGCAACGCATAATGATGTTGGACTGGCCCACCAACATCTGGGACGTCACCAAGGAAGCCCGAAGCCTGCTGGAGTGCAGGAGAGGTATGTAACAGTGTTTTTTATGTTCCCTCAACTCCTTGGGGCCTCCGATCATTATACCCTGGGGTCTGAAAAGATCCCAGAGTATAATAATAGCAGTGTTTGTGGGGTTCACGGCCCGCAGGCCTTACTTACTGATCCCCGCTCCTGCTCACAGCCGCCTCCACAGAAGGTGAAGCGCAGGCGGCCGTGAGCAGGAGCAGGGATCAGTAAGTAAATAGGGCCCGTTACCTGCTGGTGGTAACGGCCTATTAAAAAAAAACATCAGGGGCCTGCCAGTACCCCTAATGTCCCGAGCCCTGTGGCAGCCGCTACCGCTGCTACCCCGGTATTTACGCCACTGACTGGACTGCCATACTGGATTTCAGCATTCTTATAAATAGAAACGTTTTTAAACTACTCATGCCCCCTGCAGCAAAATGCATGGCTGCTGCTCGAGCTAATGAAAACTCTCAGCAGACCCAAGCCCGTCTCCAATCTGAAAAGGTATGTCACAGACAACAGCAAGCTGCTGAAAAAACCCAGCAGACCCAAGCCTGTCTCCAATCTGACAAGGCATTGTCAGCCACATGCACATAGCTGCACTCCATGTTTCCATAACAACCCAGGCATTTTTCTTCACTGCTGTGGGCCAGCTTTAAAGGGGCAGGGCGTTGTGGATGACACTGTTACACAAGGTCACATACACACAGCTTTACTCCAGTTTTCCATAACAACTGATCGCAGGTCTTTCACTGATATCCAAACTGAGATACACATGATCACATGACGCTTATGGACCAATGGAAAATTGCAGGTTCTTCAGGCTTGACATATACACAGCTTTACACCAGGTTTCCATAGCAACCAAGCTATTTATGACCTGTATGAGTCAATAGCAGTTCGCAGGTCCTTAAATATTCAGTCATATGACGTTCATCAGCCAATATAAGTTCACATTTCATTTACCAGGTTTCCAAAGCAACACAGCCATAAATAGACTATACCTATACTGGACTGCCATACTGGATGTCAAGTGCAAAACTGGCCAATTCTTATGGGGCCACTACACAAACAAAAAATGAAATGTACCTGTGCGAAGCCGGGTCCTTCTGCTAGTATTTTATAATTGGGGGAAGCAGCAGGATGGGTGTGCAGGTGAGGACAATGTGGGTCAGATGCCTGGAAAAGTGAGGAGCCAAAGATGTCTGTGTTGCAAACTTTACAGAGACAAGTCACAGCTGGAAGTAGTCATGGCGGTCCAAAGGGAAGAGTAGGGAAATGTGAAGGATTAGTCAGAGACGGCACCTGTAAGTCACAAAATGTTACTGCAGTGTATTCACCTAAATGATAGAGGATAAATACCTGAGCCTGAGAATTGGGTATTTTCCCCCCACTGGGTGGGAATTCAGCCTGACCGCAGCCAGGCTGAATATAGGTGTGTCACTTGGATGGACGAACCCACGTGGCTCTCATTCTCTTCAATGGTAGTGCAAAAGACAGCCGAAGTACAGTACTCAGCTATCTGCGGTGTTCCTATTATAGAGAATTGGGGCCATGTGGGCTCGTCCATCCACCAAGCAGAAGGTGTGTGAAGTTACTTTCATTGTTAATGCTGTGTTGTTGATATGATACTGAGGTAATGTAGTAAGAAGAATTCTTAAAAACTGTTTTATAACTTTGTGTATTGTGTATAATGTGCAATGATAACAGCGTGTGAAGCTAGTAGCATGGAAACTCAATTTTTTTTTTTTTGGGGGGGGGGTGACTTTACAGTTGAAATTGGGACTTCTGCAATTATCCTGGCATGCTGGATATCAACTTCTGGGACAAATCCTGACTGATTTTTATCACATTTCTTTGTCAGTCTTCCTGCTTTTGAGGATTGACCACAGGTTCTCAATAAGATTGAGGTCTGAGCAGTTTCCTGGCCATGGACCCAAAATTTCAATGCTATGTTCAGCAAGTCACTTAGTTATCACTTTTGACATGGTACTCAGGGTCGGACTGGCCCACCGGGGAACCGGTGAATCCACCGGTGGGCTCCGAGCCCCGACTATTAGTCCTCACCTCTTGGGAGCCCGATCGGGATCCTGACCATCCCGATCGGGCCCCTGATCAGTGGCGTTACGATCGCGGTCGCAGGGGGCGCGACTGCGACCGGACCCGGTAGGGTACGGGGCCCGCGGCCAGCCGGAGATGGCCGGGGCCTGCGGCCAGCCGGAGATGGCCGGGGCCCCCGGACCACTATGATAGCGGTCGGGGAAAGCCTGGTTCCCTGACCGCTATACATACTGTTATTGGAAAGGGGCCCTGGCATATTGCAGGCCCCTTTCCAATAGATGGAAGCCCAGGGGAGGTGACTGAAAACAATAAATACATATTCTCACCTCTCCGGGGCACAGCGTCCTCTCTGGCGCTCTTCCGTCATGTGACTGAGGACTGTGATTAGGCCCCAGCGGTCACATGGGGTGCGGCCGCGTAATGACGTCAGTGCGCCCCCATGTGACCGCTGAGGCCCAATCACAGGCCTCAGCAGCGTCATCGGAAAAGGACCTGAAGACGCTGAAGACGACAGGATGGAGAGAGGATGCCAAGGAAAGGTAAGGCAAGGTGAGTATTAGAGTTTGTTATTTTTAATCACTACCCCTGGGCCTCCGATTATTATACTCTGGGGTCTGAGGAGACCTCAGTGTATAATAATAGCACCGAAGTGGAGGGGGGGCTATTGGTCGCATATAATACTGGGTGGGGGCCACTATGGAGCTTATAATATTGGGTGGGGGCCACTATGGAGCTTATAATACTGGGTGAGGGCCACTGTGGAACTTAGAATACTGGGTGGGGGCCACTGTGGAGCTTATAATACTGGGTGGGGGCCACTGTGGATCTTATAATACTAGGAGGGGGCCACTATGGAGCTTATAATACTGGGTGGGGGCCACTGTGGAGCTTATAATACTGGGTGGGGGCCACTATGGAGCTTATAATACTGGGTGGGGGCCACTGTGGAGCTTATAATACTGGGTGGGGGCCACTATGGAGCTTATAATATTGGGTGGGGGCCATTGTGGAGCTTATAATACTGGGTGGGGGCCACTGTGGAGCTTATAATACTGGGTGGGGGCCACTGTGGAGCTTATAATACTGGGTGGGGGCCACTGTGGAGCTTATAATACTGGGTGGGGGCCACTGTGGAGCTTATAATACTGGGTGGGGGCCACTGTGGAGCTTATAATACTGGGTGGGGGCCACTGTGGAGCTTATAATACTGGGTGGGGGCCACTGTGGAGCTTATAATACTGGGTGGGGGCCACTGTGGAGCTTATAATACTGGGTGAGGGCCACTGTGGAGCTTATAATACAGGGTGGGGGCCACTGTGGAGCATATACTCCATACAGTGGCTCCTTCATTTTTTTTAAATTACGCAGGGGCAGGTGAAAAAAACAAAACAAAACCCCCCCCCCACAAACTTTCTTTCCTGTCCCCAGTGTCTCCCAGAGCAGTTCGGTCCTGCAGTTCTGTTGTTTTCTTCCAGCTGACGTTCCCTCTGCACGTGACTACCTGTGACGTCACGTGACCTCTGAGGCCAATCAGTGGCCTAAGGGGAGGGACCTGGGACGTCACAGCCAGTGAGGAATTCCAGCAAAAAGAAGACAGCGGAGCTGCAGGACCGGACCGTGCTGGGAGGACACCAGAGCACCGGAGACAGGTGAGTATGTTTAGCATGTTTTTTTTTGGGGGGGGGGGGTAGGGGGGGATTCACCTCCCCCAGACTAATTATAAAAAAGAAAAAAATTATACTGGACAATCTCTTTAAAGTGTGGTGCATTAGGGGTGTATATTAAAGGGGTTGTCCAGGCATAATTTGTTATGCCGGGCTGCTATGCAGCGGATGGAGCTTTCTGCTTCAGGCCCTGTGTTGTGTACAAAACAGGTGCCGGAAGTGGCTCCGAACAGCTGATGGGGCAGTGTGTCAGCCCTCTACCGATCAGGTATTTATGGCCTATCCAGAGCATAGGCCATAAAAAAGATTAACCCTGGACAAACCCTTTAATATGCCCCACACAGTTTAATTTCCCCCCACAGGATGTTAGCCCCCATCACTGCTCCCACACAATATAATGACCCCATCACTATTCCCCATACAGTATGGGGGACCAGTGAAGAGGCCACTATGTGGTTGGACCAGTGAAGTGACCATAGAAAAATTTGGCCCAGACAACCCCTTAAAAGAGGTTGTCCATAAACTGGAGCGACCACTGTGTCGGCCGCCAGGGAGGTGTAAAAATAAGAAAATTTTTAAAAAAAGCATACTCACCTGTCCCCAGCACCCCGTTGTCCCATGCCTGTGTCTGTTCGGTCTCATGGCGGCGCCTCATTTCTGGAAATCCTGTACCTAATTGGTCTTAGCGGTCACATGAGGTGCAGAACTCCCAGCAAGGAGTCGCCGGCATGAGACTGAATGGACACTGGCAGCAGACAACGGAGCGCCGGGGACAGGTGAGTATGCTTTTTAATTTACTTATTTTTTACTTTACACCTCCCGTCAGCTACATGGGTTGCTCCAATTCCTTCGGGGCAACCGTGGGAGTCAGACTTGTCTGTTTGAGCTCCTGAGTCCAGAGGCTTAAGAGGCTTTTTGGATACTTGGAGACCGATTATTGGGTGTGGTTTTCGGTCTTTTGTGTGTTACATACCGTAGCTCCGACTCCCTTCCCCGTGCGGAGGGGAGCCTTATCATGGAGCGTGGAGCTCCTGCCCCCCGGACCTTACAGGCGGGGGGCAGGAGAATGTCTGCCGACACAGCACCAGCAGAGCAGGGCAGGCGGAGGTCGCTGAGGCAGCAAGCCTCAATGAGACAGGCGACCGGGACAACGGCATCGGGAGCAGCATCAGGAGCAGCAGCAGCGACATTGGCGGCTGCAGCATCAGGAACAGCATCGGGAGCAGCGACGTCCGTAGAGCGGGCGACGCCGGCAGGAGTAGCGGTGGCGACAGGGGTGTCAGCAGTCCCGGCAGGTGGATCCGTGAAAACGGCGACATCAGCCACGGCGGTAACATCAGCGGCAGTGGCGGGTGAAGCCGGTCCGAAGGGGGGCTACGGCCGCAGGATATGCGGTTCCCTCTGGAAGGGTCCCTGCAAGCAGGAGAAATGACACAAGCTTACCATCATCGCTGCCGCAATCACCCGCAGGATGGGGCATCCGGAAAGCTGGAGAAGAGGTTGCCATCTACAGCCGGAGGATCGAGGCGGTCCTGGAGGAGTATGACCGGGCCCGGAGGTCCCTTTTCGCAATGAGTGGGGAGCTTCAGAGCGCTCGCGCCCGTAGCGACAGGGCCTCAAGGAAGGACCGCCCGGTTTTCAGTAAGCAGGTAAGGAGCCTGAAAAAACAAATAAAGGCCCTGGAAGCCAGGTGCACGGAGATTCTGGAGGGCGCGGGGCCGTTCAGAGAGAAGCTGCTGAACGATGACCGCTTCTTCCGCAAACAGCAGGAGTGGTTGTTGAAGGATCGCCCCGCGTCCTCAGACAGCTCGGGAGAGGACGACTATTGTGAGTCAGACCTGGAGTCGGATGACAGCATGGCGGTACAGTATAGTCGGGCAGCCGTCCCTAGCAGCGGCAGCCTGATACCCACGTATACGCAGGCATCAGTGCCGGCAGTGAAGCAGGAAGTCAGAATGACAAGACAGGAAGTCAGAATGACAGGGCAGGAAGTGACGCAATCTCCCACACTCCCAGAGAACCAACCACTGCCCGAGACGGAGGAGGAGGAGGGCGGAGTCTCGGGAGAAGGCGGGAAGCTGATGAGGCAAATCTACCAATTAGAGTCCCCGTCCAGAATGGACCAATTAGCATTCAGCATGTCAGATCTGGACGGGGAGGAGGCGGGAAAAGGAGCCAAGACCAGGAAGAAGGCAAGGAAGGAAAAAAAAAAGAGAGATAGAGACATTTAAATTTGTCAGGTCGTTGCCTGGGGAGCATCGTGCCGGGACCTCAGCCCAGGTTGCGATGCCTCCAGGAGAGAAAAGGGAGGCGCAGGCACCTCGGGTCACGCCAAGTGGTGGGGTGCCCGGGGTGCCAGCAGTCAAAATGGCGCCTGATAGTACCTTTCAGGTGGTGGCGGACAAGGAGCTCATGGTTGCGGACAAGGCGCTCATAGTTGCGGACAAGGGCAAAGGCAAAGAAGCCCCCCCTGCGGAGGGGAGTGGCGTAGGGAAACCTCCCTCCCTGGTAGGAGGTTTTAAAATATCGATGGCTTCCCCCAGAGTAAGGTGTAGGAAAGGGGGAGTGGCAGGTGGGCGTGGCTCATCCTCCTCCAGTGCTGATGAAGCCGGTGATGCGGAGGTCACTTCCGGGGCTAAGGGGGCGTGTCCTCCTACAACATCAGGTGCCGGGGTGACTGTGGATGCGGAGGCCGAGGTAAAAGCGGGGAAGCCATCAGCGAGTGGTGCAGCCGGCCCCTCTGTAAGAAGGAAGACTGCAGGTGTGAATGATGGACGAGTGGAGAAGCTAGTTAAGCAGACAGGTAAGGTAAAGGGGAAAGCGGGTGGGACAAAAGGGGTAATTAGTAGTATTCCTGAAGAAGGTGGTGTAGTATGCATGGGGGTCCAAGAGCCTGTAGTCGGGGAGGCTGCGGGAGGAGGGGCTATTACCATTGCTGCTAAAAAAAGTGTTTCTACTGCTGGTAATATTTCTGTTGTGGCCCCTGTTGTTTCTGGTATTTCTGCTGTTGTCCCTGCTGTTGTTTCTGCTGCTGTTTCTGATGCTGTTCCTGATGCTGTCGTTGCTCCTGTTGTTACTCCTGTCACTGCTCCTGATATTGTTGCTCCTGTTGTCCTCTCTGCCGCTGTTCCTTCTGCTGCAGTTGGAGTGACCCGGTCCGCGGCGGCTATGCCAGGGCGGACTGTTGCCGCCTCTGGTGCTCCGGTTGCCGTGGCTGGGCTAAGTAGTTCTGCGGGGGTCCCTGGGAGTGGCGCTGGTACTCCGGCAGCGGAGATTGCTGCGGCCTCCGGGCCCCCACGCTCCTATGCCAGCGTCGCTTCTGGGGCCCCTGGGGGTGCATCATGTCTTCCGCCCGGCTCCAGGGACGGCGATTTGCAACGGCAGCTCCTGGAGGCTTTACGGGCGGGCCAGTCCACAATGACCATAGATGGGCAGTCGAGAGACCTTAGGTTCTGGATCGAGCGTTTTGGCCTAGGGAAGTTCCGAGAGGAAGGAGGTGAGACCAGATGGACTCTCCCTACACCCGGGCGTAGGGGGCCGACACGGAGGAACGTGGCCCGTCTCGTGTGGGGGGGGAGCCGGCCCTTGTCCCCAGAGGAGGGGGGTCGTGGAACTCCTACTCGGGATGGGTTTCAGGGCAAGCGACATCTTTGCCCTGATTCATCCTGTCGGCTCCTCGGAGTTTGACATCAGCTTTGTTACCCCGGAGGGCTTAGAAACCTTCTGGGGAAACTATAGGCTGGTGAAGGACGAGCCCGCCTGGCGTGACTTTATGGTGTGGGCGGTGTCACGCCAGGATAACATTAAGAAAGTGACCGTTTTAACTCGTAACGAGTCACTTTCTTATATGGACATCATGACCTGGCTGAACAGGTTTGGGGAGGTCAAGGACTTCCCAAAGAAAAATCTCGACGAGTTCGGGATATGGTCGGGGGCCTGGACCTTCATGGTCAAATTGCGACACGAGGATAACTCGGTGATGCATATCCCGTCCTCAACCTTCCTTGGGAAAGACAGGATCCTTGTCTTCTACCAGGGGCAGCCAAAACTCTGTCACAGGTGCGGTGACCCCTCACACTTGAGCGCCTCCTGCCGTGTGCAGAAGTGCGCCATGTGTGGGGAGGTGGGCCATCTCGCGGCGACCTGTGGCAGGGTGCGTTGCCACCTGTGTGGTGTCCTTGGGCACCCGATCGGGGCGTGTCCACGGTCTTTCGCCAACACCACCCTTCGGCAAGCGGGAGCAGTTGAGGAGGCTGTCCCTGCTGCGGAGGGGGTGAGTGGGGGAGGAGAGACTAGTCTGCCAAGGCAAAGGGAGAAGGCCCAGCCACCATCAAGGGCAAGGAGGCGCGAGAGGAGGAGGGAGCAGAGGGAGGGAGTTATGTGCCTTCCTTCTGCCCCTGGCTCTGCTGGGCCGGATCCTGATGCCGAGGCAGCAGTGGGCACGACCCTGGTTGAGGAGATGAGGAGACTGCAGAGGGAGGAAGAGGCTGACCAGTCGTCTTCTTCTCAGTACGTCAGTGCTGGGGAGGGAGAGACGGTCAAGCGGAGAAAGTCACCGAGTAAAGTGAGGGCAAAAACATCTGCCCCCCCCCCCACCGAAGGAACGCAGACTCGACGGCCCTCTAGTGGTAGGTCCCAACCGGTACCAATCCCTCTGTGAGGATGCGTCGGCCTCAGGGGAGGCTTCAGAGGGAGAGGTGGAGCCGTCAGGGGCTGCTGAGTCTCCCTCCGGGAGGGGCCCCCTGCACTCTGGGGGGGAGGCTGGCCTGGAGCCTGGAGGAGGAGATGATGCACCCAGGGCCGAAGCTGCTACTGTCTCTGCGACCACTGTAACTCCTCAGGGAGAAGTTGCGGGGGAGGTCCATCCCTCCTCTGGCCAAACCGCACCGGGGGAGGTGATGGACCAATCCCAATGTAAGAAGAGGACCCGCAAGACGAGGAGAAGTCGCGGGTCCTCTTCAGACTCATCTAGGGGTGGTGGTGATAGGAGGAAAGGGGGTGGGAAGCTGAAGGTCATTGAGCTCAATCGGTCTTAATGGCAGTCCCCTCTCCACTGACGCTGGCCACCATTAATGTGGCCAGCATTAAGTCTGATACGGCTAGGTTTGCAGCCTTTGATTTCCTTGGCCGGGTTGAAGCTGACATTTTGTTTTTGCAGGAGACCAGGCTCTGTACTCTATCAGAGATAAACAGAGCAAGGAGGGAGTGGCGCAGGGGGCCCTCCTACTGGTCTCTTGCGGCTGAGCCGTATAATGGAGTGGCGGTGCTTTTTACCGCAGAGGTGAAATGCCAGCGACTGATCGAGCTCGAAATGGGAAGGTGCCTAGTCTTAGACGTCTTCATGAAGGGGCAAAGCCTGCGCCTCATTAACATCTACGGTCCCCAGACAAAGTGGGACCGTAAAAGCCTCTTTATGAAGATTAAGCCTTTTCTTTTTACGGGCAAACAAGTCATCTTTGGTGGGGATTTTAATACCATAACTAGACCCCAAGACCGAGGAGGTACCAGAGATAGACTGCCCTATGATGGCGCCGCGTTAAATAGCATAGTGAGTGAAGCTCGCCTGGAGGATATCCACATCAGGCATTCCCCAGGTCACCGTGGGTTCACCTTTCAGAGAGGTAGTGTTAGGTCTAGGATAGATAGGTTTTTTTTGAAGGAGAATTCCGTCACCACCCCGGTGTCCGTGGTGGAGGTGGAGTTCTCTGATCACTGTCTAATTTTGTTTTCTTTGAATATTTCAGAGACCCTCCGGAGAGGAAGAGGTTTGTGGAGGCTGAATTCGTCACTCCTTGAGGAGGCAGCTGTAAGACAAGCCTTTGAGGAGTTTCTTCAGGATCAGGTACTATTACTGGGTCTTGAGGGTACTAGGTCAGAGTGGTGGGAGATATTCAAAAAAAGGGTGGCGGGATTTTTCCGCCGGCTCTCAAGCCTCAGGTCACTGGACATGTACCGCATGTACACTGCACTGAGGAAGAGACTTGGACATCTGGTCTCGACCGGAGGTAGCCAGGAGGATATCTCCGGTGTGAAGGCTTTGCTCAAAAGGTGTCAGTACGATAGGCACGCATCTTTGGTTCTTGAGAGGGATTTCGGGAAATACCGCTCGCCCGACCCCTACAGGAACTGTAAGATGTCAGTGACTTGTAAGACAGTAACAGGCCTGATTGACAGTACAGGATCCCTGACAAGATCCAGGTCAGGGATCTTGGAGGTCGTCAGGTCCTTCTACTCGAACCTTTTGGCAAAGAAGGAACTGAATCGGGATCGGATTTCAGGTTTCTTGGCTGAAGCCATTCCTGAGTCAGCAGAAGACCCTTCTCTTGGTGTTTTGATAGAACCTATAAGGGAAGAGGAAGTCGTCAGGGCTATTGAGGGTCTTGCCCTCAAGAAGTCACCTGGCCCAGATGGCTTAACATCTGAGTTCTATCGGACCTTTAAAGGAGCTTTGGCTCCCCTCTTGACTGACGTGCTTAATGAGTGTCTATCCTCGGGCACTCTGCCGAAGTCAATGAGGAGGTCCGCCCTTATAGTTCTGTCAAAGGGTAAGGATCCGAGCCATATTGAGAACTGGCGGCCCATAGCACTTCTCAATACGGACCGAAAGATTCTGGCGAAGGTACTTTTCAACCGGCTGGTACAGTTTGCGCCCCGGCTCCTCTCGCTGGCTCAGCACTGCTCTGTTCCCGGTCGTAGCACCTTAAGTGCGGTCCTGAGTGTCAGGGAGGCTGTGGAGCAGAGTAGGGCAGGTCGGTGGAAGGGGTACTTGCTGTCCCTAGATCAGGCTAAGGCTTTTGACAGGGTGAATCATGAGTATTTGTGGTCAACTCTCTCGAGGTATGGCCTGCCTGGGGGGTTCATTCAGTGGCTGCAGATCTTATACGCTGGGGCTGAGTCTTTCCCACTTGTGAATGGTTGGGTTGGTCGTCCTTTTGAGGTGGGGTCGGGCGTCCGACAGGGATGTCCCTTGAGCCCGCTACTGTATGTGTTCGCCATTGATCCCCTGATTAGGCGGATTAATGGTGGGCCGGTGGCGGGAGTCAGGATGGACCTGGAGGGCACCGACTCCCCTTTGAGGACAGTAGCCTACGCGGATGATGTCACCGTTCTTGTCTCGTCACGGGAGGAGCTTGAATGGGTGATGTCTGAAGTGGACAGTTACTCGGAGGCTTCCGGATCAGCTGTAAACAGGAATAAGTGTGGAAGCCTCTGGCTGGGAGGGGGAGAGCCTGGTTTTTCTCTCCCGGACACCCTCCCAGAACCCCAGGGGTCTGTAAAGATCTTAGGCATCCATTTTGGCCAGGGTGATTACCCACTCCAAAATTGGGAAGGTAGACTTAAGGATGTCGCCCAGAGAGTTGATTGCTGGAAGGGTTGGTCTTTGACCCTGAGAGAAAGGGTTCACCTTGCCAAAGCCTTCCTGCTCCCGTTGGTGATCTATCTAGGTAGCGTCTGTGCCTTGCCAGAGTCTTGTTGGAGTAGGATCTGTTGCCTGTTCTTCCAACTGTTATGGGGGAACAGGCTCAACCTAATCAAGAGGGAGGTTACATACCGCACAAGGAGGCTAGGGGGGTTAAATATGGTTAACCCTGTGGTGTTCTTAATGAACACCTTTCTTAAGATCAATTTACCAAACCTCTCCTCCGAGGGGGCTCCTTCGTGGGTAGCCTCCTGCCAGGGGTGGTTTCGGCCCTTCTTCCAGAAATGGGAGTCAGGAGGGCAAGTGAAAGATCTTCGTGCACCCCATGGATATCTCCCGGCCTATGCTTCCCTGGTCCTGAAAGTGATTCGTCGGTGGGGTCTGGGGGCGTGGGAGATCAGGACTCAGTCAAGACGTTTTCTTGACGACAAGGTCCTGTTGACCCGCTTCCAGAAGCCTCTGGCGCTCAAAGATTGCCCAGGAGAAACCTTAGAGGGAGGGTTGCGTTTTCTTAACTCCAAAAGGTTTCCTCGGAAGTTTTGGGATCTGACCTGGCGCTGCCTCCTAGGTAAGTTATATGTGAGGGGGAACTTGAAGTACCGGAACTCCGACGAGCGAGGCTGCCCTCGGGAGGAGTGTGGCGACATGCTGGAAAGCATGGAGCACTTCCTGCTTCAGTGCCCCTTCAATATAAGGGTTTGCAAATTGGTGGGGACCTCCACCGGTTGGCTGCGGCTGGCTGGCCTTTCCTATGCCGAGTGGGCCTATGGGGCATTCAAACACCTGGAGGGCAGGGACTGCCAAACACTTTTTGTAGTTAGTGCAGTGGTCAGGTTTCACCTATGGTCAGCACGGTGTTTAGTATCGACGAGAGGCAAAATCCTCCCGGAGGTGGAGGTGATTAAAAACATCATGGTGGACCTGGTGAGGGTGTGCTCTCGGGAGTACGAGGGGCTGGGCGCAGAAAGGGCTGGTACCCTCTGGAGGGGGTTCACTTTTTCTGTTCCCTGAGGGTTAGATAAGGGATTTAAAGTAGGTTAGTTAGGTTAGGGCCAGATAGGGATAGGTAGGGCAAGGTTTGCACGAGGGGTGGGGTTTATTATTTTCTGATAGGGAGGGACAGGTAGGGACAGAATGATAGATAGGGATATAGCGGTAGGGCGAGTAGACAGGGATGGGCCTCCTGTGCTCTCTTCCTGGTGGAGGGCTGGCGTGTCACCACATAGGCATTTTGTTTTGGAAATCAGATGGAAGGGTAAGAGGCTTGAGGATAACCGACCCTAGGCCCATGGGAGGTTCATGGGAGGGAAGGTAATTTAACAGGTTATGTAGGATGGTGGGTTTTTGTTACTTGTCTGTTATTTCTTATTTGTTATTGTTGTCGTTCATATGTTGTGTCCATTTTCCCATTTTCCATTTTTCCATATCCCATATTCATTTTCCATTTCCATTTTTTATATCCATTTCCATATCCCATATTTCTTTTTCCATATTCCATAATTCCATTTGTTTGTTAGTAGATAAGGGTTTTTTTCAGGGGGGTAGGTTGTTTGGGAGGGGGGTTTCTTTTTGGGGGTGGAGGGTTTGGTTTATAAGTTTTCGTGTGCCCGGCCTGGCTCTGGACTACGCGGACATGGGAGGACATGAGGCGGAGAGCCAGGTTGGGTTTCAGGGGCTTGGTGGTGGGTGGTGCCAGCACCAGGACTATGCGGACATGGGAGGACATGGGGGCGTGGTGCTGGCCGGGTGTGGTGAGGGGAAAAAAAAAAAAAAATTTTTAGTAAGTTTCAGTTGGGGATTTTGTTAGTGTTATAAGTTTCCGTTATAAGTTTCCGTTATATGTTTTCATTGTATATTGCTCATTTAGATTTTCTTTTGTTAGAGTTTTTGACTGACGGATGACTGGAGAAAGACGGGAGAAGAGTGAAAGGTGGCGTGAAAGGCGGAGTGAAAGGCAGAATGGATGGGGATGGTTCGCGATTGTTTTTTTTTTTGTCCCGGTGTTTTCTTGTATTTTATTTGTTGATGGTTTTATGCTATGTTTTAGATTTATGTATTGTCTCTGTTTATAGTTTTTATATTGTATTTTCGTATGTGACAGTGTTTGAACTTTTTCTACTTTTCTAATAAAAATAGTTCCAATTCCTTCGGGGCAGCTGTGGGAATCAGACACGCCTGTCTGAGCTCCTGAGACCAGAGGCTATAGTCTGTTTGTCAGCTCAGAAGAGAGGCTTGGTGTGTGGTGTTTGTGCAACAGCAGCAGTTTTTCCAGTCATAGTTGGAGGCTCCAACCCCTTTCCTTTTCCAAGGTTGGGGTTTTCTCACCATGGAGCAAGGTGCTCCTGCCCCCCGAGCCAGCTTGGCGGGGGGCAGGAGGCTCTCAATGGACGGCAGTAGCAGCAGCAGCAGGAGAAGATTGGAGAGGCAGCAGGCTCCAGTGGAAAAAGGTATGGCAACCCGCAGCAAGGGACGTCTAGGTCAGAAAACCCTGGCGGAGGCTGAGCCCTGTACAAGTAAAAAGGCCAGCGAAGCCCCCCCCTCCTTCCTTGCCATCATCAGGTTGGGGGATTCGGAAGGCTGGCGAGGATGTGCTTGCATACAGTAAGCGTATTAACACTACCCTTGAGGAATATGATAAAGCCAGGAGGTCCCTGTTCGCTATGGGTGCGGAGCTTCAGAGTGTCCGTGCCCGTAGTGACAGGGCCTCAAGGCATGAGAGACCGGCACTGAGTAAGCAGGTCAAAAAGCTGAAGGAACAAATTAAAGGGCTTGACCAAAGATGTCGAGAGATCCTGGAGGGCGCGGGGCCTTTCAGGGAGAAACTCCTGAATGATGACCGTTTTTACCGCAAGCAGCAGGGGCGGCTGCTGCGGGAAGGCCTCGCGTCCTTCGAAAGCTCGGATCCGGAATATGAGACAGATACTGACTCAGAGGGGAGCCTGCTGGCAGAGTACGGCAGTAGCCGGAAGCCTACGAGGGTGAGTTCAGGTATTCCGACCTATACGCCCCCAGAGAAATTGGCAAGTTTACCCAAGCTACCGGAGAATTTACCACCATTACCGGCAACATCAGAAGACGATATGGGTTCTGCTACAGGGAGGCTAATCCACGAAATATGCATGCTAGAATCCCCGGCAAGAATGGAGAAGATGGCTTTTTCCGTAGACGACCTTGGAAACGAGGAGGAATCAAAAAAAAGGAAAAAGAAGAAGACTAAGCTGCAAGAAGTCGGCACCCTGAAATATGTGAGTGTCGCAGCAGGTATAACTGTTCCCGCAGGGCAACCCCCCATTGACTCTAGCACAGGCTGAGTCTGGGGTGTTGCCCACGGGTGAGATAAGGGGGCGCAGACTCCCCAGACCCCGCTTTCTCTAAGTAGCGGTGTGGCTGGGGAGCTGGGTGCAGTATTGAAAATGGCGCCCGAAACTGCAGCGGACAAGGTCGGAAAAGCACCTCCCACGAAGGGAGGTAGAGAAGCGGTGAAGCCTGCCCCTGTGGGCAGGGTCAAAGTAGCGCCGGCCCCTCCCCAGGTCCATCGTAAGGGGAAGGGGCGTGCGGCTTGTCCCTCCCTTCCGGTTTCAGGTGCCGAGGAAGCCAATGAGACCGGTGATGCGGAGGCTGCCGTCAGCGCTAGGAGCAAGTCCGCTCCTAAAGCATTGAGCGCTGCGACAGCTGACGATGCGGAGGTCGAGGCAGAGGCACAAGTCGCCCCAGCTAAGCGGGAGGAGAGTGAAGCGGAGGCCCGGAATAGGCCAATCCCGCTCGTGGAGCCGCCCAAGGCCGCAAGCCCCGGTGTGAATGAGGTAATGGTGAGCGTGGGTAAGAAAGCGGTGAGTAAGAGCAGACTGGGGAGTAGGAAAAGCAGGCGTCAGGAGAGGAGGGCGGAGGAGGGGGAAAAAAACTGTGGTTCCAGAGAGTGACTTAGATGTTCCTTGTGAGGGAAAGGGGAGGGGGGCTATGGAGGCTGTCACCCCTTGTGTTGCTGCTGCTGCTGCTGCTACTGCTGTCCCTTTTGTTAAAGATGCGGTAGTGGAGGTTCCTAGGACTTTGGAAAATGTAGGCATGGCTGCTGCAGAAGTAGCTTTGCCAAATGTGTTTGCCCGATCCACGCCTGCGACGCTGGGAACGACCGCTCCTGTCTCTGGTGTCCCGGTGGCCGCGGTGGTGGCCGGGCCGAGCGGGCTTTAGGGGGCGCCCGAAGGTGGCACTGGAGTTGCGGGGGCTGGGACTGCGGCCTCAAGCTTGGTACGTTCCTATGCCAGTGTCGCCTCGGGGGTCCCAAGGAGTGCCTCGTGTCCATCACTGGGGGCCAGGGACGGTGAATTACAACAGCAGCTCCTGGCGGCCTTACGAGCAGGGCAGAGAACGATGATAGTGGATGGTCAATCGAGGGACCTTAGGTTTTGGATTGAACGTTTTGGCCTAGGGAAGTTTCGAGATGAGGGGGGTGAGACCAGGTGGACTCTCCCGACACCCGGGCAGCGGCCGGTCCGGAGGAATGTAGTCCGTCTCGGGTGGGGGGGGAGAAGGCCCTTGTCCTCAGAGGAGGAGGGTCGTCGAACTTCTGCTCGGGATGGGCTTTAGGGCAAGTGACATCTTTGCCCTCATTCACCCGGTCGGCTCCTCAGAGTTTGATGTCAGCTTTGTTACCCCGGGGGCTTAGAAACCTTCTGGGGTAATTATGAGTTGGCAAAGAACGAGCCCGGCTGGCGCGACTTCAATGTGTGGGCGGTGTCGCGCCAGGATGCAATTAAGAAAGTGACCGTTTTGACTCGTAACGAGTCACTTTCTTACATGGACATTATGACCTGGCTCAACAGGTATGGGGAAGTGAAAGACTTCCCCTGGAAGAACCTTGATGAGTTTGGCATTTGGTCGGGGGCCTGGACATTTATGGTCAAATTGAAGCATGAGGATAACTCGGTGATGCATATCCCGTCCTCAACCTTCCTCGGGAAAGCTCTGTCACAGGTGTGGTGATCCCTCGCACTTGAGTGCCTCCTGCAGGGTGCAGAAGTGTGCCATGTGTGGGGGATTAGGTCATCTAGCTGCAACCTGTGATAGGATTCGGTGCCACCTGTGTGGTGACCTTGGTCACCCAATCGGGGCGTGCCCGAGGTCCTTCGCTAATGTCACCCTCCGACGGGCAGGGGCAGGTGAGGAGACTGTCCCTGTCACCGAGGAGGGGGTCGGAGGTGGAGAGACCAGGTTGCCGACGCGGAGGGAGAAAACCCAGCCACCATCAAGGGCGAGAAGGAGAGATAGGAGAAGGGAGCAGAGGGAAGGTATTATGTGTCTCCCCTCTGCCCCTGATCCCGCTGGGTTGGATTCTAATGCTGAAGTAGCGACGGGCACGGCCCTGATTGAGGAGATGAGAAGACTGCAGAGGGAGGAAGAGGCTGACCTGTCTTCATCTTCCCAGTACGTTAGTGCTGGGGAGGAACAGACGGTCAGGAGGAGAAAGTCACCGAGTAAAGCGAGGGTAAAAACATCTGCCCCCCCCCCTGGCAAAGGAACGGAGACTCGAGGACCTTTCAGTGATCAGCCCTAACCGGTACCAAACCCTCTGCGAGGACGCATCAGCCTCAGGGGAGGCTTCAGAGGGGGAGGTGGGACCGTCGGGGGCTGCTGAGTCTCCCTCAGGGAAGGGCCCCCTGCCTTCAGTGGAGGAGGCTGGCCTGGTACCCAGAGATGGAGACGATGCACCTCAAGCTGTTTTTGAAACCGTAGTAAAAAATGTTACCAATACTCCCCAGGGAGAAACTACGGGGGAAGTCCATCCCTTGCCTGGCCAAACCGCACGAGGTGAGGTGATGGACCAATCCCAATGTAAGAAGAGGACCCGTAAGACGAGGAAAAGTCGCGGGTCCTCTTCAGACTCATCTAGGGGTGGTGGTGGTAGGAGGAAAGGGGGTGGGAAGCTGAAGGTCATTGAGCTCAATCGGTCTTAATGGCAGTCCCCTCTCCACTGACGCTGGCCACCATTAATGTGGCCAGCATTAAGTCTGATACGGCTAGGTTTGCAGCCTTTGATTTTCTTGGCCGAGTTGAAGCTGACATTTTGTTTTTGCAGGAGAGCAGGCTCTGTACTCTATCAGAGATAAACAGAGCAAGGAGGGAGTGGCGCAGGGGGCCCTCCTACTGGGCTGAGCCGTATAGTGGAGTGGCGGTGCTTTTTACCGCAGAGGTGAAATGCCAGCGGCTGATCGAACTCGAAATGGGAAGGTGCCTAGTCTTAGACGTCCTCATGAAGGGGCAAAGCCTGCGCCTCATTAACATCTACGGTCCCCAGTCAAAGTGGGACCGTAAAAGCCTCTTTATGAAGATCAAGCCTTTTCTTTTTACGGGCAAACAAGTCATCTTTGGTGGGGATTTTAATACCATAACTAGACCCCAAGACCGAGGAGGTACCAGAGATAGACTGCCCTATGATGGCGTCGCGTTAAATAGCATAGTGAGTGAAGCTCGCCTGGAGGATATCCACATCAGGCATTCCCCAGGTCACCGTGGGTTCACCTTTCAGAGAGGAAGTGTTAGGTCCAGGATAGATAGGTTTTTTTTTTAAGGAGAATTCCGTCACCACCCCTGTGTCCGTGGTGGAGGTGGAGTTCTCCGATCACTGCCTAATTTTATTTTCTTTGAATATTTCAGAAACCCTCCGGAGAGGAAGAGGTTTGTGGAGGCTGAATTCGTCACTCCTTGAGGAGGCAGCTGTAAGACAAGCCTTTGAGGAGTTTCTTCAGGATCAGGTACTATTACTGGGTCTTGAGGGCACTAGGTCAGAGTGGTGGGAGATATTCAAAAAAAGGGTGGCGGGATTTTTCCGCCGGCTCTCAAGCCTCAGGTCACTGGACATGTACCGCATGTACAGTGCACTGAGGAAGAGACTTGAACATCTGGTCTCGACCGGAGGTAGCCAGGAGGATATCTCCGGTGTGAAGGCTTTGCTTAAAGGGTGTCAGTATGATAGGCACGCATCCTTGGTTCTTGAGAGGGATTTCGGGAAATACCGCTCGCCCAACCCCTACAGGAACTGTAAGATGTCAGTGACTTGTAAGGCAGTAACAGGCCTGATTGACAGTACAGGATCCCTGACAAGATCCAGGTCAGGGATCTTGGAGGTCGTCAGGTCTTTCTACTCGAACCTTTTGGCAAAGAAGGAACTGAATCGGGATCTTGCCCTCAAGAAGTCACCTGGCCCAGATGGCTTAACATCTGAGTTCTATCGGACCTTTAAAGGAGCGTTGGCTCCCCTCTTGACTGACGTGCTTAATGAGTGTCTATCCTCGGGCACTCTGCCAAAGTCAATGAGGAGGTCCGCCCTTATAGTTCTGTCAAAGAGTAAGGATCCGAGCCGTATTGAGAACTGGCGGCCCATAGCACTTCTCAATACGGACCGAAAGATTCTGGCGAAGGTACTTTTCAACCGGCTGGTACAGTTTGCGCCCCGGCTCCTCTCGCCGGCTCAGCACTGCTCTGTTCCCGGTCGTAGCACCTTAAGTGCGGTCCTGAGTGTCAGGGAGGCTGTGGAGCAGAGTAGGGCAGGTCGGTGGAAGGGGTACTTGCTGTCCCTAGATCAGGCTAAGGCTTTTGACAGGGTGAATCATGAGTATTTGTGGTCAACTCTCTCGAGGTATGGCCTACCTGGGGGGTTCATTCAGTGGCTGCAGACCTTATACGCTGGGGCTGAGTCTTTCCCACTTGTGAATGGTTGGGTTGGTCGTCCTTTTGAGGTGGGGTCGGGCGTCCGACAGGGATGTCCCTTGAGCCCGCTACTGTATGTGTTCGCCATTGATCCCCTGATTAGACGGATTAATGGTGGGCCGGTGGCGGGAGTCAGGATGGACCTGGAGGGCACTGGCTCCCCTTTGAGGACAGTAGCCTACGCGGATGATGTCACCGTTCTTGTCTCGTCGCGGGAGGAGATTGAATGGGTGATGTCTGAAGTGGACAGTTACTCGGAGGCTTCCGGATCAGCTGTGAATAAGAACAAGTGTGGAAGCCTCTGGCTGGGAGGGGAGAGCCTGGTTTTTCTCTCCCCGGACACCCTCCCAGAACCCCAGGGGTCTGTAAAGATCTTAGGCATCCATTTTGGCCAGGGTGATTACCCACTCCAAAATTGGGAAGGTAGGCTTAAGGATGTCGCCCAGAGAGTTGATTGCTGGAAGGGTTGGTCCTTGACCCTGAGAGAAAGGGTTCACCTTGCCAAAGCCTTCCTGCTCCCGTTGGTGATCTATCTAGGTAGCGTCTGTGCCTTGCCAGAGTCTTGTTGGAGTAGGATCTGTTGCCTGTTCTTCCAACTGTTATGGGGGAACAGGCTCAACCTAATCAAGAGGGAGGTTACATACCGCACAAGGAGGCTAGGGGGGTTAAATATGGTTAACCCTGTGGTGTTCTTAATGAACACCTTTCTTAAGATCAATTTACCAAACCTCTCCGCCGAGGGGGCTCCTTCGTGGGTAGCCTCCTGCCAGGGGTGGTTTCGGCCCTTCTTCCAGAAATGGGAGGCAGGAGGGCAAGTGAAAGATCTTCGTGCACCCCATGGATATCTCCCGGCCTATGCTTCCCTGGTCTTGAAAGTGATTCGTCGGTGGGGTCTGGGGGCGTGGGAGATCAGGACTCAGTCAAGACGTTTTCTTGATGACAAAGTCCTGTTGACCCGCTTCCAGAAGCCTCTGGCGCTCAAAGATTGCCCAGGAGAAACCTTAGAGGGAGGGTTGCGTTTTCTTAACTCCAAAAGGTTTCCTCGGAAGTTTTGGGATCTGACCTGGCGCTGCCTCCTAGGTAAGTTATATGTGAGGGGGGAACTTGAAGTACCGGAACTCCGACGAGCGAGGCTGCCCTCGGGAGGAGTGTGGCGACATGCTGGAAAGCATGGAGCACTTCCTGCTTCAGTGCCCCTTCAATATAAGGGTTTGCAAATTGGTGGGGACCTCCACCGGTTGGCTGCGGCTGGCTGGCCTTTCCTATGCCGAGTGGGCCTATAGGGCATTCAAACACCTGGAGGGCAGGGACTGCCAGACACTTTTTATAGTTAGCGCAGTGGTTAGGTTCCACTTGTGGTCATCCCGGTGTCTAGTATCGACGCGAGGCAAAATCCTCCCGGAGGTGGAGGTGGTTAAAAACATCATGGTGGACCTGGTGAGGGTGCGCTCTCGGGAGTATGAGGGGTTGGGCGCAAAAAGGGCTGGTACCCTCTGGAGGGGTTTCACCTTTTCTGTTCCCTGAGGGATAGAATAAGGGATTAAAAGGTAGTTAGGTTAGGGCCAGATAGGGAAAGGGAGGGCAAGGTTTTGCACAAGAGGTGGGGTTTGTTTTTTTTGGTAGGGAGGGACAGGTAGGGATAGGGTAGGGATAGATTGATAGATAGGGACATAGTGGTAGGGCAAGTAGGTAGGGACGGGCCTCTTGTGCTCTCTTCCTGGTGGAGGGCTGGTGTGTCACCACATAGGCATTTTGTTTTGGAAATAGGATGGAAGGGTAAGAGGCTTGAGAATAACCGACCCTAGGCCTGTGGGAGGTTTATGGGAGGGAAGGGGGTGTCAACGGTTTATATAAGATTGTGGGTTTTGTTATTGTATTTTGTCTGGTTTTCTTGTCTGGTATTTTTGTTATTTGCTATTTGCCACTTAACATATTTTTTTGTTCATTTCCATTTTCATATTCCCATTGTATGTAGTTAAAAGGGTTTTTTTCTCTTAGGGGGGGTAGGTTGTTTGGGAGGGGGGTTTCTTTTGGGGGTGGAGGGTTTGATATATAGGTTTCGTGTGTCCGGCCTGGCTCTGGACTATGCGGACATGGGAGGACATGAGGCGGAGAGCCAGGTCGGTTTTCAGGGGCTCGGTGGCGGGTGGTGCCGGCACCAGGACTATGCGGACATGAGAGGACATGGGGCGTGGTGCTGGCCAGGTGTGGTGAAGGGAAAAAAAAAAAAAAAAAATTTCTAATAAGTTTCAGTTGGGGTTTTTGTTAGTTTTCTGTTAGTGTTATATGTTTTCCATTGTATATTACTTATTTGGATTTTCTTTTGTTTCCAAGATAGGTAGAGTTTTGACTGGCGGATGACTGAAGAAAGACTGGAGAGTGAAAGGCGGAGTGAAAGGCAGAATGGATGGGGGCTGGTTTGCGGCTGGGTTTTCTTTTTTGGTCTTTAATTTTGTCCCGGTTTCTTGTATCTTATTTATTGATGTTATTTATGCTATGTTTTGGATTTATGTATTGTTTCTGTTTATGGGTTTTATATTGTATTTTCGTATGTGACACTGTTTGTGAATTTTTACTTTTCTAATAAAAATAGTTCCAATTCCTTCGGGGCAATCGTGGGAGTCAGACGTGTCTGTGTGAGGTCCTAGCTTCAGAGGCTTGCGTGGTTTTGGACACTTGGAGACCGTTTATTGGGTGTGGTCTTCGGTCTTTGTGTTACAGACCGTAGCTCCGACTCCCTTCCCCGTGCGGGAGGGAGCCTTATCATGGAGCGTGGAGCTCCTGCCCCCCGGACCTTACAGGCGGGGGGCAGGAGAATGTCTGCCGACACAGCACCAGCAGAGCAGGGCAGGCGGAGGTCGCTGAGGCAGCAAGCCTCAACAAGACTGGCGACCGGGACGATAGCATCGGGAGCGGCGGCAGCGACATTGGCAGCTGCAGCATCAGGAACAGCATCGGGAGTAGCGATGCCCGTGGAGCAGGCGACGCCAGCAGGGGTAGCAGTGGCGACAAGGGTGTCAGCAGTCCCGGCAGGTGGATCCGTGAAGACGGCGACATCAGCCACGGCGGTAACATCAGCGGCAGTGGCGGGTGAAGCCGGTCCGAAGGGGGCTACGGCCGCAGGATATGCGGTTTCTTCTTGAAGGGTCCCTGCAAGCAGGAGAAAAGACGCCTTACCGTCATCGCTGCCTCAATCACCCGTGGGATGGGGCATCCGGAAAGCTGGAGAAGAGGTTGCCATCTACAGCCGGAGGATCGAGGCGGTCCTGGAGGAGTATGACCGGGCCCGGAGGTCCCTGTTCGCTATGGGTGGAGAGCTGCAAAGCGCTCGTGCCCGTAGCGACAGGGCCTCGAGGAAGGACCGCCCGGTTTTCAGCAGGCAAGTAAAGAGCCTCAAAAAGCAGATTAAGACCCTGGAAGATAGGTGTGCGGAGATCCTGGAGGGCGCGGGGCCGTTCAGAGAGAAGCTGCTGAACGATGACCGCTTCTTCCGCAAACAGCAGGAGCGGTTGTTGAAGGATGGCCCCGCGTCCTCAGACAGCTCGGGGAGAGGACGACTATTGTGAGTCAGACCTGGAGTCGGATGACAGCATGGCTGTACAGTATAGTCGGGCAGCCATCCCTAGTAGCAGCAGCCTGATACCCACGTATACGCAGGCATCAGTGCCGGCAGTGAAGCAGGAAGTCAGAATGACAAGACAGGAAGTCAGAATGACAGGGCAGGAAGTGACGCAATCTCCCACACTCCCAGAGAACCAACCACTGCCCGAAACGGAGGAGGAGGAGGGCGGAGCCTCGGGAGAAGGCGGGGAAGCTGATGAGGCAAATCTACCAATTAGAGTCCCCGTCCAGAATGGACCAATTAGCATTCAGCATGTCAGATCTGGACGGGGAGGAGGGGGGAAAAGGAGCCAAGACCAGGAAGAAGGCAAGGAAGGAAAAAAAAAGAGAAATAGAGACATTTAAATGTCAGGTCGTTGCCTGGGGAGCATCGTGCTGGGACCTCAGCCCAGGTTGCGATGCCTCCAGGAGAGAAAAGGGAGGCGCAGGCACCTCGGGTCACGCCCAGTGGCGGGGTGCCCGGGGTGCCAACAGTCAAAATGGCGCCTGATAGTACCTTTCAGGTGGTGGCGGACAAGGAGCTCATAGTTGCGGACAAGGGCAAAGGCAAAGAAGCCCCCCCTGCGGAGGGGAGTGGCGTAGGGAAACCTCCCTCCCTGGTAGGAGGTTTTAAAATATCGATGGCTTCCCCCAGAGTAAGGTGTAGGAAAGGGGGAGTGGCAGGTGGGCGTGGCTCATCCTCCTCCAGTGCTGATGAAGCCGGTGATGCGGAGGTCACTTCCGGGGCTAAGGGGGCGTGTCCTCCTACAACATCAGGTGCCGGGGTGACTGTGGATGCGGAGGCCGAGGTAAAAGCGGGGAAGCCATCAGCGAGTGGTGCAGCCAGCCCCGCTGTAAGAAGGAAGACTGCAGGTGTGAATGATGGACGAGTGGAGAAGTTAGTTAAGAAGGCGGGTAAGGCAAAGGGGAAAACGGGTGGGATTAATGCAGTAATTAGTAATCTTCCTGAAGAAGGTGGTGTGGGGGTCCAAGAGCCTGTAGTCGGGGAGGCTGCAGGTAGAGGGGCTATTACCGTTGCTGCTAAAAAGAATAGTTCTACTGCTAATTTTTCTGCTGTTGTCCCTGCTGTTGTTCCTGCTACTGTTTCCGATGCTGTTCCTGATGCTGTCATTGCCCCTGATATTGATATTGTTGCTCCTGTTGTCCTCTCTGCTGTTGTTCCCTCTGCCGCAGTTAGAGTGACCCGGTCCGCGGCAGCTATGCCAGGGCGGACTGTTGCCGCCTCTGGTGCTCCGGTTGCTGTGGCTGGGCCAAGTAGTTCTCCGGGGGTCCCTGGGAGTGGCGCTGGTACTCCGGCAGCGGAGGTTGCTGCGGCCTCCGGGCCCCCACGCTCCTATGCCAGCGTCGCTTCTGGGGCCCCTGGGGGTGCATCATGTCTTCCGTCGGGCTCCAGGGACGGCGATTTGCAACGGCAGCTCCTGGAGGCTTTACGGGCGGGCCAGTCCACAATGACCATAGATGGGCAGTCGAGAGACCTTAGGTTTTGGGTCGAGCGTTTTGGCCTAGGGAAGTTCCGAGAGGAAGGAGGTGAGACCAGATGGACTCTCCCTACACCCGGGCGTAGGGGGCCGACACGGAGGAACGTGGCTCGTCTCGTGTGGGGGGGAGCCGGCCCTTGTCCCCAGAGGAGGGGGGTCGTGGAACTCCTACTCGGGATGGGTTTCAGGGCGAGCGACATCTTTGCCCTGATTCATCCTGTCGGCTCCTCGGAGTTCGACATCAGCTTTGTTACCCCGGAGGGCCTAGAAACCTTCTGGGGAAATTACAGGCTGGTGAAAGACGAGCCCGCCTGGCGTGACTTTATGGTGTGGGCGGTGTCACGCCAGGATAGCATTAAGAAAGTGACCGTTTTAACTCGTAACGAGTCACTTTCTTATATGGACATCATGACCTGGCTCAACAGGTATGGGGAGGTCAAAGACTTCCCTAAGAAAAACCTAGATGAGTTTGGGATCTGGTCGGGGGCCTGGACTTTCATGGTCAAGTTGCGACACAAGGATAACTCGGTGATGCATATCCCATCCTCGACCTTCCTTGGGAAAGACAGGATCCTTGTCTTCTACCAGGGGCAGCCAAAACTCTGTCACAGGTGCGGTGACCCCTCACACTTGAGCGCCTCCTGCCGTGTACAGAAGTGCGCCATGTGTGGGGAGGTGGGCCATCTCGCGGCGACCTGTGGCAGGGTGCGTTGCCACCTGTGTGGTGTCCTTGGGCACCCGATCGGGGCGTGTCCACGGTCTTTCGCCAACACCACCCTTCGGCAAGCGGGGGCAGTTGAGGAGGCTGTCCCTGCTGCGGAGGGTTTGAGTGGGGGAGGAGAGACTACTCTGCCAAGGCAAAAGGAGAAGGCCCAGCCACCATCAAGGGCAAGAAGGCGCGAGAGGAGGAGGGAGCAGAGGGAGGGAGTTATGTGTCTTCCTTCTGCCCCTGGCTCTGCTGGGCCGGATCCCGATGCCACCTGCCCTCTGGGGGGGAGGCTGGCCTGGAACCTGGAGGAGGAGATGATGCACCCAAGGCCGAAGTTGCTACTGTCTCTGCGACCACTGTAACTCCTCAGGGAGAAGTTGCGGGGGAGGTCCATCCCTCCTCTGGCCAAACCGCACCGGGGGAGGTGATGGACCAATCCCAATGTAAGAAGAGGACCCGCAAGACGAGGAGAAGTCGCGGGTCCTCTTCAGACTCATCTAGGGGTGGTGGTGATAGGAGGAAAGGGGGTGGGAAGCTGAAGGTCATTGAGCTCAATCGGTCTTAATGGCAGTCCCCTCTCCACTGACGCTGGCCAACATTAATGTGGCCAGCATTAAGTCTGATACGGCTAGGTTTGCAGCCTTTGATTTTCTTGGCCGGGTTGAAGCTGACATTTTGTTTTTGCAGGAGACCAGGCTCTGTACTCTATCAGAGATAAACAGAGCAAGGAGGGAGTGGCGCAGGGGGCCCTCCTACTGGTCTCTTGCGGCTGAGCCGTATAGTGGAGTGGCGGTGCTTTTTACCGCAGAGGTAAAATGCCAGCGACTGATCGAGCTCGAAATGGGAAGGTGCCTAGTCTTAGACGTCTTCATGAAGGGGCAAAGCCTGCGCCTCATTAACATCTACGGTCCCCAGACAAAGTGGGACCGTAAAAGCCTCTTTATGAAGATTAAGCCTTTTCTTTTTACGGGCAAACAAGTCATCTTTGGTGGGGATTTTAATACCATAACTAGACCCCAAGACCGAGGAGGTACCAGAGATAGACTGCCCTATGATGGCGCCGCGTTAAATAGCATAGTGAGTGAAGCTCGCCTGGAGGATATCCACATCAGGCATTCCCCAGGTCACCGTGGGTTCACCTTTCAGAGAGGTAGTGTTAGGTCTAGGATAGATAGGTTTTTTTTTGAAGGAGAATTCCGTCACCACCCCTGTGTCCGTGGTGGAGGTGGAGTTCTCCGATCACTGTCTAATTTTGTTTTCTTTGAATATTTCAGAGACCCTCCGGAGAGGAAGAGGTTTGTGGAGGCTGAATTCGTCACTCCTTGAGGAGGCAGCTGTAAGACAAGCCTTTGAGGAGTTTCTTCAGGATCAGGTACTATTACTGGGTCTTGAAGGTACTAGGTCAGAGTGGTGGGAGATATTCAAAAAAAGGGTGGCGGGATTTTTCCGCCGGCTCTCAAGCCTCAGGTCACTGGACATGTACCGCATGTACAGTGCACTGAGGAAGAGACTTGAACATCTGGTCTCGACCGGAGGTAGCCAGGAGGATATCTCCGGTGTGAAGGCTTTGCTTAAAAGGTGTCAGTATGATAGGCACGCATCTTTGGTTCTTGAGAGGGATTTCGGGAAATACCGCTCGCCCGACCCCTACAGGAACTGTAAGATGTCAGTGACTTGTAAGACAGTAACAGGCCTGATTGACAGTACAGGATCCCTGACAAGATCCAGGTCAGGGATCTTGGAGGTCGTCAGGTCCTTCTACTCGAACCTTTTGGCAAAGAAGGAACTGAATCGGGATCGGATTTCAGGTTTCTTGGCTGAAGCCATTCCTGAGTCAGCAGAAGACCCTTCTCTTGGTGTTTTGGTAGAACCTATAAGGGAAGAGGAAGTCGTCAGGGCTATTGAGGGTCTTGCCCTCAAGAAGTCACCTGGCCCAGATGGCTTAACATCTGAGTTCTATCGGACCTTTAAAGGAGCTTTGGCTCCCCTCTTGACTGACGTGCTTAATGAGTGTCTATCCTCGGGCACTCTGCCGAAGTCAATGAGGAGGTCCGCCCTTATAGTTCTGTCAAAGGGTAAGGATCCGAGCCATATTGCGAACTGGCGGCCCATAGCACTTCTCAATACGGACCGAAAGATTCTGGCGAAGGTACTTTTCAACCGGCTGGTACAGTTTGCGCCCCGGCTCCTCTCGCCGGCTCAGCACTGCTCTGTTCCCGGTCGTAGCACCTTAAGTGCGGTCCTGAGTGTCAGGGAGGCTGTGGAGCAGAGTAGGGCAGGTCGGTGGAAGGGGTACTTGCTGTCCCTAGATCAGGCTAAGGCTTTTGACAGGGTGAATCATGAGTATTTGTGGTCAACTCTCTCGAGGTATGGCCTGCCTGGGGGGTTCATTCAGTGGCTGCAGACCTTATACGCTGGGGCTGAGTCTTTCCCGCTTGTGAATGGTTGGGTTGGTCGTCCTTTTGAGGTGGGGTCGGGCGTCCGACAGGGATGTCCCTTGAGCCCGCTACTGTATGTGTTCGCCATTGATCCCCTGATTAGACGGATTAATGGTGGGCCGGTGGCGGGAGTCAGGATGGACCTGGAGGGCACTGGCTCCCCTTTGAGGACAGTAGCCTACGCGGATGATGTCACCGTTCTTGTCTCGTCGCGGGAGGAGATTGAATGGGTGATGTCTGAAGTGGACAGTTACTCGGAGGCTTCCGGATCAGCTGTGAATAAGAACAAGTGTGGAAGCCTCTGGCTGGGAGGGGGGAGAGCCTGGTTTTTCTCTCCCGGACACCCTCCCAGAACCCCAGGGGTCTGTAAAGATCTTAGGCATCCATTTTGGCCAGGGTGATTACCCACTCCAAAATTGGGAAGGTAGGCTTAAGGATGTCGCCCAGAGAGTTGATTGCTGGAAGGGTTGGTCCTTGACCCTGAGAGAAAGGGTTCACCTTGCCAAAGCCTTCCTGCTCCCGTTGGTGATCTATCTAGGTAGCGTCTGTGCCTTGCCAGAGTCTTGTTGGAGTAGGATCTGTTGCCTGTTCTTCCAACTGTTATGGGGGAACAGGCTCAACCTAATCAAGAGGGAGGTTACATACCGCACAAGGAGGCTAGGGGGGTTAAATATGGTTAACCCCGTGGTGTTCTTAATGAACACTTTTCTTAAGATCAATTTACCAAACCTCTCCGCCGAGGGGGCTCCTTCGTGGGTAGCCTCCTGCCAGGGGTGGTTTCGGCCCTTCTTCCAGAAATGGGAGGCAGGAGGGCAAGTGAAAGATCTTCGTGCACCCCATGGATATCTCCCGGCCTATGCTTCCCTGGTCTTGAAAGTGATTCGTCGGTGGGGTCTGGGGGCGTGGGAGATCAGGACTCAGTCAAGACGTTTTCTTGATGACAAAGTCCTGTTGACCCGCTTCCAGAAGCCTCTGGCGCTCAAAGATTGCCCAGGAGAAACCTTAGAGGGAGGGTTGCGTTTTCTTAACTCCAAAAGATTTCCTCGGAAGTTTTGGGATCTGACCTGGCGCTGCCTCCTAGGTAAGTTATATGTGAGGGGGAACTTGAAGTACCGGAACTCCGACGAGCGAGGCTGCCCTCGGGAGGAGTGTGGCGACATGCTGGAAAGCATGGAGCACTTCCTGCTTCAGTGCCCCTTCAATATAAGGGTTTGCAAATTGGTGGGGACCTCCACCGGTTGGCTGCGGCTGGCTGGCCTTTCCTATGCCGAGTGGGCCTATGGGGCATTCAAACACCTGGAGGGCAGGGACTGCCAGACACTTTTTATAGTTAGCGCAGTGGTTAGGTTCCACTTGTGGTCATCCCGGTGTCTAGTATCGACCCGAGGCAAAATCCTCCCGGAGGTGGAGGTGGTTAAAAACATCATGGTGGACCTGGTGAGGGTGCGCTCTCGGGAGTATGAGGGGCTGGGTGCAGAGAGGGCTGGTACCCTCTGGAGGGGGTTCACCTTTTCTGTTCCCTGAGGGTTAGAATAAGGGATTCAAAGTAGGTGAGTTAGGTTAGGGCCAGATAGGGACAGGTAGGGCAAGGTTGGCACGAGGGGTGGGTTTTATTATTTTCTGATAGGGAGGGACAGGTAGGGACAGGGTAGGGACAGAATGATAGATAGGGACATAGTGGTAGGGTGAGTAGACAGGGACAGGCCTCCTGTGCTCTCTTCCTGGTGGAGGGCTGGCATGTCACCGCATAGTCATTTTTGTTTTGGAAAAACGGATAGAAGGGTAAGAGGCTTGAGGATAACCGACCCTAGGCCCATGGGAGATTCATGGGAGGGAGGGTAATCTTAACAGGTTATGTAGGATGGTGGGTTATGTAGGATGGTAGGTTTTGTTGCTTGTCTGGTATTGGTTATTTGTCTGGTACTTGTTGTTTGTTGTTGTTGTCGTTTGTCATGTGTTGTGTCCGTTTTCCCATTTTCCATTTTTCCATATCCCATATTCATTTCCCATTTCCATTTCCATTTTTCATATCCATTTCCATATCCCATATTCATTTTCCATATTCCATTTCATAATCCCATTTGTTTGTTAGTAGTTAAGGGGTTTTTTAGGGGGGTAGGTTGTTTGGGGAGGGGGGTTTCTTTTTGGGGGTGGAGGGTTTGGTTTATAGGTTTTCGTGTGCCCGGCCTGGCTCTGGACTATGCGGACATGAGAGGACATGAGGCAGAGAGCCAGGTCGGGGTTTCAGGGGCTCGGTGGTGGGTGGTGCCAGCACCAGGACTATGCGGACATGGGAGGACATGGGGCGTGGTGCTGGCCGGGTGTGGTGAAGAGAAAAAAAAAATAAAAAAAAAAAATTTCATAGTAAGTTTCAGTTGGGGTTTATTAGTGTTATATGTTTTCGTTTTATGTTTCATTGTACATCGCTCATTTTGTTTTTTCTTTGTTTTTAGGATAGCTAGAGTTTTGACTGACGGATGGCTAAAGAAGAATGAAAGGTGGAGTGAAAGGCGGAATGAAAGACAGAATGGATGGGGGCTGGTTTGCGTATGTTTTTGGGTTTTTAATTTTGTCTTGACGTTTTCTTGTATTTGATGTTATTTATGCTATGTTTTGGATTTATGTATTGTCTCTGTTTATGGTTTTTGTATGGTATTTTTCGTATGTGACAGTGTTTGTGAACTTTTTCTACTTTTATAATAAAATAGTTCCAATTCCTTCGACAACCTCTTTAAAGGATTTATCCATCTTCCTAATATTGATGGCCTGTCCTTAGGATAGGCCATCAATATTACATCTACAATGATACAACAGCTAGGACCTCTGCAGATCAGCTTTTCCAGGACAGTGCGGCTACAGGTAAAGGTAACAATTCTAGGAGCCACGCTGTTCACTTGCCATACAAGGTGTAGCAGTAGGTTTAAGTAGTGCAGTGGTGCACATGGTATAGTGGGTGAGCAGCATGGCTCCCGGCATGTTTTTACCTTTAGCCGCCCTGTCTCGGTACCGCTGATCTGCAGGGGTTCTGATGGTGGGCCCCTACAAACAATTCCACTGGTGGGCCCTAGACATCCCAGTCCAACACTGTACTCCATCATTCTGGAAAAATAATTGTTTATCACAAAATTGCTCCTTGTTTGTTGAGAGAAGTTGCTCTTGGAGGATGTGCCCGGAGCGTCTCCTCTCTCTCTTCACTCTCCCAGCATAATGAACAGTCTGAAAGCACCAGAGAGCCACTGAAACCATGTCCCTGATCTTGCCCCACTCCATGCACCCCTACACCTGGCTAATGGCAGTCCCAAGCAAACCCGCCTGAGGTCCAGGGATGGCGACCTTTCTCAATGACAACTAGTAGTCTTCAGTATACTTCAATTAAAGGCTAACTAAGGCAACCTGTAATAGAAGTGAATGGACTTTACAATACACATTGTACTAGTGATCAGACACCCTAGGTGGTATAAAAATAAAGGTATTAAAAAAAAAAAAAAGTATAACAAAATATATAAAATTTCAAATCACCCCTTTTCCCTAGATAAGAAATAAAAAATAAAGTCAAACATAAACACATTAGATATCCATTCGTGCAAGAATTGCCAAACTATAAACATATAACAATATTTTTCCTACAACTATGGCCGTAAGTGTTGGCACCCTGAAATTTTTTCAGAAAATGAAGCATTTCTCCCAGAAAATTATCGCAATTACACATGTTTTGTTATACACACATACATATTTCCTTTGTGTGTATTGGAACAATAAAAAAACAGAGAAAAAAAACCAAAAATGATATATTTTCACTCAAAATTCCATAAATGGGCCGTAAAAATTTACTAGCACCCTCAACTTAATATTTGGTTTCACACCCTTTGGAAAAAATAACTCAAATCAATCGCTTCCTATAACCATCAACAAACTTCTTACACCTTCTTTTGCAAACTGCTCCAGGTCTCTCATGTTTGAAGGGTTCCTTCTCCCAACAGCAATTTTAGGATCTCTCCACAGGTGTTCAATGGGATTTAGATCTGCACTCATTGCTGGCCACTTCAGAACTCTCCAGCGCTTTGTTTCCATACATTTCTGGGGACTTTTTGAAGGATGTTTGGAGTCATTGTCCTGCTGGAAGACCCATGACCTAGGACACAAACCCAGCTTTATGTTACTGGGCCCTACATTAATACTAGAGATGAGCGAATCGAAGCTGCAGAAGTGGAATTCGATCCAAATTTCAGGAAATATTTGATTTGCATCGAATCAGAATTTCCTCATGCTTTGTGGTAACGATTCGCATTTAGTTCAAAATGGCTGCTCTACATGGGGCAAGGAACTCTGGGAACGTGGGATCACCCACAATGCCATGCGTGCAGGCAATCAGCAGCCAGCCCTGTGATGTCACATTCCTTTAACCCCTTCGTGAGCGCAAACGGCATGTTTGACCACTGCATCCAAGGTGTTAAATCCCCCCGATCAGTTATGGAGCAGAGTTTTAGCTGTAACTGACAGTTAACACCCTGCTCCATCACCAATCGGGGGTTTTAACAACTTGGATGCCGCGGTCAAACATGACCGCAGCATCCAAGGGGTTCCACCATTTTGCCGTCCACCCACCTACCCCTCTGCAGCCAATAAATAGCTGGTTTTGGTACGTGATTTGCCGTGATTTATTTCAGATTGAATAGAATCATATAGTGAAATTCGGAGAAGTTGCCGAATCAAATTTTTTAATTCATCTCTAATTAAGACCCAAAATCCTTCAGATTTCATGATGCCTTGCACAAAGTCAAGGCACCCAGTGCCAGAGGCAGAAAAACAACCCCAAAAAATCTTTGAACCTCCACCATATTTGACTGTTGGCACTATGTTCCTTTCTTTGTAGGCCTCATTTCGTTTTCAGTAAACAGTAGAATGATGGGCTTTACCAAAAATCTATATCTTGGTCTCATCTGTCCACAAGGCATTTTCCCAGAAGGATTGTGGCTTACTCACATATATTTTGGCAAACTGCAGTCTAGTTTGTTTTATGTCTCTGTGTCAGCAGTGGGGTCCTCCTAGGTCTCCTGCCATAGCACTTCATTTCATTCAAATGTCGACAGATAGCTTGCGCTGAGACCGATGCACCTTGAGCCTGCTGGGCAACTTGAATCTCTTCGGAACTTGATTTGGGCTGCTTATCCACCATCTGGACTATCCTACATTGCAACTTTTCATCAATTTTTCTTCTCCGACCATTTCCAGATTAGCTATAGTGCACCATAGACAAAGGAACATCAAGATCTCTGGATATGAACCTGTAACCTTGAGATTGTTGATATTTTTCCACAATTTTGGTTCTCAAATTCTCAGACAGTTCTCTTCTACTCTTTCTGTCCTCCATGCTTAGTGTCTTTCCTTTTCTTCTCATTTTTATATTGCCCACATCTGTTACTTGCTACAGATGAGTTTGAACAAACATCATATGCTTGAAACAAAGTTATTTACCCACAATTTTGAAAAGGTGCCAATAATTTTGTCTCCAGCCCATTTTTGGAATTTTGTGTGAAATTATGTCCAATTTGCCTTTTTTTTTCTCTGTCTTTTTGTGTTGTTCCAATACACAAAAAGGAAATAAACATGCGTATAACAAAACATGTGTAATTGCAATAATTTTCTGGGATAAATATTTCATTTTCTGGAAAAATTTCATTGGTGCCAACACTTATGGCCATGACTGTATGTGGTGAATGCTGTAGCCAAAAAAAAAAAATTGCCAAACTGTCACTTTTTTGACTATTTGCCTCACAAAAGAAATCGAACAAAACTTGTACCACAAAAAGACTTCTCACACAGCTCTGTACATGGAAATATTAAAAACTTAAGGGTGTCAAAATTAGGTGACATAAATTTTTGTTTATTGACAAAGTTTTAGATATCTGTTAAGGTGTTAAAACATAACAAAAGCTATATAAATTTAGTATTGTCGTAATCCCAATACATTGTACAGAATGTTAAATAGTACAATTATGAAGTTCAATCTGTCTCACAAAATATAAGCCCTCATACAGCTCTATAAACAGAAAAATAAAAATATTTTGTTTTTTGGAAGTTAAATAATGAAAATTAAAAAACAAAAAATGGCTGTGCCTGGAAGGCCTTAAGGCATTACATGATTCGACTGCCAGAAATTATTAATACAAAGTATGCAACTAGCTTAATTCTGTAGGCCAGTATGATTCAATATTTTGAAAAATAAAAAATTGTCTTTGAGTCACCATATTGTGATATCCATACTCTTTTTTTTTATCTTTCAGTGTGGAAGCTGTGTAAAGTATTTTATGAGGGTCAATATGTAATTTTTATTCATACCATTTTGGGGAATGTATGATGTCTTGATCACTTTTTATTCCATTTTATTTTTGGAGGTGAAATGGTGAAAAAAATGGCAATTCAGCCATTTTAATTGTTTATAGCTTGACTGTATGGGCTAAATGGTTTTATATTTTAATATTTCAGGGATTTTTGGACTTAGGGATGCATAATACATTTATGTTTATTTTTCTTTATTTATATTAATATTTGATCTAGGAAAGGGAGTAATTAGAATTTTTAGGGTTTTAAAACTTTTTAAAAAATATTTTTAAAAACTATTTTAAAATTTCTTTTTAGTTTTTTTTTTTTTTTAAACCTGATATTTAGATTGCTCATTCCATAGATTGCAATACTACTGTATTGCGGTCTATGGTAAATTTCCAACTTTATTGTGGTCTATGCTACAGGCAGACTTTAATAGTTATATTACCATGTCAGTCTTGGGAGCTTTGAAAAGGCTCCAGGCTGCCATGGTAACAAAACGGCTTCCACAAATTCTATGTGTTCACAATTGTGAAAACGAACAGAAAGTAACCAGATGCTGTGGTTCTATATGACCACAGAATCTGAGTAGTTGAATGCTTATGATCAGAGTCATCTCTTTTTTTTTTTTTTTTTTTTCTTTTTTTTAAATCCATCCACCCATTCAAAAGATAGGTCCCCTGAAAGATCATATGTAAAATTTCTCTTATTCACAAAGTGGCAGTAGTCTTTTGTCTTTCTATGAGAAAAAGAAAGGTTACCACCCATTTGGAGAATTAGAACTACGGGTCCTGGAGCCTCAGGAGGCCCAAAGGCCTTTCTACAACATAAGAAGACATCAGTATTATAGATAGCACATGGGGGCCCCATTACATATTACATTACATTTTGCATTAGGCTCAGGAGTTTCAAGTTTTTCCGCTGCCTACTGGGGCCATATCTTTTGAACAGGTGGGTGGATTAAAAAAAACAGTCTGAATTGTTCATGGGCACAGTGCAATCAAATAATGTATGGCATTTAGCAATTTGTGAATGGTGTCAGGTCCTCTTTAAGGACGTTCTGGCCTCCCACAAACAATGGGCGACAATTACTACTAGTATGATCTGAAAGAAGGTCTTCAAAATCGAAAGATTAGAATGGAGGAGAGTGATGATTGGACGGGACAATATGGAGAAGGACTGCGATTGCAGGACAGCAGTTATTGGAGGAGAGCGCTTACTGGAGAATGCTGATCAAATGAGGCCATCACCATCCCTTTCTCTACCTGCTGTTACCATAGTTACACGTGAAGGCACAGCACTCTATTGGGTGTACAGTGTATTACTGTGAACGTGAGGGCAACAGTCATCGCAGCGCTAAGGTCACAGACTCTACCCTGGTACTCATACAGCAGCAGTAGCACTGTTTTCACTTTACGTCTGCAGGTTACTGTACTGTGACATTCCTGGTTTCTTACCTTTGCTCTCCTATATTACATGTTATTAATGATTATCTGGCAGATGAGCATCTAGTTGAATGATCGCTGCTCTGTGTGTACATGTAGTTAATGATTGCTGTGCATCTAGCATTCCAGTGACATACAGCTGTGCTTAGAGAGGCAATGTCTGGCATCCTCAGACTTCCTTGTAGGATGGCATCCACCTGTGCCTCATCTGTGCCCACTGCTCTACTGCGCTCTGTTGCTTATGTTGGGGGCTCATGGCTACAATCATCTGACTCTGCAACTTTTCCGGTATTGGATCCTGCCACTGGCACAGAACTAGTTAAAGTTGCAGATTGTGGACCCAAAGAATGCAGGGAAGCTGTGACTGCAGCAGCCAAAGCTTTTCAGTCCTGGAAAGAAGTGTCCAGTAAGGTGAGTTAGGCATTGGCATAATGATAATGGTAATAGAAAGTTCAGATGTGATCGAATAAAATCATTAGCGGACTTGTCTGGGAATTGCGGTTGATCATATAATCGTGCCACGTATTTTATGGTGCACAGTTCACTACTTACCAACAGGACCTCTTAGCTGGGCCACCACTAATCGGCACCTGATGTTCTTGTGACGTGGAAGTATTTTGGACAACACCATTTTACAGGATCTTCTCAGTCTCCTCTGAAATCATACCAGTCATATTGTTAATGATTTTTTCATGGATAAACGTCATATCCAAATCCTAACATGTGACATTAAAGGTGCACATATCACAACCTAATACCAAATCTGTTTATTGTTATACCTCCTGTAGGGTATGTTCACAGACAATTTTGTTTTTGTTTTATTAATGGATGTATTTTGATGTGTTTTTTGTGCTGAAATCCATATAAAAATTTCTACTGGTTCTAATAGGAATTGGTGACAGATGCTTTATTCGTAACACTTCACAGAAACTGAAGTGGATACTCTTAGGTCTTATTGGAACATTTTGCTCCAGGACTCCTACCTGAGCAATAAGATGTCAGAATATCCATCCGTGACATATAGGAGGGGTCGAAATTTGAAAGATAGGCTGGTGCATAGTCATTTGGAACCAGAAGGTGTAGGTACATGTTTGCAAAATGAGAGACCCAAGGGGACCTTTAGATGTGGGGGGTGCAGAGCGTGTGACTTTGTCCTGAAAGGTCATGAAGTAGTAGCAGTAACTAATGGTAGGAGTTTTTTTGCCAGGGATTTCATCAACTGCCGATCTACTGGTGTAGTGTATGTTGCATCATGCCCATGCCCCATGAATTATGTGGGGAAAACTAAGAGGGAATTTCGTCGCAGAATACTAGATCATGTGGGATATATCAATAGAAGAGAGGAACGGCCCCTCAGTGTCCATTATTGGGACAAACATGGAGGGGATCCTTCGACCCTTAGGTTTCAGGGGATTGAGTTGGTTCGTAAACCATTGCGAGGAGGAGATTGGGATCGGATGAAACTGAGGAAAGAGGCGGAGTGGATCTTTAGGTTTGATAGTGTAAGACCGAAGGGTTTGAATGAGGGGATCTCATTCGCACCTTTTATTGAGTAACGATGATTGGTAGTTAGGGCCATTGTCTCATGGTCATATTGGTGGTCGAGGTGTTAATAGACATCTGGTTCTGGATATAATTAATACCAGAATGAGTTTAGTAGCAAAACAGAGACATGTCCTCTGATTATATATGCTGAATGGGAATGTCTAGTGTGTATTATATTGAGGGTGAGGAGATTAATTATTCCTGATGAAGGAGGTGGGTGTAGAAACAATATTGGAAGATATTGATGCATAGGAGATGTGGATAAGAGAGGGAGATAGCCCTATGTAGATCATGAGTAGTTAGGTTGAGATATAGGGCATGATTTGTACGATCTTATGAGGATCAACCAAGGGAGGAATTAAATATTCTAACACATATTGTTATGAATTATATTTATAGAAAGATAGAGAGGATTAATAAAGTGTGATTGGAGGTTTTCTGGAACGTGGACCAGATTTATTGTAATAGTATCCTATGTGGGTCTTATCCACCACCCTATGGAATAGAGGATGAGTGACTGTGCATAGTTTATACATTCTCCTCTGTTGAATATTTCACCCCCATAATAGCATGATAAAGCATTATAATCTTAGGTATGTATTTGGGTTTGTTTTTGTTGAAGATTGTTCCTTGCGAGAATACATATATTTTGTCTCTAGCGTGATCGCGGTATTGAAGCTTAGCTAAGAGATCATGTGATATAACAATCACATGACCAACAGTCCATTTGACAGGTATACTCCCCCAAATGGTAGGGATGAGGGGTTTGGTCTGGAGTAAACAGTTGATTGGCTCTGGAGGTGACCGTGTCATCAGTAGGGTGTGGAGCCTAGGAGTAATCCTGCACTATATCTGACAGGAGAGCTCAGTGGTGGCTTTGACCACTCTAAGTACTGGAGCACACCATCAGTGCTCCGGGAACTGCGGTTGTTACCGCACATCGCTAATTAGGTATTGGCTGACCAGTAGTGAAGGAAGGCAGTACAGGTTACATGACTTCAGGACAGGGTTGCTCCTAACTTAGAGATATTGCTCCTGATGAACCCGTGGATGTTAGCATGGGGGAAATGCGTAGAGCAGAAAAGTCATATAGTGGTCAGTAGTCCGTAGGTGACTTCATATTTATGTAGCAGTCATGGAATTATAGTGACTGACTAATTGTTATTAGTGTTAATATCACCGCGATTGACCATTTGAGAGGTTTATCTGTCTATGCGCGGAGACTTAATTGAACAGTCTGTGCATAGCCTTAATTGAGTCAGTGGGCTGGTTAACCCTGACTCAAATAGGTAGGAATATAATACCTCATAATGGGTTATGAATTTGCGCTGTCCTAAATTGTGGTCAGTGTTAGAGGAATATTCGTTGGTGTAATGAAGGCTATGACCAAGTATATTTTTCAGTAACAATCAGTAGTTTATTTTTCTGTTAGTACTCCTTTATATCATGAAGACGATATAGTTACCAAGAACAGCAGGAGTATAAGGACATATTTGTAGTCCAACTAGGGAGACTCCCAATTGAATGTATAAGAGTGGTGCACCACTGTGTATGATATTGGCAATTTGGCTTATTGACCTGTGGACAATACCCTGATATTTAAGGGCCACTGAGACTTTGATAGGTAGTGGGAACTTACCTATACGTTATGCTATATAGTGTGAAGGGGATAAATTGATGCACTAATCCTGCAAGTAGTGAATTGGTGATAAGTCTTTGAGGAAATTTCCCAGGGGTACAAACAGGTGGCATTACTGATCGTTTTATATTTGTAGACGTCCACCTCATATTTTAACAGATATAAATAAAAGTTAAGTTTTAATTACAAGTTATTACACCATTCAGTTTTTGTGATATGTTTTAATTGTGGATGGTAGAGAACCCTCTGTGAGATTTATTTGCAACACTGTTGGAAACAGCTTTGATCTCTACTTTCCATTGATAACAATAGGAGTCAGATTGGGGGTGTAATTTGGCACTGATTTTGAGGTGGAATCTATCTTTTTCTGCTGTTGTTTAATAAAACGTTCATGTGTTTGTTCTTTAGGAACGAAGCATCCTCTTGCGCAAGTGGTATGATCTGATGATACAGCATAAAGATGAACTTGCTCGAATTATCACAGCTGAAAATGTAAGTACATTTTTTCATTTCTGAAATTGTGGACTCTGCATTCTATGACATGTGGATTCTACAAATAGGTATTTCTTAAAAATATCAATGACAGTGCATAGAAGTGGTAGAAAAAGTATGATTGAAGGTGAAGGTGTCTTATACATATGTTGGGTTCCTGCGTGGTGTCCATTGTTTAGTTGGAAAATAGTACTGCATGCATGCTATTTTTATTTTTTTCCTATTTTTTATTCTGTATTTATACAATACATGCTATTTTTCTAGTCAGATATGATGGAATCTGGGATAGAGTCTCTGAATGCAGGTGTGAACACAGTCGTAGAGAGACCACTTATATACACATAAATAATTTTCTCCCGCTACTTTTGTACTTGTTGTATCCTCTTACAGAAAGCAGATTTCTAGAACAGCTTCATTATCCTGTATGTCCACCTTCTATGTTTACACAGTTGGAAGGCATTAGGTGTAAAGTAATATCCAGGTGTGATTGTTGTTCCCATTACACATCTTGTATGTTTTGTCTAATGCTTTATATGTTTTCTGTGTTTTGTTTTATACATAACAGCATCATAAATACATATTTGTATAATTCTTATAGGGGAAGCCTACGAAAGAAGCACTTGGAGAAATAATCTATGCAGCAGGATTTCTCGAGTGGTTTTCAGAAGAGGCACGCCGCATATATGGAGATGTGATTTCTGTGCCCATGAAAGACCGCCGCACTTTAGCGCTCAAACAACCAGTTGGAGTTGCCTCCATTATAACCCCAGTGAGTGGTCATTTTGAATTGGATTTTGAACCCATTCAGAATATTAGAACTAATGAATGTGTAGAATTAAAATATCAGCTTTTAGGAAAGTCATATTCAGGGAAGACTATTGTGGTGCATGGGTACAAACTCTCTAGCTTCTGAGGGTTTACTGACTTGCTTAGCTCTTTCTGTAACTTCCATAGCAGTAAATGGAAAAGGTTCCATGCAAACATGACCACTTATCCACTGAAGACTGGCACTGCCTGTATCCTTCCTACAGGTAGTGAATATAACCAAACCTGACAATTTTGGTGAGAAGTCAAACCAGGTAATGTGGAGACCTTCCAGCTTCCCCTCAAAGCAGATGTTGGGGGATAAAAGGATCAAATGGTTGGTTTTTCAACTGCCTGATCCATTTTTTCTAAGGGACATAAGCTTTCTTCCCTCTCCTAGTTCAGTACACATTCACAGCTCAGCCAAGGGAGTCAGACATGATAGCTGTCAGCTGAACAAGCTTGTCTACATCATATGGCCAGATTAAATGGTATTCTGGTAACATGAAGTTACCTCTTGTCCAAAGGAGATTGCTGAAGTACAGCACTCGGCTATAGCAGTTCCCATTGAAATGAAAGTAGAAGCAGCGTGCCCTTTCAATCTACTGCACTATCCTGCAAAACACCCCAGTTCTTGTGATCAATAGGCATCCATCAAGAAGTTACCCTCTATCCTTTTGGATAGGAGGTAAATTCTTGCTGCCAAATGACCCCTTTAACCACATATACTGTACATTCCTCCCAACTGTCCTGGATTCAGCAGGACTGTCCCGGATTCTGGGTGCTGTCTCAGTCAGTGGGAGGTATGTCCCGACTTCAACTCATGTGCGTCAATGGTGGTAGGGAGCCATCTGCTCTATGCTTCACCATTTGGCTTTGCCTCTTGCTCCAGGTGTCTTGTAAGTGATGTCACTACATCATGCCTGTTCCCTAAAGCCTCCTGCAGTAGAGTCAGGGGAGGACTGTGGGGAAATTGGGCGAGGTGAGTTTTTTTGTTTGTTTTATTAATTATACTGTGGTGGCACCAGGAGGAGTACATTGTAAGGTGAGGACATATTCAAGGTGCACCATAAGGTGGGAGCATATTCAGGGGATATTATAAGGCTGTATCATATTTGGGGGGACATTAAAACTTTGGGGGATGTTATGTAAGGTAAACACAATGAGGGGGGCATTATACCATAAGAATGTAAAGGGGGCACTATACAGGGCCACTATAATATATTGTGTGGAGGTACAAAGCGACATGATTAGGAATATACAGAGCCAAAGTACAAGTGGGCAGGGCTGATGATGGTCATACTATACAAAACTTTCCGCAGCGCACTGCACATTTAGTCCCTCTTTCAGTGCTTTGAAAGTCGTGAGATATGCATATACATCAGATTGTTGGGATTTGCCTCCAGCATTTATCTTATGTGTATTGCCAAGAACATGTATATACAATATGTAACTTTTAATGATATTACCAACTCTTGTTGTAAACTTTTAGGTTTACTGCTTGTTTATGATCTTTTTCTTATGGCTTATCATTTTATCTCATTGATAGTCTTGAAAAAACATTTATTTGTATTGTATAGTCCTCACTTTCTGATTTTATCTTTTTATGCTGATACAGTTTGTCCATTTCAAGGCTTCATTTTACAGTATCTCCCAATAGCTCCTCACTTTTTTCATTTATTAACCCTTGGATTAACGTTGAGCAGTCAGTTGCATCTTGCCACCTGGAGGATGCATTATTATCACTATAATAGTCTCAGAAGCCTGCTGGAAGTGTTTCATTGATTGGCTACCAGACTCGAAATTTGTCCAGATGGGACAGTAAACTAATAAGATCTCCCTTCAAACTATTCTATATTACATATTAGATTGCTTCAGCATGAAACATCATTAGTGTCTAGCTACACAGACCCTGTATTATGCTGATAAGACAATGCTTTCGTTGCACAATGAAGACCTATTATGTAATAGTCATTACAGTGCAAAAAATACCATGTTGAAGGATCTACATAATCATGAAGTTATGTGGGTAATAGGAGGTATATTTTAATAGGAACCTGTGTCTTACTGCACATACATTTGCCAGTATTGACCGGTACCCCAGAGCATATGTTAATAAAGGATCATATGAATGAAATGATAGAGAAATTGTAATAACTGCTTTGGAAATGTCTGCAGTTATTTAATCATAACATTGAAAGTCTCCATGCATCCTCAAGAACAATAACCTAATGCTTTATGGTGGCATTGAAATAACATTTTGTGAAAACAGTCATAAAGTTTGTCGTCAAATGGCATTGTACTTGATCCATACAAATAGTCTACCTCTGTTTTTCTCCATATCAGTGGAATTTCCCCAGTGCCATGATCACAAGGAAGGTGGGTGCTGCCTTAGCTGCTGGCTGTACAGTTGTCGTGAAGCCAGCAGAAGATACCCCGCTGTCTGCCTTGGCACTTGCAGAGGTAAGTATTTATTCTCTGTTTGGAAACACTAACTTATAGAAAAGTACCTGTCCTTTTAATGCTTTTGTGTATCTCTCTGTTGTGTTATTGTAGCTTGCTCACCAGGCTGGGATCCCAGCAGGAGTATATAATGTTGTGCCTTGCTCGCGGGAGAAGGCTCCAGCAGTTGGAGAAGTTCTTTGCACACATCCATCTGTAGCTAAAATTTCTTTTACTGGGTCCACTGCAACAGGAAAGGTAAACTCAAAGTAATGCCATGATAATTTAAGTTTGTATGTATGACTCAATAACTACAATGGAAAATGTTGCACTTTGTGTAGGACAGAGAAGCATTGCATGCAACCTTTTTCTGTCCAGTCAAGACAATGGAGAACCAGGCAAATGTGAATAAGCCCTAACACGTTTTGTGCTAGTGAAGTGTTAAGCTAGCCATATGCATAATTTAGCGGACACATCCATACAATTGCACACCCAGCTTGGTTGAGTGGTACATGTGTCCTGAGCGGGGAGAAAGCATCTGTCAGAATTATCTAATGATGTACCAGCTTATCTCTCTGATAACAAACGGATTGGGCAGTGGAAGTCCAACAACCTGCTCCTTATTTGTGATTTCTTTCGTAGGAAAGAGTCAGGAGGCCCCATAGACATTAAATGGTTGTCAGCCCCATCAAAAAGTGTACAGTTTACTTAGGTCATGATTCTGTGATGCTCTTAATTTCTTGAACATACATATTCTATCTTCATGAATACTTTCTCAGACCACTGTTATGAGCAGAATGAAGCTTGTTCCATAATGGTCAATCCTAATGTCTTAAAAAGGATTTGTCACCAAGTACAAGTCACCAAATATCTTTTTTTAAATCCGTCCACCTGTTCAAAAGATACAGCCCCTGGAAGGTTATATGTAAATTAGCTCTTATTTTACATATAGGCGGTAACCTTTTGTATTTCTCAGTAGAAAGTTACTGTCCACTGGGAGAATCAGAGCTAATTTATATATAATATTGCAGTATATTTTGAGCAGGTTTAAAATAAAACAAAAAATCACCCACTAAATTGTTCAGGGGACAGTGGCAATCAACTGATCTACTGCATTTACCACTATGTACTTGGTGACAGATCCTCTTTAGAAGGGTTCTGGATTAGAGATCTGTGAGACCTTTTGTTGTGCTGGATAAATTGTCAGCATTGACCAAAGTGTCTGAGGGGTTAAGGACATTTCTAAGTTCTTGAAGGATTCCTATTAACATGTTTAATAGGAAGGAAAGAATTAAAGAAAGGCAAAGAGATATAAATTTTTATTGCAGGTCATAGAGGGCATGGGAGGAGTTGAGGAGCTACGGAGAACTAACCCTTACCTCTCCTGCACAGCAACATGCAGGAGAGGTAAAATCAGACAACACATTGAAAAATACACCATCTCAATGGATATGGGGAGAACTAGGATTAATTCCCTTACTCAAGGTGAAAAGGCACAGACCAGACCCTGGACCCCTACTGCTATTAGCAGCTCTTCCCGCAATTAAACCTAGCAGACTGCAATGGCCTTTTCAAAATGAATGAATCCAACTCAGGGTGATCAGTGGGGGGGGGGGGGTGTAACATCTTTTTGGGCTATCTGTGATCATATTCCAACTGCTGTCTCTACCACTGTCAGTAGTTGTCGTCCTTGTTGTTTAATAAAATCATTGCCAAGTTAATCTACTTGTCTGCTGCTGACTTCATGACTAACCCACAGACCATAAAACAGGAAGATACGTTCAACTATTAAATCCCCAAATTACTTATATTAAAGGGGTAATTTGTCAACAATACATTGCTTGCTGATTGTTGGGGGTCCAACCACTGAGACCCTCACTGATCACAACAACTGGGGTGCTTTGCACTCCAATTTGAAAGGAGCAGCAGGTCAGAAGTGCTCAATGCTCCATTCATTTCAATGTTGATTTGGAAAACTTGTAACCAAAATAACCCTTTAATTTCCGAATGTATTAGTAATTACACATAATATGTGAGGCAAAGTATACCTAGCAGATGTGTTTCCTTTATGTGACTGACCACATTTTTTCCTATGTGCAGACTCTACTTCGACTTGCAGCTGATTCTGTGAAGAGGGTGTCTATGGAGCTTGGTGGACATGCTCCATTCATTGTTTTTGACAGTGCAGATCTTGACACGGCTGCTGCGGGAGCTCTAGCTTCTAAATTTCGCAATTCTGGGCAGGTACAAGTTCTGAAATTTCAAAGCTGATAGCATGTCTCAAAGTCTATAGTATCAACATAGGAAAGAAGGACAAGAATCACAACCCAAACACAAAAGGTGATGGCTACAATTCATCTCCTCCCTCTCCCAGCACAGTGACCATTGCACAAACCACAGAACATGGCAATACCCAGCACCCCTACGATCAGCTAATATCTTCACAGTGTATAGAGCCTGAAGCCATTCAATTGAAAGAGAGCTGAACTGCAATTTTAACACATTAGTATATGGTTCCATTGTCTGTTTTATAAGATATTTTGTTACTCTCATTTTACACTATCATATTAAATTTGTTGCCCATTTTGGACAGCCCCTTTTTATATGACTTGTAATGTCATATCTAGACATTATGCAGATACCTTCTACTTTAGTGGGCACTTCTTCATTTATACTGCAGGATAAACTAGTTACTGTCTCTATATACCCACACCTCCAACAAATCCTGGGATTAGCTCTTTGTCTGAAGCAGTAAAGCATCCACTGGACACGGCTTGCCCATAAGATCCTCTAATTTTATATTCAAGACATGATAGCTGTGCAATACTGACTATATACATCTTCCATCCAGACTTGTGTATGTACAAACAGATTCCTGGTTCAGAAAGGAATACAAGACGCCTTTGTGAAAAAATTGTCAGCACTAATGGCAAAGGAGCTCCATGTTGGAAATGGATTTGATGAAGGCGTAACCCAGGGACCCCTCATTAATGAGAGAGCTGTGGACAAGGTAATGTTGTACTGGATAAAATGTTGCTGGAGTTCCAGAGATACAGTGCAAGTGATATGATGTAGAAGCAGATCAGATGGAATATTAATATTGTTTTCAAAAAATCCTCTGCAAACTGCTCTATATCCAGACTTTTCACAAAACTTGAATCGCTTTGATAAACATGTTTATAGGAATAGTAAAAAAAGGTGCACTGCCAGTTTCTGGTGGTCTTCTTTGTCCTACAGAAGCTTGATATATGTATATTTAAAGGGAGTCTGTCCCAGAACCCACAATATCAACCCAGTCCTGCAGATAGAGAGGATCACATGACTCAAACGGTGTTTCCCTTGTCTCCATTGCCCAGTTATTGCTGTATGTTTTAATATGCAAATGAGCTCTTTGGTGCAACAAGCGTGTTTCTGCATATTGACAAAAATGGTGATAACACAGATTCACAAGGGAAAATTATTGTTTGATTCAGGTGTCCCTAAGATATGTATCTTCAGGACTGGGTTCTGGTGACAGACTCCCTTTAAATCCTAAAAAAAAAAAACAAAAACATTTTTGCCACACGCAAATCTATTTTGCAACTGTAGGTGGAGCACCATGTAAAAGATGCCGTGTCTCAAGGAGCTCGACTTGTAGCTGGAGGTAAACGATCAGATGCTGGGAAGAACTTCTATGAGCCAACCTTGCTGAGCAATGTTACCACGCAGATGCTTTGTGCTAGAGAAGAAACATTTGGACCTCTAGCTCCAGTCATCGAGTAAGAAAGCATTTCACTTTCTTCTTTTTAGACAGAAGACACTTTGGTCCTTTATTTGATAATAAATAATAATAATAATTATAATAATGAAAAGATTAGGAGATTTTAGGATCTTGATCAAGTTTACATGGATCCATTTTTATTTTCAGCAAATGTAATCTAAATCTAATATTCATAATCTCTAATGGCAGTCTGGCACCATGTTGTCCTCTGGCCTTATACACAACAATGGTAAAAAAAAACCCTGCGATGGAGATTTTATAAAAGGCTCTTACACTGCTGTGTTAAAAACAATGACAGTCTGTGAGGCTATTCACATGTTCTATTTTGTCCATTTTCAACTCTACAATACAGGTGCCCACGGATGAAAATCAGCAGTGAAAAATAGACCCTTTTATTAGTTTTTTATGCCTTTTTTTTACTGTTATGTGAATATAGCCTAAGGCCAGGGCCCCATGTTGCAAGTATTACAGTATCTGCAAAGTGGATGGGATTCTGGCTAATTCCATCCACACATTGCAGAAAAAAATCTGCAGTAGAAATGCTGTGATTAAAAAAAAAAAAAAACATGGTGTTTTTGTAAATCGCAGCATGTCACTTATACCTATGGAAATGCTGGCAGTCTCCGTATAGGTATAATAAGGACAGAAAGTCTGCAAAGGAAAACTCTGAGCACTTTCTGTAAAAAGCACTGTGGAAAAGACCACGGCGGAAACGCATCACATTTTTTTGCTTTTTGGCTGCGGCTCGCTACGTGGGGCCTTAGCCCAAAAAAGGAAAAAACACACTATACTAGGAAATTGTTATGCAGTTCCCCAGAATACTGTACATATTTACTGTACCAGCCTTTGACTTCCTGCAGTCAGCAAGATGCAGACTGTTTTATGACTACTATATGCAGGAAAGCTCTCACTACATATGTCACTTATGTTTATTATAGCATAGGTTACATCTAGCAGTATACATTTTAATCTTCCTCAGCCTTTTTCAACATTACAAAGCATGTGATAATAGTTGAAGTACCACAAGTGTTGTGTGTGCCAGAATCCTTCCTGTATACAGATACTCTAGGCTTTGCCTCTATTTATGCACAACAGAGTAGCAGAGTGCTGACCATCGATAAATCTTCCATTTTTTAATGACTACCATCAACAGAAATATTATATACTAAAGAAACTGAGAAAAATGCTGAGAATTCAAAGGCTTTGGGCACCTTTTTGTATTCTATGCAAAAATAAACAAAACCCATTTTAGGCTACAGCCCCATGTTGCGGAAACGCAGCTTTTTTTGTTGAAGATTTTGCTGCGTTTTTTGAGACAAAGTTAAGAATGGCTTCAATAGGAATAGGAAATATATAGGAAGGACTTATACTTATCCCTCTTCCTAAATTCACTGCAGACTTTGGCTAAAAAAAAACGCAGCAAAACCTGTAACAAATAAAGCAGCTTTTCCGCAATGTGGGGCTTCAGCCTTAATAGGTTTTATTAAATATTTTTCATCATTTGGTTTCTACAGCCTTCATATCTTACACTATATACCAAGTAGCAGAGTGTTATTCTCAATGGAATCAGTCAGAGAGCTTGTCTGACTTTTTGGTCTCCAGCCCCCTGACTTCTCCTTGTTCAAGGTTGCCCAGCATACTGTGTAATACTACATTTTCTGCAATTGCTGGCAGCTTTCCTCAGTATAACACATATTTGTTGGGATTCCAAAGTCAGATTCTTGTTGGTCATATAAACACCAAATGGAAGATTTGCTGTTGATGTTATTTTCAGATTTGTGCAGATGTAAATATATATATGTGTTGTATGTATGAATTCCTCACATCTTGCAGTTTTCTGGAACGTACATTTTGTTTGCAGAAAGGGATTGCTTGAGCATGCACTTTAGTAGCAAATTTGAATTTTTTGCTATTTTTGCTTGTAATCTCTGCTGCAAAGTTGCATGAAGGTGGATGTGGCTATTGATAACCCATTGAGACACATGTAATCTTCAGGTTGTCTACTTTCAAAAAATATATAGGGTTTAGGGGTTCACTTGCTTTCAACGGTGTGTAATCCCTACATTTTATAGGATGATACTTTTTTAACATTTCCAGCTTCAAAGCAGATTTTTGTTCCTTCCAGTTCTAGTGATTTTATGAAGATATGTGCATGCAGGTGTAGACCTTAGTGATATGAATGAACTCTGCACATGTTGAACTCTTATTTTTAGGAGGTTTGGTGCATATAACTTTTTGTTGGGTTTCCACTTTTAGCAACTAATATACATTTACTTGCATTTTTTTTTTTTTTTTTATAAAACATTCACTTTGAATCAAAATTCCATGAAGGTGCCTGTTCGTATACAGTACCAAGTGGCATTCTGGCAATGCTGCAGGTGTCTACTTTAAGAAAATATATAGGTATGGGGGGTTAGCATGATTTTTTAATGTTGCAATTTAGGTTTTATTTGTCCATCTCAAAACTGTGAAAATTGCACTGACTACCGGAGGTGCATAATTTCCAGAGACCCCTGGCAGCAAAAGGGTTAAACAGTAAGAGTAGCTGGAGGGGGACATTAAACTGTCGGGGCAGCTGGGGGGGACATTATACCATGGGGCAAATGGAAGGAGACATTATATTGTGGGTACAATACTTTATACAAGGGCTTTATACTGTGGGGACAATTGGAAAGGGACAATATAATGTGGGGACTTATCATGTTAGGATGACTGTAGGGGAGTTATATTGTGTGGGCGAACAAAGAGAAATGGATGGGATTAGGCGGAGTCAAAGTGGAAATGGGTGGGGCCAAATTTGCTGCAGCATGCACTTTGTTCCTTTGTGTCCTTTGAAAGTTGGGAGTTATGACTATAGTGATGGTCATGCTAGTTTCCTCTGCTTCACATCACAATCCAAACTGTACTTTGGGAGTTTCCTGTGAATTCTCTTGGGCTCTATTCTGTCAACGCTTTCCAATCCTTCCACTTTGCACTCAAGTGACAGCTCTAGCATCCACCGATTAAAATCGTTTTGATTAAATTTTCTCCTGGTACAGAGCGCACACAGTCCTTGGCGTCATATTATTCTGCTTTAGATTCATATAGACTTTCTGTCACTTGGGCAGCAGAGACAATTTGATATACAGTATGTGGAAAATGTGATGTAAAAATAGCTTATATGTTTGTAACCTGCTTGGGGTAATGGTCATGTGCTACTGTCATTGACAAATGTCATTGTATCTCTTTTTCTTTATACCAGGTTTGACACTGAAGAGGAGGCAATTGCAATTGCAAATTCAACCAATGTAGGATTAGCAGGTATGCTCCCATTTATAGAGAGAGTTTAAGGTGGGGACCCCATGTAGAGCAAACGTTGCAATTTACAGTACACAAAAATGCAGCGTTTTACAGTACCTACAAAGTGGATCAGATTTTGGCTAATCCCATCCACACATTGCAGAAAAATATCCACTGTGGAAGAGCTGCGATTTCAAAAACCGCTACATTAATTATACCTGCAGAAATGCTGGTGGACCACTATGAAGCTTGGGACCACGATGCCACAGCATCAATCCGTTTTAGCAATGACTGCCATGATGCCATGTCTGTTGCAGAATCTTTTTGATATATTGTATCACATTAATGGAGATTATTTGCTAAAGTGTAATAATAATGATAGATAGAGGATATAATGTGTATGTAGTGATGTAAATTATTTCCTTGCACAGCTGTATAGCCAAAGGTTTTCAGAGTTAGGCCTGATTCACATGTCATTGTTTTGATCAGTGATTTTGCGCCAAAACCAGAAACAGGCTAAAGACACAGAACACATGCAATTCTTTCAATTTTATCTTACCTCTCCACTTTGTAGTCTCCACTCCTGGTTTTGGCTTATAATTATCATTGATTGAGGCCTTAGTGAGGATGTACATGCTGCTGATCTTGACACACAGAAACATGTTTGTATGTATTTGCAGGTTACTTCTATTCTCAGGACCCAGCACAAATCTGGCGAGTGGCTGAACGTCTAGAAGTTGGTATGGTGGGGGTTAATGAAGGATTGCTATCATCTGTTGAGTGTCCATTTGGTGGAGTAAAACAATCAGGCATTGGAAGAGAAGGATCCAAATATGGCATAGATGAGTATTTAGAAGTTAAATACGTTTGCTTTGGAGGTCTATAACAAGATATGGTATGAACATAGCACTATATGGTTACAGAAAGACAGATGGGCGTATGTAACTATAGAAAACATCTGTGAATAGCTCTGTATTACCTCCAGAGGTGGGACCTGCATTTATGAGAAATTTATGGTGTATCCTGTGGATTTGTCATAAATTTCCCAGCTTGAAACCCTTTGAGGCTAAGGCCCCACGTTGCAGAAGTGCAGCATTTTTTGTTGTTGCAGATTTTGCTGCGTTTTTTTAAGCCAAAGTCAGGAGTGGATTGAGCAGAAGGTAGAAGTACAAGTACCTCCTATATATTTCCCATTCCTTTTGTAGCCTTTTTTGACTTTGGCTCAAAAAAAGGTAACATCATCTGCAAAAAAAAAGCTGTGTTTCCACAACGTGGGACCTCAGCCTTAAGTGGTAAAGGAACCTTTCTGCTACTGTTCTATTATCTACTGTAACTTGCGGGGTAGCAGCAGACAAAATCTACTACTCTTGCATTATAATTCCATTATTTGTTAGTTTGTGTTAAACCAGAAAGTAGTGTATAATGCTTTGAAGTAAATTGAAAAATAGTAGTTAATATTTTTTAATATTGAAATTACTGTTTATATAGGGTTTTATCAGTTCATGCACAATGAAAACTCTTTTGAAAGTGCTCTTGAATGTCTACATTTTCATGTGCCAAATGTGTTCTTTTACGTCAGGTAAAGCTTATTTAATACAAGAAATTGTCTGATGCCAAAAACATTGAGACTGGTTTGAAGAAGGGCACACTTAGAAACCTACTGGGTAGTCATATGACACATCAGCATGGAAAAATTATCACTAGTTATATATGGACCCAAAAATTCCACAGAAGTGATCACTAAGCATATTTCTTGTGTAAACACTGGTATATACTGCTTCCAGTATTTGGTGGTCATTGATATTTCATACAGGGTAGGGATCTTGGTGACCAGTGATTCAGTCATCTTCTATCTAGATCATAATCATAGCAGTCCATGGTACAGTCAGCATCTGGAGATCAACATGAGTCTGCTTGCTGCTTGGTAATCACTGACAATAGAACAGATCGCTGGTGTGGACTGCACTAGAACATACAATACTGAACCTCATTTGCTCAGTACATTAAACTACTGCAATATGCAGTGAAGCAATGGAAGCTGGACACCATCATATTAATATGAACCCCTTATGGTAAATAGTTATGTCATTTTATGTTATGTAACACTATAATATGGATGTTTTATGCAAAATTTTCTAGTAATCATTTTTAAAATATCCATTGTTCCCCTTCAAACTGCTGGGTTACATTGTAGCTAATAGCAGCTCAATATTGGAACATAGTTTTATACAGATTTCATGATAATACATCCTAAAAACATATATCACTATATAGATTTTCATAATAAAATATAATTTCATATAGAGTGCTATAAAATGCATTATTCCATGCTAATAATTTAGTACAGCCACAGTCTCACCAGCAGCACCCATCAAATATTAGCACAAAGATGTTTGTAGTATACAAGTTAATAGGGGACAGTTATCAAGACTGGCATTTCCTATTCCAGTCTAGAGCTCCCCTGCTTCAAAATTAGATGCATCTACTGTATCGAGAGGCTCATGTCATCCTGCTATGTCCCACCCCATATGCCCACTTTTCTGGAAAAGTGCAGTAAAATGTATGATAAATTTCCCCAATAATATGCATAATTCTATGGAACTTTCATTGCTAACTGAAAAAGAGATGATTATAATCTTATAGTCTGTATAAATATGAATGCACTTTGCATTGAAGGACATGCACCCAGTGTAGATGTTTGTTTAGCTATAGTCTTATTAAATTGTTGATGGTTTATTCTTGATTGGACTGTTTGTGGTTCTTGTCGTAGTTTTATTCAATGTGATCATGATATTAAATAGTTTTTAATATTTTCTATAATTTCTCTGTATTTATTCGTCTTTTTCAAGAGTCCTGGTATGCAACCACTCACACATTTCTTAAAGAGGCCTTGAAAATGATCAACAAAGATGATGTTTCATGATGATCCTGTATCATTCATTTACTGGGTCTTTAAATTTCAGAAGATACCAGTATTGTCCCAGATTTCTTAAGACTGGTGCTTTTTACTCCAGTCTAAGTAAAGTGGACATTTAGATGATTTACTCCACATTTATCAAAAGGTATACTCCTTATTATAAATTTGATGCATTTTCACGTAACAATCAGGAAATTAAATTTTGGAGTAGATTTACGTCAAAAATTCCACTTATCCTAGTTAATAAATATAAACTAAAGTACATCACATTTGGAGACTAAATACACTTTTCTGATCATTGCATGTTTTGCTGCTTAAATGTGTCATCATTTGCACCATTTTAACAGCATAATTTATAACAAAACTTGGTGTAAACTGCTCAATGAGTGTGGTCCATATCTGAAAACTGGTTCACACCCCACAGAAAAGCCCTTAAAAACGATTGATTAAAAAATTTTTATGTTTAATCAGTTTTTATTGAAAATTTTGTAAATAACTGGGAAGGAAAAACAATGTATTAAAGCACATAGAGGCTGCAAGCCTCAAAAACATGAACAAAATTATCAAACATGGTAGATATCTTCAAACCAACATAGGTTAGAGGCAACTGGAGGGACCAGGTTGGAGAAGAAAGTAGGGCACAGGGACCTAAGATAGACATATCTTCCAGATGGAATTAGAGGTCCACGTGTGGTAAAAACAAAACAGCATCACAGACTTTAACACAGAGAGGGAACAACAAAACAGATAACTGGAGGACAATAAAATTAAGAGAAAAGCGGACAAGCAAAAAGTTGTACATGAGGGGGAGAAACAAAGGGGAAATGGAGAGGGGGTAGGGGGATGACAGCACTAGGGGGTAAGTGTCCTGTAGAGGAATCGAAGAGTCAACTGCAAGTCAGGAGAAAAAGTTGGAAATCTCAGCGACGCCTGAAACACCACCCACCCAGAGAGACTCGAACTTGGAGGAATTGGGGAACTCCTCCACCACCAGGGACTTCATTCTCCAGATAAGGAGAAGCTCCTGTAAGAATTCCGCCAAGGTAGGTGTGGCAGTGCTTTGCCATTGCCTGGAAATGACTGTTCTGGCTGCCTTGAGGAAATACCGTAGGAGGTCCTTCTTGAAAGAAGATATCCTTCCAGGAATGACTCAGAGGAGAGTTAGCTGAGGTCTGTCTTTTCTTGCACACTGCATGACACCGGTAACTTGGCGAATAAGAAGAACCTATTCCAATTGGCAGGAGAGAGGCGCAGGTGGAGGTCACTTTCACAAGAGCCCATGTAGGAGGCACTGTCAGGCACTACTGCCCTAAGGGGAATACCATAAAGTGCAGAAAGTGCACGCATAGTGGTGTCAGAACAGGAAAGGGCAGTTTCTAAATCAGTCATGTTAGAGGAGTAGCAAGGAAGATTTGCGGAGGAAGGCTGTGAGTTGACTGTATTCCAGGCAGGACAGGTGGAGGTCCATGTGGGAGGCGCACAGATGATATAGAGAAGAAAGGGGCGGGTCCCAGGCAACTTGGCTAAGTCTCACGTCGCCAGCGCTACGCCAACATAAAAATCTATCCGAGGAGCATCCGAAAACTTTAGTCTACTGCACGCTGAGCCCCAAGCAAACCAATTGAAAAATTAGTTAAGAATCTTTTGGGCATGTTCCTTTGTACTCCTGTCTGAATAGAGGAGAGTTTGCACATGTGCACTGCTCCATTTATCTCTACAGTAGAGAACTGGTGAATATAGCTGAGTGCTGTGCTCAGCTTCACTTACTTTGACCCCCATCTATTATATTTATCACCTATTAAATGTGGGTAAGTGATAGGTTGTTAACATGGCACAATCCCTTGAAATAGCCCCTTAAATATACAGTCAGGGAAATGCATACTTGCTGTGACAGCTTACTGGTTGTCACTGCAAATTATATGTACATGATGGATGTCTTGAATATGGCTTAACGTATTAATAAGGCTATGTTCACACTACTGTTGTGATCGTCTGTTGCTCTTGTCCCTCATAGGATGAAAGCAATGGACTTCAACTGCGATAGCCCTCTCAGACAAAGACATAGCCCCCTTCTTCTGTGTTCGTTCTCAATGACTCTAATGTAAACAACATTACAGTTGCCAAGAGTGGACAAAAACGTCTGAGGGCTCCTGTTCAAGAACAGCTACAGGCCCCTTGTTTTCCAACATCTCATCTCACAGCACACCCTTACGTCTCTTCAGCAATCCACCAGTAATAGCTAGCCATGAAGTTCATTAATTTAGACATTTTCCCAAAATCTCATAGACAGTAAGCTACTTTTAAGGCGATAGGTCCCCCTGATCTAATGGGCCTATGTGCAGCTGCACAGGCTGCACCAATGGTACATCTGCCCCTGATGGACACTGTCTTCCGTCTTCCTGGCTTACTTTTATAACAGAAGAAAGTCCTGCAAGCACAACTTTTTCTTCCGGCAGAAAGGTAAAAAAACACGGTGGAAGAAAGCCTTCATCAAGGTTGTTTCATTTGAGAGTGAATGCAGATGGATGAGGATCTGTCGCTATTCTGTGGTTTTTGCTCTCATCCATCATAGGACATTGAGAACAGTAGTGTGAACCTAACCAAGCAACTTCAGTAATTTATTATAAGCCTTTCATTAATGTTCAGATTTTACAGTGAGAACACCACAGACTAAATTATGTTAACAGTACAAACTTTACTTCATTAGTATCCAAAAACATCATTCATTTCTCTATATATTTCCATGTCACTACATCTCAGGTACTCTATATACATTATATAGCTAGTATACACCTTTACATAGTGGTATTACGACCATAAATATTGTATCCCAACAAACACCTGTAAAAGGAGAATACACCAATGAAAAGTATACAATGAAATGCTACATAACTCACATTTTAAAAATAAAATCAACATTGTCAGCCCAGTTTTTAATATAATATTCAGATATGTAATGTCTGTGTCAATCTTGTCCTGAATAACAATACATGGTGACATGTAAACAATATGATAAAGGAGAATGGCAACAGTGATCCAGAGTTGTTAATAGTCTGGAACTCTATGGTCCTATGGTTTACATATGGCCGCAGGTTTTGTGCAGCGCTAACCTGGGACAATATTGGTATACAAGTTATGTTGTAAAGTCACTTATTTTCTCATGAGCTGCGCATTGCTGATCACTACATTTTTTATCTTTAGACATAACTTAAAATACTAAAATAATGTAAGTATCTCCATAAATGAGCAAATGTACAATAATGACTTACAGGATATCTCCACTGTTTGGTACCATTTTACACTACTTGATAGATATAGCTTGCATAAAACGTTGAGTAACTTTGTAAATGCATTGCTTTAGGTATATTGTGCGGATCCCGAGTTACAGCATGTATTAAAGTCTACAGATGCATTTATAGTTCTGCTGGTAGTCACTGAAAACAGTCCAGTGTCAAAACCATCAGTAACCTTAGGAGACTTCAAGCAGTGAGTGAGCGAGTTTCTCCTATGTATACAACATTAGAGGACAATCCTGGGTGTTAAGTGGAAATCTCCTTACAGACATTGTGCCAACAAATAATTCTGGGAGATTTCAGCTCTGGCAACTACAGTACAGTTAATGCAACTCTGTGGTATAATCCACTCTGTAAATCAGGAACAATGCAAATTAAGTAATTTATGCAACTTCATGTGTAAAATAGAAAAGTTGGACATTCACTTTAATCTGTAAGTACTGTATTAAAATTGTAAACAATTATATCATTGGTTTTGGTCAAACATTTTCCTGCAATACCTACTCATTTTCCTATTGACATAAGTTTATCTACATTTTGAGCTAAAATTAAAAGGAGCACCATTTTTGAGGGCACCGCTGGAAATATTTTTGGGGTTGTCCTGGTCCACTTTATCACGACTGAAAATTGTGTCTTGGTCACTGTCAAACTCAGATTCTGAAACCATGAGGCTGGAGTTGTGTTCTGTGCTTCTGTGTTTTATACCTGTGGAATAGTTTGCAAGACAATACATCATTGTTGGTGCCACCAGTACCAGTAACCTCAGTATAAAATTACTAGTTGCCTTTATTATCATCAATGGAGAATATGATCTACATTATCTCTTTTTTTAGAACACCTTTAAAGAGCACTTATCATCACAAAATAAATCATGTACAGGTCCTATAGACAGTGTAGTGGTTACCCCTAATCATTATATCAATTGCAATATATATGGGAAGTAGAGAGGTATCCTACTCTCTATTCCATGTGCAGCGTTAATGCTGTATTCTCTAGAGGTATAGTAAGTATTTGCAGCTGACTGCTCCATATTATAGTCATTTTACTACTTACCATACTTGGGTCTTAATGCCATTCTTTCTTGCTCATCAAAATTATCCAGAATTGTATATTTAGTTTTTTTCCTTATTTTCGTCCTTTTGCGGCTAAAGTATAAAAAATAGGAATTATGTTCACATATCATACTAAAATAATTTATCTAATGATTTTGAGGTAAAGGTATTTTACAGAAGTGTTTATGTTGCTGGATGGGGAAATATTAAAAATATCTTAAAATATATTTCAGTATTAGGACATGCTGCTATTTTTACAATTGACTTCAATGGGGTGAAAGTGGTTGTTGATAGTTGTGTAGTTTACAACGCTGATACTATGGCTATACTGATAAGTTTTAAAATTATGCATGAAATAGGCTTTATACAACATTATATACAGGGTGATGTAAAAAGGATGGTGCAGAGGCCCATATTTGAAGTAACATTCAGGGGCAAATGGCCAGTGAATGAAAATCAAAGAAAAACTGGCTTCATGTTGGGTGAAGCAATTCCAAACCACCGGGTGTTTATGTCATGGGAAAAGTCTAGGCCGCCCAAAGACTTTGGAAGAAACAGGAAACAGGATTTGGGCTGTTTATGAGTATAGTCCTAGAAAGTCAACCAGCATGACTAGTATGGAACTATAGGTGCCACAAACCATGTTATGACGTATCTTACAAAAATGTCTGCATTGTAAACCATACAAATTCCTCAGGAGCTGAAGCCAGACAAATTGAAGTGCCATAACCTTTTCCGATTGGAAAAAGACGAATTGACTAACAGGCTGGTATTCAGGAGTGAGGCTACCTTTCACCTCAGAGGGAAGGTGAATTGACACAGTGTTAGAATTTAAGGCTCAGAAAAGCTCAGATGCACCCAAAGTAAACATGTTCTGTGCAATGAGCATGAGCAAAGTCTACAGTCCCTTCGTTTTTGCCAAGGATACCGACACTGGACACTCCTACCTGAACATGTTATAAGGAATGGTTTATGAATGGTGTATGATTTACCTTTTGTAGCAACACACGCAGGCCCATGTCAGTCCCATTAGGAAGGCAACCAGAGCAAATGTTAGTACAATGATGTAAAGAACACTCCATTCTGGAAAACAAGACATTTTAAGAAGACATTATAAGAGGCACTAACCCTTTAATAAAATAGTTGGCATTTTCCATATCAAAGTCAAATGTACAGTATATGGTCTTGATGGCTATGGACACCTTTGACATGAAAAAAAATTGCTTTAATATATCAGCTTATCTTGCTAATATTAAGTGATATTAGTGTGTTTGAATTAAAGGGAATCTGTTGCTGGTTTAATATGTATTAATAGTATTATATTTTTATCCTGATGTTAGACTCCTTTTAATATTCTGGATTCAGGTTTGCATTTGACTGTGCTGGTGAGCTACTCACACTAAAGGCCATAAAATGTCAATGCAAATTCAGACAAAGGCCAACAAAGTAAATTAGTAATACGCTTACCACAATTGCTTTCTCCTCCACTGATATAACGTCGCAACCAGTTCTCCATCCAAAATGGATAGCAAATACAGGATTTTGTGATTGGGTCACAGTGTCCATGGCCCGAACATTTTAGAAGACACACTAAAGTAAGAATAAGGTAAGTTCAACATATATGCAAACACTTACTGTATGTTGATTCAGCTAATACTAGGTCAGTATGGAATTATGTGCATTAATATAGGACACAGCATCTGTAGGGTAATTCTACTTTTGGTTTTGGGCTGTAGTCACGCCTAATGTTTTTGTTGCGATTTTGGTTGCAGGTTGTAGAAATATTTTAATAAAAAAAAAAAATAAATTACAGCTTGAAGGTCACAAATATGATCATATTAGTGAACGGTTCTTTAACCCCTGTACAGCTACAATAGATTCATACAAAATTTTCTACAACTATCTCATTTATCTGTAAGGGGCTTCATGTGAAATGCATGTGCTTGGCACATAAATATTCAAATAAGTGGAACTGATATTCAGTGGCAGAAATTTCTGCAACAAATCTGCTGTGTGTAAACATATCCGTACAATAACTAGAATGCAAATAGGTACTTTGTTATACCATGCTTGATGAAAAGGCCTACATTGTCTCAGAAGATTACTGCTGAACATTATCTCTTTTTTTTTGTTACCCATTAAAACGTCATATCAGCATATCTTTTTTTTTTGAAAAAATAAATAAATAAATATATATATATATATATATATATATATATACACACACACACCCCTTCTCTGTGGAGACACGGTTCTAGGCTTTTTCAACCAAAAGATGACTGACTGTTTAGTCTGTTGATGCACCTTCCAATACACCTTATCTAGACTAACAACCTGGTCAATGATGACTGCAGATTCTGTCATTTATCTTATTCTTGCCATGTTTCTTATCCCTCTATTCAAATACAAAGATATATTTAGATTTAGTTCTCAGCAAGAATTCTGGAAAATGTACCATGGATATTCCCAATAGTGAAACAAATTTTTGTCCATGAGAACCAAATGTGTTGGAAGCATAGACATAATAAATATTGCTAGCAAGTATATTCACAATGAAATATGTTTAGCCCACATAGGGAAATTTACCAGCAGAGTCCACTCTGAGAACTTTGTACAGTAGGAAATCTGCCTTTTCCTTTAGTAGCTGCTTCTGTAGAGTGTGTGCAAGATCGACTGATTTTCTAATTTTAAGCGGATGACCACTCTGGACATAGAAGAGAATCGCCGTGCTGTACATGGAGACAAATATAGATCCGTCATACAGAAGATAAGAAATAGAATATACTGGAGTATCTAGTATAGAGTATTCACTTAAAATCTCAATTTCTGTTTAAAGGGTTTATGCATAATCAAAGATGTTTTGACATTTCATTGATAACTCTTAGAAAATATCACTATCACAAACACTTTCATTTTACGTCTCTACCAAAATATGAATCAGGAATATGCTTGACACAAAAGTATCTAACTGATGTATTAACTGACAATTGAAAGCAAATCACGACGCAGTTAATGGACATTGAATCCAATTCTGTAATAAGTATCTGTCTAAACTTTGACACTGGAACCCCTAAAAATAAAATTAGAAACCACAAGCAGTTATTAAAAGAGAAAAAAAAAATCAGGTAAAGGCGGAGGCCACATGTTGTAGAAAAGCTGCGTTTTTTATGCAGATTTTGGTGTGTTTCTTTTAGTTAAACCCTGGAGTGGATTTAGCAGTGGGGAGAAGTATAAGTGCATCCTGTATATTTCCCATCCATTTTGAAGCCATTCTTGGCATTGGCTCAAAAAAGGCAGCTTTTCCGAAATGTGTGACCTTTGCCAAACCGAGGATATGTCATAAAAGAACAAAATATAAAATACTCACCGAATAAAGCCCTGCCATTTTAGTGCTGCTGTTACAATGGTATGCTGCAGGCTTTGTTGATTTTTCATCAGCGATGACGTGTAGTACAGCAGTGACAACTGCAGCCAATCAATGGCCTCCGTGGTGATGCTGAGAGCAGTGATTGGCTGCAGCTATCATGATTATACAGCACATCACTGCTACAGGATAAACAACAAAGAGAGACCAGGACCATGAGAGCCATGGTCATCAGGGCTGCATCTGCTTGTATTTGTTGGGCAAACCTCGCGAGATTCAACTCACAAGTTTCCCCAGCGGTTTCATTGGGACTGAAAACATATGAAATGGAACTGCTATTAATATACTCTAGGCTCTCTTCAGACAGTTTAATTGTGGTAGGTTTATTGTGAAGTTATATGCTCCACTCCGAAGCAGTGACCTCCCCTCTGATCTTCTGATGAACATTGCTATGAACAGAAGGTTCAAATTCACAATGCATATCTATTGGAGTCTCAATCTGACAAGAAACACTGGCCCAGATTTCCTACTGTGGTAACGACACTGGTGTAAATTTAGCATATTTCTCATGCATCGTGGCATATCTTTACACAACTTTGCGCATCTAGATCTAGTTTGCGTTAAAATTTTTCTGACCTGGTAGACATGATCCTCCAAAAATGCACCAAAATTGTGTTGCAAACTTTTGGCTCAAAGTAAACCAACTGAAAGGTGATATAAATTTAGACTAGACGGTCTAAAGATATGCCAGATTTATCATCCAGCATCAGCCACTGTGATAAATCTGGCACATTTTAAGTCTATCTAAATTTATACTGTATAACTATTGGTACATCTGGACGACTGTGTGCATCAGAGGAGCAGAGACAAGGTCAATAAGCTGTCAGTAAGTTATGCAGTAACATTACACTATACACAGGCTCATTATCAAACGGAAACAAGAAATAACTAGAATGTGAGTATAACTACTCGCTTAAAATGGATTAGGATTCTGTTTAGGGTTTTCTTACCTTGTTTCTCTGTTGTATGTGCCATATTCACATACTGTAGATTTTATTGCTGAAAATAACACATATATTTCTGCAAATTCCATTCAGATAAATCAGACAGTTAAAGAAATTTCTGCAACAAAATCTGCAGTGTGTGAATCCACCCTCATATAACATATAGTAACAGCTTAGTGATTTTCACTAGAATATAAATAAGAACTATTGAGATATCTTTCTGTTCTGATACTGGTTGGAAATCCTATTAAACATATTTAATGAATTTTAAACATGAAAAATACCTTAAATCTGAATGTGCTCGTATTTTCTGAACCTTCACATCTGAATCAAGAACACTGAGGAGGACAGCCAGCTGTCTCACTAAGGTGTCTTTCTGCTGCTCACTCAACTGGCTGACAGACACTTCTAAAATAAGCTCCACTAGGTTTTCTTTCTGTGGATCTTTAAAAGGGTATAAAATGATAAAAAGATTATAGAGAAAAAGTTACATACATAGCAACACAGATGTCATTAGACACATTTCAGAGCATGCTACGGACATTCACATATACTCTACATAACCATGAAAAAAAAAACTCTCTGCTCCGCTAAATAAAATTGTAGACATGTGGAGGCTCATAGCAGTTTATTGGTGCTTTCTTCTGAATCCTTACAACACTGGTCTGTAATATAGCCATTGGCAAGAGTCCTTATAGCAGTGATGTAATGGGTGCTATATGACACTTTAAACACATCTAACATGACTCATTGGTGAATAGATGACATGACCGTAGTGCTTGTCATGTGCGCTCACTTTTAACATATAAATCATATGATTTCAGCAACGTGACAACAGTGATCACAGCCTGAGGCCACGTCCATTACTATGATTATCTGCACGTAATCCCTATTCTACGTCTTCCATCTACTTGTCTTTTAAACTTTCATACCAGGACGCACTTCCACTGTTGCTGTGTCAACATCAGAATCTCCTTTGGCATCTGTGACCTTCAGATGGAAGAGATATATTCCCTCTACCAGATTGGTGAGTTGTAGAACTGGTTTATTCTCAGATGAGTCTATCACATCCTGACAAATGAAGAAATGCACATGCTTAATATCTATGTCAGAGTTTTGACTAGGAGAACATAAGAAGAACATTAACACTTGATACAGAATCCCATTACAAAGGTGCTATAATAATACTAATACTACCTAATACTCTGTTAGGCTGAGGCCCCACGTGGCGTAAACGCCGTGGCAGAAAGCTGCAGAAAAAAAGCGGCATTTTACAGTCCCTGCAAAGTGGATGGGATTCTAGCGAATCCTATCCACAAATTGCGGGAAAATACGTGAGTGCACTGCGGTTATGGAAATCACAGCATGTGGCGGTTTCCCTATAGGTATAATTAAAGCAGAAAGTCCGCCCTTTCTGTGAAAAGCGCTGCAGGAAAAACTGCAATGCATTGGGGGCCTTAGCCTTAAGGATATGGCATGGTATGGTTTGTAAGGAATTCAAATGTGGCAGGTTTAATGTACATATTTTTGTGACTGCCCCATTCAACTAAGTAGACTTGCAGAACTCCATGTGCTTGCTGTATATACAATATTTAGTCACTGATATTTAGTCACAGAAATTTCTGCAGGCCAGCTGTTGCAGAGGCAGCAAAGCAACCCCAAAACATCAGGAACCTCCGCCATGTTTGACTGTACGGACCGTGTTCTCTTCTTTGAAGGCCTCTTTTTTTTTCCTGTAAACTCTATGTTGATGCCTTTTCCCAAAAAGCTCTACTTTTGTCTCATCTGACCAGAGAACATTCTTCCAAAAAGTTTTTGGCTTTCTCAGGTAAGTTTTCGCAAACTCCAGCCTGGCTTTTTTATGTCTCTGGGTCAGAAGTGGGGTCTTCCTGGGTATCCTATCATAGAGTCCCTTTTCATTCAGACGCCGACGGATAGTACGGTTGACACTGTTGTACCCTCGGACTGCAGGGCAGCTAGAACTTGTTTGGATGTTAGTCGAGGTTCTTTACCCACCATCTGCACAATCTTTCGTTGAAATCTCTCGTCAATTTTTCTTTTCCATCCACATCTAGGGAGGTTAGCCACAGTGCCATGGGCTTTAAACTTCTTGATGACACTGCACACGGTAGACACAGGAACATTCAGGTCTTTGGAGATGGACTTGTAGCCTTGAGATTGCTCATGCTTCCTCACAATTTAGCTTCTCAAGTCCTCAGACAGTTCTTTGGTCTTCTTTCTTTTCTCCATGCTCAATGTGGTACACACAAGGACACAGGATAGAGGTTGAGTCAACTTTAATCCATTTCAACTGGCTGCAAGTGTGATTTAGTTATTGCCACCACCTGTTATGTGCCACAGGTAAGTAACAGGTGCTGTTAATTACACAAATTAGAGAATCATCACATGATTTTTCAAAGGGTGCCAATACTTTTGTCCACTCCCTTTTTTATGTTTGGTGTGGAATTATATCCAATTTGGCTTTTTGACAATTCTTTTTGTGGTTTTCCATTGAAGACAAATTAAATGAAGATATTATTACCAAAGCATTTGTGATTGCAATCATTTTCTGGAAGAAATTGAGTATTATCTGACAGAATTGCAGGGGTGCCAATACTTTTGGCCAGCACTGTAAGTTGTAAGTGTAGTTAGTACAAGATATTGGAAATCTGGATAGCAACCACATGTCAATAAAGTTTTTTAATAACAATAAAACCTGCACTAACCACAGGTAAAGTTCTGGCTATACAAAACCACTCTGACTAAGTGGGTCCTCTGGATAAACAGCTCTTACTAGTGGACCTAGGAATTTATTCAATACTATCTGTGTCCCTTTCACATAAATACCTACTGAGTTTTCTAAGCTATTTCCTATATTGATATTCTAGTTTAATAGTCATATTAGAAGTTACATTTCTATCTGCTTAGGCTAGGTTCACACTTGTGCCTGCTGTCCGTCATTTGTATCCGTCGTGGGACCCGAACGACAGAGAGCCTGCCACTAAAACAGCGGTTACCCACGGACTCCATAGACTATAATGGGATCTGCCGGGTGTCCACCGGGTTTCAGTATAAAACCATTGGGAAAATTCGTTCATTCTCAGCAATCTGTTGCCGAGATTTCTGCAGCTGAAAATCCCTCCAATCCCTGTAAATGCAGTTGCTTGTGCAGTATTAGCATGTAGTACAACAATGCGAAAGCAGCAATGACAAACACGAAGAAACATCTACAGCAAACCTGCCACATGTGAATATACCCATAAAGGTTTTGGTGGATAATGAAAGACCTGTATAACTATTTAGAACTTTTTTAAGAACAGTTTAGAACTACTAGGCCTCCTCTAGAAGTGACAATTTTTTTTTGTCTGTACTGAAAATCCAAAAAAGGGAAAAGGGGCGAAATCCACTGTAAACTTGTAACATAGCACATACAATATGTCTATATACTGTAGACATACAGTATGTATACCCTATGATTTGTAAAGTGCTGCAGAATCTGTTGGTGCTATATAAATAACATTTATTATTAGTATATTGTAAGTTCCAACCATAGAGGACAGCAGAGATGTGGGTATTTTCCTTTAAGGTTATACTTGCCTTATTTTATATAAAACAAACTAAAATTACTCAAATTTTTTTCTACCTCTAAGGCTATGTTCATATTTCCACTATTTAGTCAGTTGTTCTGATCTGTCATAGGATCACAACAATAGACTGAAAAAGTAATAAAATAATGGATGGAGATGGTGCAAATTCTGTCTATATCTGTCACCATTGATTTTTTAAACTCGTTTTATTGAAAATTGCGTATCAGACACAAGAAAAGGAATCAAAACATATACATAACATGTTGCGCACCAGAAAACGAGAATTTAAATGTAAATTCACTCAACACACCACATCCCACCTCGCCAGGCCCTCGTCCCACCGGACCCCACAACTCAGACTCGGTACAGAGAGGATATAATCAGGACATGCACAATACAGTATACATCAGTTATAATGTACAAAACATGCAGTCAATAAGTCAAAGGTAACAACAAGGATACTCTCCAAAATGAGAGGTCGTGGATACTCCCAGTGTCTCGCACCCCTCACGGCATGAGTAAATGAATGGCAGAACGCAATGAGGGAGCCGTATATTGGGTTACCGGAGAATTGCACCATGCTCCCCACACCTTATGGAATTTCTGAGGGCACCCTCTCCCTTTATACACAATCTGGTTATAAGGAAGAACAGTATTAACAAGTTTCTTCCACTGAGATACTGATGGGGGTTTCGGAGCCATCCATCGCAGTGCGATAGCTTTCCTAGCATAAAATAAAGACTCCCTCAAAAGGATTCTAACATGGTGTTGCCATAATTCTTCATCTAATACACCGAAAAGGCATATCTCTGGGGTTAATGGTATAGGTTTAGCCAGAACTTCCACCAGGAGATCCACGACCCCTTTCCAAAAACATTGTATGATCGGACATTCCCAAATCATATGCCAAAAGTCTGACTGTAGACAAGGGCACCTAAGGCATCCTGGGTTGGGCAGACGTTCCATTTTGTAGAGACGGGAAGGTGTCAAGTAACATTGGTGTAGAATATATGTTTGAATCAGTTTGTTGTTAGCTGAAGGTGACACATGTTGAGGAGATTCAAGGATGTCTTGAAACATCTCATTTGTGAGAGTTGGGATATTGATGCACCACCGCGTCAGGGCCGGGGCGTCCAATGTGGATATCTTGGCCTGTATCAGATGTGCATATAAAGTAGATATCAAACCCCCAGGGCCCTGTGAGCGAAGTATGCCGATAAGCGGATACTCAGATATATTGTCCAATCGATCCGGGAACTGAGAAGAGAGTGCATGTCTAATCTGTAGATATCTAAAGAACTGTGTTCTAGGGATGCCATAGGAGGAGCTCAGCGAGTCAAATGTTTTAAAAACACCTTGTATATACAGGTCACTGAGAGAGGACACGCCATACTGCGACCAGGCCCGGGCGCCAGGCAGGGCAAATAACGTCGGCAGACCAGGGTTGTGCCAAAGCGGGGTCTCCGCAGGTATATCAGAATAGGCGGACACCTTTTTCGCCTGACGCCAGACCTGTCCAGCCAGGGTATGGATGGGCAACAATCTCCCCCTGAACATGGCCGGGTGTTCCAACACCGGCCACAAATTACGCAAACCCAGGTGGTGAGCCAGATGTGCCTCGGACCCCGGTAGGGAATCAGATGAGAGCCACTTCCTAATAAAACGGAGCTGTCCTGCTAGGTAGTAAAGAAACAGATCAGGGAGTGATGTGCCCCCGAGCTGCTTCGGTCGTTGTAGAGATGACAACCTAAGCTTAGATCTAGAGTTTCCCCATATAAAGGAGATAATGAGGAAGTCCATTTGTTTAAAAAATCTAAGGGGCACGGACACAGCAGAATGGCTTATAGCATATAGACATTTGGGTAGTACTATCATTTTAACAAGGTTGATTCTACCAGCCACCGACAAAGGCAGTGTAGCCCAAAGATTAAACTTAACCCTAAAGTGCGAGATGAGTGGAAAAATGTTCTGTTCCAAAAAACACCTATGGTCCCTAGATATAAAGATGCCCAGATATTTGCAAGTTGAGACTGTAGTCAATCCACATACCACATTTCCCTCAGCTACACTTGATGCGCGGCCAATATGCATGTATGAGGACTTAGTCCAATTGGTTCGCAGGCCAGAATAATTACCAAATTCGTCAATTATAGCCATGGCTCTGGGCAGGGACCGGGAGGGGTCGCTCATAAACAGGAGTAAGTCATCGGCATAGAGTGCTGTTCTCTCCTCCCGGGTGCCTATCAATATGCCTTTATATATGGGGTCATTACGAAGCAGTATCGCCAAGGGTTCCACCGCCAAAGCAAACAATAGCGGTAACAATGGACATCCTTGTCTTGTACCCCTACCCAAAGGAAAGTAGGAAGACAACGTGCCATTAATTGACAGCGCCGCTCTAGGGGAACAGTATAGAAGGGAAATCCAGGTAATAAACCCCTCTCCAAATCCGTGTCACCATTGATTTTAATGTCATAAACAAGATGGAAGCTTTCTTCTGTCTTGTTTGTTTACTTTTCAAGAGTAAGATATAATGTGACTGCAGGACTTTTTCTTCTGTTAGAAAATAATAATAATAATAAAAATAATAATACATTTTATTTATATAGCGCCAACATATGCTGCAGGAATTTACAAATCATGGGGTTTAAGTACAAACAAAATGAGACATTACAGAGTAATAAGTCATTTATATATAATGGGACTGAGGGCCCTGCTCGAAAGAGTTTACAATCTATAAAGTAAAGGGGGTGACACAAGAGATAGCAGGGGTGCCATAGGAGGCAGCATTTCTTATACAGTGGTCCAGCCATTTTTGTGATAAAGGTTATTTTAATAAAGCTGTATGAAAGTAAACAAGATGAAAGAAAGCTTCCAACTTGATGTTAACGTTAAAGTCAATGATGATGGATGTAGACAGAATGTGCACTATCTGCACCAGTTATTATATTAATTTTTGAGTCTGTTTTTCTGATCCTACACCACGTCTGAAGAAGAGAGCTAGCACTCTCGAAAGCTTACTATCAAATATACTCAGTTAGCCTCTAAAAGGTATCACCTGATTTCTTCACTCTTCCACTACTTTCTATGGCTAACACGGTACAACATTATATTTCTGATCCTATGACAGATCAGAACAATGGACTAAATAGTGGAAAGTGAACATAGCCTAATTGCAGTCATTTTTCATATTGCATTATAGTATACAAGCTACTTGTAAATTCTTTCTTGCAGTACACAAAAGAATGCAGATCCAATGCAACTATAGAATAAAAGTGTTTGTAAGTACCCCGGCTGCTGGACTCTGGCCATCTCTTGTCCACTTGTAGGACATTATACCCTGGTCATCGTAAGATTTTGATCCATCCAGTAAAATGGAACTATTAGGAAGCACAAGAACATGTGGTCCTCCAGCATTAGCTTTAGGGGGGCTGTTCTTTCCTAAAACCAAAATAATTATGTTAGAAATGTATAAATATAGAAAAAAGAACAATTGTAGTTTTATATAGATATTTCTCTGCAAATGGTCCTAATGCAAATCATGTATTAATAATACTGTATACCACTGTGTGACTATATGACAAATGGTGCAAATGTCTATTGCAATGCCCTGATACTAAAACTCATTACTACAACAACTTATTGGAATAAAAGGCAAAATATGAAAATGATAAGAAAGTAGATATGATGACCAGACAACCCAAAAATACTCGGACATTAAGCACACAGTGAAGACTGTTCTACAGTCCTGCAGATGCCAAAAGGGGAATTTATCAAGACAAGCTACATACTCAAGATTTTATTTACTGTGCCCTGAAGAGAAAGCCGCCTAAGGGAGATACCCGTCTTCGCAAATCTGGAGCTACTCTAGCCCTCCATGCACCACAAAGACACTATTTTGTGCACAAAAAGGGCTTGAAGAATTCCCCCCTTTGTGTGCAGCTATAAGGTGCCTCTGTACTGCATAGTATTATAGAAATATAGTCTTCTAGAATATCTCCATAATACAGCATTTGATGAAATATAGCACATTTATTTAGAGAGCTTATGCATTCAAACAAAACTCTGTATGGATCCACAGACTTCTATCAGACCTTGTATAGAATCACAATATGTGCACATGGCAGCAAGTATAAATACTAGTATAAAACTCCTGTATGACTGTAGAAATTTCAGGACTGAAATATACTAATTTTTGTTTTTGGGGGCCCATCAGAACATCATTAAATGCACCTTACTTTAGATTTATCATATATGGGTATTGGAGCAGGATATATAATATTAAAGAAGCTAAATGTTGCATGACTCAGCATCTTGCACTGTCAAACTCAACAGCATTAATAATTTCTAGACTAATTTCCTAAAAAGCTATGAGGACTGTTTCATTTCTAAATAATTCACTACATTCAGAAGTGCATGTCAATGTGGCATGAAAGGAAAACAGATGGGCTGGGTATATGTAGGTATAACATACAGTGTGCCTGCTATATAACCACTAACTATGTAGTTTGCATTTAACTTTTCTGCCATTGTGGGACTGCAAGTCTCAGAAGGCTAAGCCCGTCCTTGGTATTACATGTAATGGTGTTTACTTGCTGAAGTAAATGTATTTACAGTAACCTCCTAGGGCAGCACGGTGGCTCAGTGGTTAGCATTGCAGCGCTGGAGTCCTGGGTTCGAATCCTGCCAAGGACAACATCTGCAAGGAGTTTGTATGTCCTCCCCGTGTTTGCGTGGGTTTCCTCCCACACTCCAAAGACATACAGATAGGGAATATAGATTGTGAGCCCTATATGGGACAGTGACTGTCAATGTCTGTAAAGCACTGGGGAATATGATGGTGCTATATAAGTAAGCATAATAAATAAATAAATAAACCTCCTTAAATCTGCAATCCAATATCCCAGAAACTCTGCTAGACCAACACTTGTTTCTGGTATATAGCTGTGAAAGGGTCTGAAACTGGTCTGAATAGTTATGAGAGTAAGCTGATTCATTATATTTACTTGTTACAACTGTCCAATAAACCAAAATAACAGAATTTGACACCCATCAGGTCTGTGTTATGGCAGATCAAAGGAAGCATATTGTAATAATATTTAAAGGGATTTTCTAATAATATTGATGGCCTCTCCTTGAATGGGACAAAGCTGCAATACCCAGTACAGATGCTACTTAGTTCATGAGGTTCTGGTGTATGTATCAGTGTTAACAGTGAAGAGGCCACACTGCTCACCCCAAATACTTTAAACAGCAGATCAGTGCAGGTGCTAAGAGTCTGATATTCAAGGCCTATGCTAAGGATGAAGCGTCAATATTTTAAATCCCAGGAAGCCCCTAGAAGTAAAATATTGACAGATACTAATCTATTATGTAAAAATACATCACTTATATTAAAGGGTTTTACTGGTTCCTGGATATTGAGGATCTATCCTTAGGATAGGTCATCAGTTTAAGATCATTAGGTTTAACACCCTACAACCTGACCAATTAGCTGTCCTCAGCAGCCACCAGCATCAGAACTATCACAACTTCATAAGGAACGGAGCGAGAAATATTAAGGATAAGTCATCAGTAATAGTTAATCTGGAAAACTACTTTAGGCTAAGTCCCACATTGCAGAAATGCAGTGTTTTTTGTTGCAGATTTTGCTGCGTTTTTTTAAGCCAAAGTCAATAGTAGCTTGAAAAGTAATGGAAAATATAAAGGAAGCTCTTAGACATTTCCCTTCTGTAAAATTCACTCCTGACTTTGGCTCAAAAAAATCGAAGCAAAATCTGCAACAATAAAGGCTGTGTTTTTGCAACATGGGGCGTTACCCTTAAGGTCAGTGTGGGGCCTTAGCCTTAAGGTCAGTGTGGTGTTTATAGTGTAGTCATTAATGAATTTTAGTCTTTAATTTAATTAAATAAAATCTTTCTCCAGCAAAGAAAAATGTATATACCTTCTTTAACAGTTACAGAGAGAACAGCAGAGCTCTCTAATCCTTGATGGTCTTTGACAGTCAAACGAAAGTGGTATGTACCAAGCTGAAGGTTAAACACAACAGCAACTGGTTTGTCACTGTCCTGAATTGTCACTGGAGAAGGCCCACTGAAACATGAGCAAAGATATAACTTAGGTGAAGAACACCTTTGTATTAGTATCTTAAGTAGTGAGAATAACATATGAAATGAACAATAACACATGACACATTACAATGGTTCATTATTTATTTAACAATAACTAGGCCAAAATGCAGAAGCAGTACGCCCTTACTGCTTCCATAGGGATTTAGAAGGTACTGTAAGTAGTCAGGTGCTGCTGATCAAGTTGCCTTGGTTAATTCATGTGACGTGTGACCACCTCTATAATAGCAGAAATATTGCAGTTTTCTGGTCTGGAGCATTCAGGTGTGTATTAATATAATGCCAAGGAATAAATAATCAGCAATAATCTTACACAAGCAATTTCTGATGCCCATCAATCTGGGAAGGGTTATAAGGTTATAAGCGCCTGACCACCAGACAGAGGTGCTATCAACCTAGTATTCACTGAAGTGAAAAGTATATAGAACTTAACTTTTATTAGATATAATAAAACAAATAAATACAAAATGGCTATGAAATGTCAAAAATAAGAATCTGTAGCTACTGCGGGTTGTGGTCCCAGTATATGGGTGAATCCAGATGTGATAGCACTGTGAGAAATGGTTATCATCTATTAAACACCTATAGGTTCCTGCAAACAACCCTAACAGAGCTATTAAAATTGTTGTGCCCTCATATGGGCAGCTTTTTGCTGCCTGTTCATAATGCACCGCCCCTTCATGTTTCTGTAGATGTATACAACATTATCAGAGGAATATAGCAGATAGATAATAAGACAAAAAGCTGTCTGTGCTGCATCAAAATGGCACTAGTGTGGCCATTTTCGTTCATTCTACAGTGAGAAAGATTATTCACATGTTTAAAACATTCAAGAAGGATTTCCCAACAGATTTCACACCAAGATGAGATCATGCAAGGCTTAGAGAAAGGTATGGCTTGTTTGGATGTGTTGCCAGGAGACATTTCTCCTGCAAAAAGAACTTGTCAGCACCGCTTAAGTGTGTAAGGTTGTGTCTGAACAAACCAAAGATTTCTGGAGCAATGTCCTTTCAAAAGACGAGACCAAAGTGGAGATGTTTGGCCATAATGGCAAGTGCCACATTTGGCGAAAACCAAACATAGCATATCAGCACAGACATCTTATACCAACTGTCAAGCATGTCTGTGGAGGGGTGATGTTTTCGGCTTGTTTGCAGCCACTGGACCTGGGCATATGGGTATATTACAGTTATTGAGTTGACGAAGAACTCCTCTGTAAACCAAAGTATTTCAGAGTCAAATGTGAGACTAACTATACAACAGCTAAAGCTTGGCCGAAATTGGGTCATGAAACAGAATAATCCCAAGCACACCAGCAAATCAAAGTGCAAAATACTTAGATAATCAGACATAGATAGATAGATAGATAGATAGAGGCAGGCAGAGAGACAGACAGATGTGTGCCTATACCTGACATTTTCCCATTTATAGGAGACAATGCCATGGTCATCTCTACTTTTACTTCCATCCAATGTTGTAGATTCCACCGGAAAAATGATTTCTTTATCAGGGCCTGTCTCTGCAACTGGTGGGCTGTTACTCTCTATGAGAAAAATAAAAGCAATTGCCTTTCTCATAACTATATTACTGAAATATTCCACAGGTAATTTGAAACCATGGAAAGTTAGGAATCACATACACATGTTCTTTGGGGGGGGGGGGGGTTGTGTTTGTGTTTAAAGAGTATTCCTATCTCAGTATTTATGGATATATTCATAGGATATGACATAAATACTTTGATAAATGCAGGTACCACCTCGGGAAACAGCGTCTATTCAGAGTTAAGGTCCCGTCTGTGCCTGTAAGTGAATGGAGCGGGACCACGCATGCAAGCAGAAAACTTTGGCTATTTCCGTAACTACTGTACAAGTGAATGGAGAGAAACCCTTACACCTTCCCTTATCAGCATAGACAGGGTCTGTTTTTGATATAAGGGACCCACATCTGTCAGGTATCTATGGCATATCCTATGAATACAGTCATAAATACCGAGATAGGAATAACCCTTTAAGGAAAACAAGGACTGATCGCATATATCTGTTACCGTTAAAAAACGGTAACATCTGTTACAGTTAGAGTGCAGAATTTAGTTAATCTGCAGATTACCTAGGTAATGTACACATTCACTGATTTCGCACTTTAACGGTTACATATCTACTACACGGTAGAATAAATTGGTGCTATAAAGACAAGATAAATAATTACATGAGTAGACTAAAGAGATCATAAAGTTCCACTATCTTTAGAAGAATGCATATTTTCAGACATTTACACACATATATCTATCTAAAAACATACTATATGTCCGTTATTGTACAGTATTGTATTGTAGAGGATTTCTTTTATAGAACTGCTCACCTACCAGGTCGCACAGTCACAGTGACTTGAGCAGTGGATTGTTGGTTGGAGGAATCAGTCACTGTCAGCTGAAAGGTATATTCCCCAGCCTCCATAGCTGTGGCTTGAAGATAGGGAGAGTTCACACCCTTTAAAATACAAGATGTAACATTCAGTAAGCCACAAAACTTTGTAGAAACAAGAACACAAGCATACAGTCTGATGGAACAAACATCTCTTTAAGTTTTTACTGTTAAATTAAAAGAAATTGTTGGTGTTGCTATGTTCACATTTGCAACCGTGTGTCCATTGTTCTGATCCATCGAAGAACCAGAACAATGGAAATATAAACCGCTAAAACTGCGGATACCAAAGGTGCCCAATGGTACCCAATGGTTGACTATAATGGAATCCATCAGGTGTTCGTTCTTTCAAACTGAAACCACAAGACAAAAAAGTTGGACTTACAACTCCAACACAGATGTGTACCCAGACTAAATGTTGCATTTTATGCCATACAAAATGGAAAATAATATCAATATTGTTCATTTTCTTTTGAACAAAACAAATGCTACTAGTGCATAAAGAGGGCATGTATACTTCTGCAACCATTTGAAAAAAATGACCATATCCCCATTAAATAAACTCACAAACCAATCACATTTACCTTCATGGCCATCAGCTTTCCTGTACTACTGGGGCTTAGAGACCACTCATAGCCAATGATCTGGTGGTCATCACTGCTCAGACTTCCATTCAGAGAGATGTAATTTTGAGGAAGGGTTATGAGTTGATTAGGTCCAGCATTGGCAATGGGTGGCTTGTCCACAACCTTGTTCACTATGACATAGGCTTCAGTAGAATTAGTAGCACCATCAGAATCAACTACAGTTAACCTGAAAGTGTAAGAATCAAATCTGAATCTCAAAAAAAACCCCACAAGAATACTTCTATAGTTAAACATCATCCTGCTAAGAACTAAGAACTCAGTGGTTAACATTATTTTAAAGGGTACAAATTATTTCTCTATGGATTTAATTAATCTGAGTTGATGATAGCTGGTTGTTGTATGAGGTGATTCTAATCAATATTTTTACTGTATCATTCTATCAATGTGCTAAATTCTGTCCATGTGTATGTATGAGATGAAGATCTGTTAAACAGTTCTGTATAATTCCATGGGCACATATTGTTCCTTTGTTTCTATATTATTATATATTATTGTTATACTATAATATTCATGTACAATCTCAGAGAAACAAAATGTGTCATGCTTCATCAAATGCTGTTGTAAGGATATATTCTTCCCTACTATCATTATAAAGGGGTTGTCCAGGAACTTCAGCAATTCCAGAGGAGGTGAAACATAACATAAAAAATCATACTCACCTGTCCCCGGTGCTCCGGTGTTTGCCGCTGGTGTCCGGTCCAAAGCGCGCCACTGATTGGCCTCAGCGATCACGTGAGGCGTAGGACTTACAGTGGCGGCTTCACAGCACACGCCAGAGTGGACCGCAGTAACAGACACCGGAGCACCAGGAACAGGTGAGTATGACTTTGTTTTGTTATGTTTCACCTTCCCCGATTTCTTCCGGGATTGAAATTCTTGGACAACCCCTTTAAGCACACACAGTCACCATATGGCAATGTATACTAAACGAAGTACAGACAGATAGATAGGTAGATAGATGTCAGAAAGTGGGCAGCAGGTGGAGTACTAAAAGGATGTGTAATTAATCCATAGACCACAGTACGGACTCTGTGAACACGGGTTATGTATAGCAAGTACTTTTAGTGTAAAAAATAGAAGAAATGCAGCAGCCTATCTCCGAGGGGGGGTTACAGCATTGTAAATTTGTACTTCAGGTTCTCAGTAAACAGGTTTTTGGCTAAGGCCCCACGTAGTGGGCCGCAGCAAAAAAAGTGCAGCGTGAAAAACCACTGCGGGAACACATCGCAGTTTTTCCCACAGAGCTTTTCACAGGGGTTTCCTCTGCGGACTTTCTGCTTCCATTATACTGCCAGCGTTTCCGTAGGTATAATTGACATGCCACGATTTCCAAAACCGCAACGGTTTTGGAAATCACAACGTGTTCGCTGCATGTATTTTTCCACAGTGTGTGGATGGGATTTGCCCCGACCTCAAGGGCATTTTCTTTTTATCACTGGATATGCCACCATTTATTGTTTGTGGGGACCAACTGCTTGGACCTATACCGATACTTAGAATGAAGGAGCAGCGGAACTGGTTAGCATAGCTGCAACTCCCAGTAACTTTCTGTGTATGAACTACACTATGACAAAAAGCAGCATACTTTACACAAACGTAGGTTGTATGTATGTCACCACAGGGCGATATCACACCTTTGTACAAAGTGCATCAAATTCAAAGAACACAGACTTCAATATGAATTTTATTCTGGTTTATTCAGATTCAGAAACATTATAAATACACTAGAGAACAAATTCCATATTGAAATCTGTATGCCATTGTTTTGGTTGCAACATGATAGCTATATTCACTGTGCCAGGAGCAACCTAAAGCATACTCGGTCCCATCATTTTTGGGATCAGTGGGGGTCGCAGAGATTAAACTTAGTGATATGCCATAACATTTTCACAACTTTCAGCTGAATCCTCTGATCCTAGCTCTGTCCTAATGAAGTACAGTGGCCTACACTATAAATAGCACGTAAATATTACTCATACATGATAATTTAATAGAACACAATATTATACTATATATCTCTTATATATAATACTTATTAAATTAACTTTATGTGCTTATGGTTTTATATACTGCATAAAATTGCAACTATATATATATACAGTATATATATATATATATATATATATATAAAAAATTTCAAAAAGTGACAGCAGATTTATTAATCTGACTATTCAGTTTGTTCTAAATGTCTGTACTCACCAGCAAATATTACTGTAACTTGGCAAGGTTCAACGTTAAATAATATGTAAAACATCACCAAAATGTGTTATATCACATTCACAAATACATTTCATACAGACCACTTTATCTTTACATCAGTTAAGTCTTACCTAAATGTATAGTTTCCAGGTACCAGGTTAGAAAGATGTAACAGTGGATTATCTCTTCCTGTCTTCATTTCTTGTGATGATCCTTCAGTCTGTTCCCAATGATATGCTACTATTTTATCATCATCTGTACTTTCTGTGATGGAATCATAAGAGAATACAATATTTTATAGAACTTTATACAAGCTTTATAGATGCATTGTAATACTGGTCTCTTCAATGACTAACATGTACTACTAGTGGTATTAATAAAAAATTACTGCATACTTTAAAAAACATGGACATCTACAAATTAGCAAATAATGCAATCTATCTATCATTCTATCTCTCTATCTATCTATCTATCTATCTATCTATCTACGTTATATATTTAGCTATCTCTCTCTCTATCTGTCTATATATATTTGTACACATATATTTCCTATTATGGTGGCTGAGGTAATATAATTACAATATATACATTTTTCCTTTGTAGCAAAAGAATAACCAGAGTACTTACGACTTGCATCAACAAAGGCAGATGAAGTAGGTGCCAACACTTCCTGTGTTTTTGGAGATACTACCGCAATTGGAGGAAGATTGATTCTGGCAGCTTCAGAAAGTAAAATAAGTATTTTTTGAAATGATTTTAGTTTAATTAGATATTTGTGCTTTATGTTCTACTCTAATATTGTACATATTGTGTATGTGATTTCACAGGATACAGTACAAGTAATAATTCAGTTCTAACAAGATGTACTAAATTACTTATCATATTTACCGCAGATGTGGGAAGGCAAAAATGTTTATGGCCTTGGCATTCACACATACATTGGAGAGCAATTCTGAATAATTTGTATATTATTCTACAATACCGTTTTGGATAAAAGGGACCAGTAGTAAATCCAACCAATCTGTTACCTTGTTGGCATCAACATGCAAGTGGAAAAACTACTTCCTCATAGGTTGGATTTTGTTGTGCCCACCATCAATTTTTTCTAAGGAAACGCCAATTGGCAAGTCATAAAGACACATGTAAGTCTGGATCAGTGTTATGAGTTGGTGTGGGTCTCAAACACTCCCTGATGACTAGTACAGACATTAGTTATCGCAGCATGGCTGTACACAAAGAGGACATGGCTGTGAATTAAGTGCAACAAGTAACTAACTATGGCTACCATCCTTTTTATGGGGATACTCGGGCATTTCAAAATAAGGGGCATACAAAAAATGGCAGCATAGCCCTTTGTGTGTCATATATATCTATCCCTGATCCCCTATAAATACATTTTACTTTGGTTTAATAAAAAGTAGATGTCCTACTGATAATGTTTGACTGCTCCTGTAGTATATTATATATGGCCTGAAAGTATATGCAAATATAATCTTATATAATATAATCTTATAATATAATTTTCATTTTTAAATCTCAAGAGCAAAATTTTTTCAACATCTATCTATTAATATATTTATCAGACATCATTTAATTAAATAATTACAACACCAAAGAAACCTTCATTTGTCTTAAAGTCAGATAAGCTTATTTTTCGGTGTTCTTGCGTTTGTAATGCCCAAACTGCTAACCCAGTTTATTCAAAGTGGTACATTTACATTTAGGTTGCCCCTTAGGGGGCTCCTGAAGAAATGACCTACTTTTCATTATTTTGTCACTAACTTAGACCAATAGTAAGGCGGGTCTGTGGTTGAACAGCACATGGATGATGTCCGTGCTCCAACCATGCCTTCACAGAACCATTCATTATCTTCAGTGAGCCCATGTCGCAAAACAGACAGGTATAAGACCTGTACTGAGTTTTGCCCCAGGCTCACGGCTCCATACTTGAGCCTGTCTTAAAAGACTGACATGTGTATGGAGCCATTACAATATAATGGGTCAGTGAAAAACACAGCTAGCACACTATCACATTAACCACTTAATACATCTATTCAAGCCCCTATTTGGATTATAGTTTCTTCCAGGATTTTTTAAAATATATCTTAATGTATTTTGATGCAACTGTGGAAAAAGTGTTGATAAAAAGCCTATCATTTTGAGTATACAGCTCCTATGCAGACCTATATAGTCTCCATGGTCTTAGACTACAAACAAACCCTATAGTGGCTTGTATCCCAAGCCATGTCACAAGGCTTCCTGAAAATTTGCACGACTTACAAGGAGATACAGTGGGGAAAAAAAGTATTTAGTCAGCCACCAATTGTGCAAGTTCTCCCACTTAATAAGATGAGAGAGGCCTGTAATTGACATCATAGGTAGACCTCAACTATGAGAGACAAAATGAGAAAACATATCTAGAAAATCACATTGTCTGATTTTTTAAGAATTTATTTGCAAATTATGATGGAAAATAAGTATTTGGTCACCTACAAACAAGCAAGATGTCTGGCTCTCACAAACCTGTAGCTCCTCTGTGCTCCACTCATTACCTGTAGTAATGGCACCTGTTTGACATTGTTATCAGTATAAAAGACACCTGTCCACAACCTCAAACAGTCACACTCCAAACTCCACTATGGTGAAGACCAAAGAGCTGTGGAAGGACACCAGAAATAAAATTGTAGACCTGCACCAGGCTGGGAAGACTGAATTTGCAATAGGCAAGCAGCTTGGTGTGAAGAAATCAACGGTGGGAGCAATAATTAGAGGATGGAAGACATACAAGACCACTGATAATCTCCCTCGATCATGGGCTCCACGCAAGATCTCACCCCGTGGGATCAAAATGATAACAAGAACGGTGAGCAAAAATCCCAGAACCACACGGGGGGACCTATTGAATGACCTGCAGAAAGTTGGGACTAATGTAACAAAGGCTACCGTCAGTAACACATTACGCCGCCAGGGACTCAGATCCTGCAGTGCCAGACGTATCCCCCTGCTTAAGCCAGTACATATCCGGGCCCGTCTGATGTTTGCTAGAGAGCATTTGGATGTTCCAGAAGAGTATTGGGAGAATGTCATATGGTCATAAGAAACCAAAGTAGAATTGTTTGGTAGAAACACAACTCGTCGTGTTTGGAGGAGAGTGAATGCTGAGTTGCATCCAAAGAACACCATACCTACTGTGAAGCATGGGGGTGGTAACATCATGCTTTGGGGCTGTTTCTCTGCAAAGGGACCAGGACGACTGATCTGTGTACATGAAAGAATGAATGGGACCATGTATCGTGAGATTTTGAGTGCAAACCTCCTTCCATCAGCAAGGGCATTGAAGATGAAACGTGGCTGGGTCTTTCAGCATGACAATGATCCCAAGCACACCGCCAGGGCAACAAAGGAGTGGCTTCGTAAGAAGCATTTCAAGGTCCTGGAGTGGCCTAGCCAGTCTCCAGATCTCAACCACATAGAAAACCTTTGGAGGGAGTTGGAAAATCCGTGTTGCCCAGCGACAGCCCCAAAACATCAGTGCTCTAGAAGAGATCTGCATGGAGGAATAGGCCAACATACCAGCAACAGTGTGTGCCAACCTTGTGAAGACTTACAGAAAACGTTTGACCTCTGTCATTGCCAACAAAGGATATATAACAAAGTATTAAGATGAACTTTTGTTATTGACCAAATACTTATTTTCCACCATAATTTGCAAATAAATTCTTTAAAAATCAGACAATGTGATTTTCTAGATATGTTTTCTCATTTTGTCTCTCATAGTTGAGGTCTACCTATGATGTCAATTACAGGCCTCTCTCATCTTTTTAAGTGGGAGAACTTGCACAATTGGTGGCTGACTAAATACTTTTTTTCCCCACTGTACCTGCCAATAGCTGGCTCTAGAGGCACAGACACTTGGAAAACTTATTTGTATACCCTTTTCCAGAACTCCATGCAGATACAGTATAATTTATGGGCAAATAAAAGGCTAAACATATTGTATATGGCAACTGCAAAAGCACAATGGAAACTGTGCATTAAATTTCATGGAGGACGGCTTTTGTACATGGAGATCCTGAGATAATGATTACATTACTTTAGTACAGCTGCAATGTGATTTCCTTTATCAATATAAAAGCTATTTTTACCTGACTTGACAGTAATATTAACAAATCCTTCTCCAGCCATGTTTGTTCTCGTCACAGACACTCTCAGTCTGTACAGGCCTGCAGTAAGCTGTAACAGGTAAAACATATGAAAAGCTTTCTTGTTGGACCAATCTAATTTTTTTTGTTACAGAATTCTTTAAATTAAATATTGAGAACATAAAGGGAGTCTGAGGTCTATGTGGCACACTAACCCACCCACGGGTCTGTATGGACTGGTGATTTAGTGTCCCAAATAGCCCTTTCATAACCCACTGCGTACCCGCAATAAGAAAAAAATGATACTTAGCCACGTTGTGTACTCCTGGCACCTGTGCATTTGTACACTGAATGTATAAATAGAGTAAACATGAAAATCTCTGAAGAAATGAAGAGGAATTCATGAAGACTAGCATTACAACAGAGTGAGATCCACTCTGTACATTTTAAGTAGAATTTTGTCAGTTTCTGGCATTTATTAGTCTACATTTATTGGTCTGCTAACACCACCTAATTTTCAGCAAAGTGGCAAGGGTGTTGTAAAAAGTCACAGTATGTTAGAAAACTGGCATGGGGCCATGATGAATTCCTCCCATGGACTTCACCCATTGTATTATGCCCAATTACAAAGAGAATATAAAGAGAAGGGAGAGGGAAGCTCACTTACTTTTGACAGTGTGGGTGACCTTGTATTTGTCATTTTTAGTTCACCCAGAAAATCTGTAGGTTGTGATATCAACTTCCATTCATAGTTATAAGGCATGTCTGTAAGTGATAAACAGAACAGGTACAAAGGCGGTCATACTGACGCTAGGAAAATGGCAACATTCAGGGGTTAATAAACTTTATAAGCAAAAGCAAAGTTTTATCATTCTTCACATATTTATTGATGCCTGGTTTCAGTCCAGCTATTTTACAGCCAATGTTTCAAAAGATCAAAGTCTTCTTTCCATGTTAATAAGATTTTTATTATAATACCTGTTATTATGAGCTTTTAAGTTAATTAAATTGTAATCTTTTTATATATAACACCAAAATGCCATATACGTGTACTGCTAAATTCAGGCACACAACAAAATGTAATATTTCTGCAATATAGTCATAAATTTCTGCCAAGCAGCCATATACTGCCACTAGGATTTCTTGGTCCATTGTTCATAAACAAAGCATATCAAGTAATCTTACATGCAGTATTTCATATATTACTATTATTATTATTATTCATATGAAGTAATAATGATAACATTTAAAACGTGTATGATATAATATCAGTTCTTTCTGCTGCATGACAATATAATAAACTGAGGTGGTGTGCATTGTTATCAGGTTACAATTTCCATGAGTCACCTGCTGGGGCTTCTGGGCTCACAAAGACATTTAGCTGAACTTCATGAGTTGGCAAAGTCACCTCAATATTGCCTGCAGTAGTCACTGTGAGTTCACTGACTGCAAAAAAAACACATTAAGGATCATTGTTTAAAGGTACAAAATGTTAAAAAACTTCATATGCCTAAGGCCTCATGCATGTGGCCATACTATGAGTCTGTTTTATATAGGGCTGGTATAGGCTCCTGTTCTACTGCATGGGTCGTTTACTGTAACTCCGTATACCTCCGATTATTATACAGCAACAAAGCTATTTTTTTTTTGTTGAACCCTAGCAAATTAAAGGGGAGAAACAGACCTGATGGAGCAGTACACAGTGGTATATTGTCCTGTACAGCTCCATAGTACAGAGCCATACCTTCATTCTGCTGAGTACATCAGGCCTAAGGTTATAGTACTGAAACTCTCTATTTTACTTGCTGACGTGGAAGGGCCATCAACAATGATTTCTAACTTCATTCTGGACCATCACTAAAGTGTCATCTGATATTTTAGACGTGCATTTATGATTTTAATAGGATCTGTGACTCTGCATTGGGGGTACTTCACATTACCTGGATTGTTTGCCACACTGGTGGACAGCACATTATCTACAATAGAGGGACTGGTTGGTACAGTGCTATTTGTATGTTCTGTATTCTCCTGAGGCTCTAGAACAGGCTGAAAAGTTGCTTGATTCTCACTTTTACCAAGAACATCAGCTGAGAAATGTTTCTCCGAAGTGAAATTAGGCAAAAGAGTTGGAAGCTGCATAGAGAATAACATAAAACTTTAGCAAATGTGAATGTAAAAGTGAAAACATACATACTTAATATCAAAAATACAATAAGATCTTATAAACATAGGATAAACAAGCAAGGTGTCACCATGGAACACAATGAATGGTTTTGCCATATGATTGACACCCCAGATTTATTGGTATCTTAGCTGGATCTTTAGCTAAAGCATTTAGAATTTTGATCCAGAAGAAAGATTTTGATACATCTATAAACCATGTATGATCCATATTGTCATAGTGACATATGTTTGTAGTAAACTTTAAAAGGTGTTTCATAGTCTCACATACTTTCTACATAATGTAAGATCTTGGGAACAACTAGCTGCTTAGGAAACTATCAGAACTTATGTTTCATGTATCTATTCAGTAAAAGACTGGTAGAAATATTAATATATACCTCAGCTACAAAAGTCTCAGTTATTTCCACTGGTCTTGTCAAAGCCATCTCAGTTGTAGTTGACATTGAATCTTCGAAAGGTGCCTCAGATACATGGTTCACAATCTCCTTACTCAAGGACTCTTCTCTGGGAAGTTCGAGTCCATCATCATCACGTCTGCCAATTTCTACAGTGGTAGTGTTCTTATTGAGATCAGGCAAAATCCAACCTAAGTAGTCCATGTCAGGTCTTACTTTGTCCCCTTCCTTAGCGTTTATGTGAAGCAAGTCTAACTGGGGGCCACTGTAGTCATCTGTGTAGTCAGTGAGATCTTCAAGGCTAGGGTTCTTAATTAGGGATGAGAGATCTTTAAAACTTGTCATATCCTCCTCTTGGTCAGCTTGATCTGTTAACAATGAATATTCTCGATTGGGTGGAATGTTTTCATAAAGTGCAAATGGAATAAATCTTGGTGAAGGCCTCAGGACAAAAGTTAAGTAAGATTGCATTCGGTCTACTTTTTGGGGTTCACAACTCTCTTTGTGTTGACAGTTTACAATATAGCATTGTCTTCCCAACATCCAGGAGAGGTCACATCCAGAATGGTTACAACAAGCCATAGTGCAGTCAGACATAGTTCTGGCATTCGGCACTCTCTTTAGGTGTGTCTTTTGTAAATTAGGTGATATAGCTGCATTAGTGAGCACAGCACCTTCTCTGCATTGATCACATAGATGCCCTAGAAAAAAGATAATTAACAAGTTTAACATCTCAGACAAGTTATATGAGACAAGCAAAAATAATCTAAAATACTGCTTCTTTATTTAAAAAAAAAAATATATTACTAAAATAAATTTCTGTCAACCTGTCTCCTTTCGACATTGAAAGGGCTAACTCTTTTCAGACACCTTACCTCCAGGAACAACTTAATGACTGCACAACAATTTGTAGAACAATACCAGATGCTAAGCGGAGAGGCCTTATGATTCCACCAAATTCTTAATTTCCTTAGGACACTGGGTGACCCCTAGAACCTGCCCTCAACCACTTCATTCTAGCGATTATGCATAATATCCTGTATAACTCCAGGCCACATTTCCATATTATATGAACCAGGCACTGCTGGAGACTAAGATGCCATATATGTTCAGGTGGGAGTAGGAGCTGGGTTTTCAAATGCTGCTTTAATAATGATTCTAATGATAGCAACATTGTATCACTATGGTCGCTAAGGGTAGACTTCAGGTAACCCTGAATAAAACCTCCATTAAAATTCTACATAGGACCCATATGGTACCTAGGATGGGTCCTATGTAGAGGCTTTTATCTCACCCTCTTAATTATGCTTTCACAGCTTTCCTAGAATGGGCACTCCATTACACATATGGTGGACATGCCCATATGTAGCATCTTTACTGGTCACAATTTAATTTAATGTTCTCAAGAATCAACTTGTTTTTATTTCCCTTATTACCTATTATCATCCTACTTTTAGCAGATAAACCTCTAAGGTGTACTAACCAACTCCATAAGCTTTTGCAATACATATATATGAGGGCATGTATTCATAAGGCAACTAGTTGAAAGTCTCCACATCTATCTGTGGAACAGGTGAAAGCCAAGGTCACAAAGATGATGGAGTATAAAAACATCTCTACAATCCAGAAGAACTACATACCTTTTTCTTATTGTTTGAAACTCAATCAAAACTTTTGATCCTAAACTAGATTTCTGTGAGTTTAGGTAGCTATTAGATGGATATGCTATTGCGATCATTACCAAATGATCTCTTTTGCATTGATCTAGAGAGCTATACATCTATTTTATATGAATGCTTCTAATGAAAGAGATCCAGTCAGGTGTTTATGTTGTCCTATCTACAGTATGAGTAACATATGACAGAAGAGAGGTAGAGAAGTTGAGCAATGTAACAATGTAATGTGTTTGTATGATTTGAAGTAAGATTTCTGAGTAAAACTAAAGTAAATCCTGACTGGACTCCTAGATGAGACATTGAGAGTCCTGCCCAAACTGATTACACACTGATGGAGGAAAACCGTCACCACTGTGTGATAGTGGAGTAAACAATTCTCTTACTTCCTATCCTAGGAGTCCTGTCAGGATTTACTGTGTTTTTATGACTTACCTGACAGGTCTCTTTAAATTAATTCATACATATTACCCAACAAGATGCAATGAGTATGTAAGAGAATATGTGATAAAGAGCAACGTCAAAATCTTTAATTTACTAACTGGGTTTGTGTATATATGAGTTGTGTCTGGTATTGCAGCTCACCCTATTCAAGAAGTGCCTTACCAGACAGCCCACATATTGGAGTGGAGCTGTTTATGGAAAACTGGTATAGCCTCTTTTCTAATCTCATACAACCTCTTTAAGAGAATAGAAGTCTCATACAAACAGGACTCCATTATTCATAACCTGCAATCTGCAACAAGTGTTTATTAGGCTGATCTATACACAGTAAGTATAAATTGTGGTTAAACTGACTATTTGTGTAGCTGTAATGTTCAGAGGACTTTTTTTTTTCACTTGCCAGCTCACTGTAGATGAGAAGAATTTAAACACATTTATTAGCTTCAATCTGGTTACAATGACTTACCTGCAATTGTGCACAGCCAGATAAAGAGAGTGTAAATACACAGGGTCATGATGTTAGGCGCCATTATTGTGTGCTGACAGTAAAGACCTTTTCCTGCAAATTATTCATATTTTGGTTTGATACCTGGCAGAAAAAAAAAGATTGAGCATAAAACGCTACTTTTAATCCAAAGGTTTTGGAAAGTACATATATGTAGTTTATGTCTATTAGTATATGGAGTATATGGAGTCTACAGTAGATCAGAAGCGACAAGAGGCTGTGTTCAGAGAACTGAAAAATCATGCATAGAGGAAATATATATATATACAGTCATATGAAAAAGTTTGGGCACCCCTATTAATCTTAATCATTTTTAGTTCTAAATATTTGGGTGTTTGCAACAGCCATTTCAATTTGATATATCTAATAACTGATGGACACAGTAATATTTCAGGATTGAAATGAGGTTTATTGTACTAACAGAAAATGTGCAATATGAATTAAACCAAAATTTGACGGGTGCAAAAGTATGGGCACCTCAACAGAAAAGTGACATTAATATTTAGTAGATCCTCCTTTTGCAAAAATAACAGCCTCTAGTCGCTTCCTGTAGCTTTTAATCAGTTCCTGGATCCTGGATAAAGGTATTTTTGACCATTCCTCTTTACAAAACAATTCCAGTTCAGTTAAGTTTGATGGTCGCCGAGCATGGACAGCCCGCTTCAAATTATCCCACAGATGTTCAATGATATTCAGGTCTGGGGACTGGGATGGCCATTCCAGAACATTGTAATTGTTCCTCTGCATGAATGCCTGAGTAGATTTGGAGCTGTGTTTTGGATCATTGTCTTGCTGAAATATCCATCCCCGGCGTAACTTCAAATTCGTCACTGATTCTTGTACATTATTCTCAAGAATCTGCTGATACTGAGTTGAATCCATGCGACCCTCAACTTTAACAAGATTCCCGGTGCCGGCATTGGCCACACAGCCCCAAAGCATGATGGAACCTCCACCAAATTTTACAGTGGGTAGCAAGTGTTTTTCTTGGAATGCTGTGTTTTTTTGACGCCATGCATAACACATTTTTGTATGACCAAACAACTCAATCTTTGTTTAATCAGTCCACAGGACCTTCTTCCAAAATGAAGCTGGCTTGTCCAAATGTGCTTTTGCATACCTCAGGCGACTCTGTTTGTGGCGTGCTTTCAGAAACGGCTTCTTTCGCATCACTCTCCCATACAGCTTCTCCTTGTGCAAAGTGTGCTGTATTGTTGACCGATGCACAGTGACACCATCTGCAGCAAGATGATGCTGCAGCTCTTTGGAGGTGGTCTGTGGATTGTCCTTGACTGTTCTCACCATTCTTCTTCTCTGCCTTTCTGATATTTTTCTTGGTCTGCCACTTCTGGGCTTAACAAGAACTGTCCCTGTGGTCTTCCATTTCCTTACTATGTTCCTCACAGTGGAAACTGACAGGTTAAATCTCTGAGACAACTTTTTGTATCCTTCCCCTGAACAACTATGTTGAACAATCTTTGTTTTCAGATCATTTGGGAGAGTTGTTTTGAGGAGCTCATGATGCCACTCTTCAGAGGAGATTCAAATAGGAGAACAACTTGCAATTGGCCACCTTAAATACCTTTTCTCATGATTGGATACACCTGGCTATGAAGTTCAAAGCTCAGTGAGGTTACAAAACCAATTTTGTGCTTCAGTAAGTCAGTAAAAAGTAGTTAGGAGTATTCAAATCAATAAAATGATAAGGGTACCCAAATTTTTGCACCGGTCAAATTTTGGTTTAATGCATATTGCACATTTTCTGTTAGTACAATAAACCTCATTTCAATCCTGAAATATTACTGTGTCCATCAGTTATTAGATATATCAAATTGAAATGGCTGTTGCAAACACCCAAATATTTAGAACTAAAAATGATTAAGATTAATAGGGGTGCCCAAACTTTTTCATATGACTGTATATATATATATATATATATTATTGTTTAATATAAAGTTAACTAAATTTTTATTTTATATAGTTTTATGTATTCAAAAAACTTTACTATTCTAAAGCAAAGCTTCAGTGTCACTGACATCTGCCATTTCAGGTTCTGTCAGCTGCTTCTCAATGACAGACCAGTAGCAGAGGATCCATTGATGGGATCAGGCTCAGACAGAAAAGGATCCTAAAAGCTCCAGCAGGACATAACCACATTTGGTGCTAACCTTGAAACCAATCATTTGTCAAAATGATCTATTTCTTATCAGAAGACTCATTAAAAGTTGACCTGCACATGTCTGTATAGATGGAGGAATGTTCCCTAGAATTACCAGTTTGGGACTGGTTCATTTTATGAAGAAAAGCTGTTCATTCTATGTTTAGCAAGCACAGAATTATACGTGTAACAGTAGAAATATTAATACTTGCATTTTATAGCATATTTTTCTCCAGGGACTTACAGCACAAATCAAAGTAGAAGAAATGGTAACAAAAGGGTCTTTAATCTGAGCATTTTAACCTAAATCCTAATGTCTTCTGCTACCCTGCTCTGTGAAAATAAATAAAATTGTTCTAAGCTCTGGTTATATCTATTTTTGGGAAGCCTGGGTAACAACCTGTGTAACATCTTATGTACTGTCACCTTCATATCTTAACTGAAAATCTGCCTCCCTATGCAGCAGTACAAAACAGGCATATATCTCTCTGTATCGATATGCAGATTTCCTGTTCAGGAATACAAAAAATGGTATAATAACCTCAGTGTGAATGGTAATGGAAGCTTTGTCAGCTGTTACCCAGCTTTCCCAGAAACAAATATAAAGACATTTCTGGACAGATTGTTTTTTTACAACTTTACAGCGGATACACATAACCTTACAAATACAGATCTTTTTTTCTTTATAAAGTGATGTGCTTTTAAATTTTAAATGCACAGAACTTATTGGACTGTTGGAGATGGAAATTTCAGTGTTGGGTTGTCATATAAAATAAATTCATTCTATATAAGACTTTGCATGTATCATATGCAACAAACTATGAATGTATCATATTGAGCATATGTCTCAAGTACCAGAAATCCAATTTTTTATCCCTGAAAAACCATCCCATAAAGTATGTGAAGAATATATTCTCTAGTTCTTTGAGTAATGTTTGTTTCCAACATACTCATGTTTAGTAAATGTTGTAAATGGAGCTGTATATTTAGTATATTCTGTATCCTGTTTTCTGATATTGTCTTTAACAGAATATAACAAGGTATAGAGTTGAATCAAAAGCGGTAAAAATATAATAAAAGCCATTTTCCTTTGACATAAACACTGGACTAATTGTGATGGAGCAGTAGTTATTACAGCGGACAATATAACACAACTGACAAGAATCGCACACTATTACACAAGCTGCTATCACTGCTGGTGCAATGTATTGCAATGGTTTCCAGAGGTAGAACAGCTCCCATGTGGAAAATACAGCATGAGCTTGCAATTTCTGGCCCTTAGCTAAGGGACTGCGAGCAGGCAATGGTTTATGACAAGCCAGGCGGTCAAGGATTTGCAGAACATGATACATGTTTCTTTGTTCCTCACCTGAATAGATGACAATGGTGATGAGATGCTGAGTGATGCTGAAGATTCAGGATGTTGTCAGACGCTCTGTATATCTTGTGCTGCCTGATGTCTTCCTCTCTTGTCTCTTTTCTCTTGTTCACAGATGGGCTGGAGGTAAGGGGAGTGGTGGAGAGGCTGTTGCTGCAGGGGGTGGAGGTGGGGCTGCTACATGCAATGTGGATGAGACAAGGAGAGCTGTGATGCTTGTGTGGGTGAAATGATCAGAAATAAGAGGAAGCAATGATCATTGATTTTAAGAATCACTCTGGTTTTTAGTACAGATTAGAAATATGTGTTGATGGCAGAGAATTCCAGAAATCAATGCCTAATGAAACAACCAAGGAGAACCCTGCCATATTCAATGGGATCCTGTGGCTATGTAATTTGTATGGATGTGTAATGTGTAAGGGGATATGTATGGCTTCCCTTGGTCATTTGCTCTTATGATGCAACTAGAGTGTCCATACTTAATTTTCACAGCAGATCATTTTTTTATTTTTTTCTCTGTCACTTAGAAAAGCAGTGACAGACATTGTGTGTAACCTCTCCCCCTCCCTCCTCCATAGGCAGTTAGTATTAAATCACCCATAGATATGGGATACTGATGGAACCATGCTCTTCATATAGATCAATCTGTACCTGAGACTAGTGTGCGTGTGTGCGTTATTTTTTTTTTCTAAAAACAGTAGGAACATAAAACAGGAAATTTATGAAGCATGGCGTTTAATTTGGCTCTAGCCTTTTAATAATTCTGGCATACCACTAGAGGTCCTATTCACCACAAATGAACTTTATGAAAGTCAGGGACTGGCATAGATTTCAGCTAAGTTTTCTGGCATTAGTTATAGCACATTACCACCCTGACCCACAGTGATCCCTGCTCCCACTCCACCCACTTTCTTAACCCTTTAAGAACGCCGGTAGTTTGTACGTTAATGCTCAGCGATTTTTTTTTTTTCTTCCAAAATTCAGAATTCTTTATTTTTCTGTCAACATAGCTACGTGAGGGCTTATTCTTTGTGTGACGAATTGTTCTTTCATTTTGCACCATATTGGGTTACATATACACATGCCGTTAATGGCGGTTGCACTGTCTAACTTGCAACAGGTGGGCTGTATCCTCCACCCAGCTCAGACTGTAATTTTAGAGTACTGTGTGGTGTTAAGGGGGTTGGCCACTTTCAGACCAATATTAAGAGACCAATGATATTGTTTGTATAATAAAAATATACTTTCTGCATGAATTCCTTATGGTTTCCTAGATCTCTGCTTGCTTCCATTCATTCTGTTTAATTCCAGTGGATAAAATTCAGTCCATCATCATGTGATAGAAATAGGGTCCATGGTCATGTGATGAACACAGGTGCACACTCATAGTCACAGCACAGTACTTAGATTCTGCCAACCCCTTTAATACTAGGCCCTAGGGAGGTGTTCATTAATTAGGTGTTACTGTCTACTATAAGGCTAGCTGAGCATGGGCATTTACAGTGTGGAAAAAAAAATATTTAGTCAGCCAGCTATTGTGCAAGTTCTCCCACTTAAAAAGATGAGAAAGGCCTGTAATTGACATCATAGGTAGACCTCAACTATGAGAGACAAAATGAGAAAACAAATCCAGAAAATCACATTGTCTGATTTTTAAAGAATTTATTTGCAAATTATGGTGGAAAATAAGTATTTGGTCACTTACAAACAAGCAAGATTTTGGCTCTCACAGACCTGTAACTTCTTCTTTAAGAGGCTCCTCTGTCCTCCACTCATTACCTGTAGTAATGGCACCTGTTTGACATTGTTATCAGCATAAAAGGCACCTGTCCACAACCTCAAACAGTCACACTCCAAACTCCATTATGGTGAAGACCAAAGATCTGTGGAAGGACACCAGAAACAAAATTGTAGATCTGCACCAGGCTTGGAAGACTGAATCTGCAATAGGCAAGCAGCTTGGTGTGAAGAAATCAACGGTGAGAGCAATAATTAGAGAATGGAAGACATACAAGACCACTGATAATCTCCCTCGATAAGGGGCTCCACGCAAGATCTCACCCCGTGGGGTCAAAATGATCACAAGAACGGTGATCAAAAATCCCAGAACCACACAGGGGGACCTAGTGAATGACCTGCAGAAAGCTGGGACTAACAACAAAGGCTACCGTCAGTAACACGCTACGCCGCCAGGGACACAGATCCTGCAGTGCCAGACGTGTCCCCCTGCTTAAGCCAGTACATATCCGGGCCCATCTGAAGTTTGCTAGAGAGCATTCGGATGTTCCAGAAGAGTATTGGGAGAATGTCATATAGTCAGATGAAACCAAAGTAGAACTGTTTGGTAGAAACACAACTCGTCGTGTTTGGAGGAGAGTGAATGCTGAGTTGCACCCAAAGAACACCATACCTACTGTGAAGCATAGGGGTGGCAACATCATGCTTTGGGGCTGTTTCTCTGCAAAGGAACCAGGACGACTTATCCGTGTACATGAAAGAATGAATAGGCCATGTATCGTGAGATTTTGAGTGCAAACCTCCTTCCATCAGTAAGGGCATTGAAAATGAAACGTGGCTGGGTCTTTCAGCATGACAATGATCCCATGTACACCGCCAGGGCAATGAAAGAGTGCCTTCGATGTGTCTTGGAGTGGCCTAGCCAGTCTCCAGATCTCAACCCCATAGAAAACCTTTGGAGGGAGTTGAGAGTCCGTGTTGCCCAGCGACAGCCCCAAAACATCACTGCTCTAGTGGAGATCTTCATGGAGGAATGGGCCAACATACCAGCAACAGTGTGTGCCAACCTTGTGAAGACTTACAGGAAACGTTTGACCTCTGTCATTGCCAACAAAGGATATATAACAAAGTATTGAGATGAACTTTTGTTATTGACCAAATACTTATTTTCCACCATAATTTGCAAATAAATTCTTTAAAAAAATCAGACAATGTGATTTTCTGGATTTGTTTTCTCATTCTGTCTCTCATAGTTGAGGTCTACCGATGATGTCAATTACAAGCCTCTCTCATCTTTTTAAGTGGGAGAACTTGCACAATTGGTGGCTGACTAAATACTTTTTTCCCCCCACTGTATAATCTGGAAAATATGACCCATATTGTAATATTGTATTTATTTTCCAAAGTCACAGTATTAGAATAACCAAACAAAAAAAAAAAAAAAAAAAAAAAAAAAAGGCGAGGCCCAGAGGCATAACTATTGGTAGGGAAGATGAAAGCAGATGAACTCCATGGGGCCCACCGAGCAAACACTAGCAGCGCCTTCAACTGTATCGGCACCTGCTGGACACCCATACTGTTGACATATATGGCAGAATAGGAAGCAGTTGACTTCCTGCTCTGCCACTTTGTACTTGTAAGCTGCATGCCAATTCATGCAGGTGATTTACAAGGAGCCGTAACCAATAGCAAGATGTCTGCTCTCCAGCGCAGATGGGCACAATGACATCACAGCCTTGTGTCGCTACTCTGGGACACAGACGTCTTGTCTGTGGTCAGAGCGCCTTCTACAAGATGTGTATCTCATCATTGATATGCAGTCTAAAACTTAACTTTTACTTCCAGAATCAACTATCCAGACAAAAATCATATATATCCAGACCAAATATAAAAAGAGTATTTAACAAAAAAAAAAAAAAAACAAAAAAAAACAAAAACACACTCATATGCAAAAATCTCTTAGCCATTACATACTGAGCCAGCTAATCATCACAAAATGTCAATATTACCCATAGATTGAAAACTTCTTTGTGATCATCTAGGTCACCAATCCTCGGGGGACCCCTTCCAAACAGATGTGGAATAATGGACGAAATACATGTTCAAACCCACCTGCATTGGTTCCTACAAGACCTTGTGGGTAAAACAACTCTACAGCTAAAAATAATGCAGTGTTTTTTTGTTTTGTTTTTTTTAAAAACATGTATTTTTGAAAACAACACTCAGCTTTTTTTCTACAACGTGTGTGGAAAAGATTAAAAATAAAATCAAATTTATTTTGATGGTACTGTAAAATGCAGTTTTGTTCTGCTGCGTTTGCGTAATGCGGGGCCTTAGACTAATTTAGGTGTCACTGTAATCTTAGTGACCCGCAGTACAAAGGTAAAATGTTATGTATAACATACAGTGAACAGCACAAAATTTAAAAATTACATGTCAGAATTGATGCTTTTAATCAACCCCCCCAAAAAAATAAAAATAAATAATGAGTAAATACAATTTTGACAGTAAGTTATAGGAAACCCAAAATGATGCAAAAAGTAAGTCCTCAATCAGCTTAATAACCTGAAAAAATGAAAAAGCAACAATGAAAAAAAAATAAAAATTGCTGTGTATTAAAGGTGTAAACTGGCTTTAGGTGTTAATGCCAAAGCTTTGAAATGGGATGTCAAATAAGTTCATAGCTTTGATGAGTCAGGTGTCCAAATATTTTTGGCCAGAGTGTTACATTTGTTCACGTTCAAACATTGGCCCTTAAAAGAGGATGACCCTATTCAGAACACATTTTGTTAGTTCTTTATTGTAGAATTATAGGGCTAGGTGGGCTGAAAAGAGTAAAAGCGTAGGTCAGGTTCCAAGAAAAATGCTAACAATACACAAACCAAATTCAAAGCGCTTATTTCATTGCACATACAGTATGCATACCAGTTCATGTCTTGTGAATGCAACAAAGCCATGCACATGAATCCTATATAGCTACACATGAAGTCCGTTTAATGAACCTACAGACAATACAGTGGTTCACTTTGGAAATGCAAGTCGCCGTTCCATTTACTTCAATCTGCTCCTCCATTCAAACTGGTGTGCAACATGCTCTAGTTCTCGTGATCAGTGGAGACCACAACGGTTGGAACCATACTGTTCAGCAAGTTACCCTCTTACAGTGCTGGCCAAAAGTATTGGCACCCCTGCAATTCTGTCAGATAATACTCAATTTCTTCCAGAAAATGATTGCAATCACAAATGCTTTGGTAATAATATCTTCATTTAATTTGTCTTCAATGGAAAACCACAAAAAGAATTGTCAAAAAGTCAAATTGGATATAATTCCTCACCAAACATAAAAAAGGGGGTGGACAAAAGTATTGGCACCCTTTGAAAAATCATGTGATGCTTCTCTAATTTGTGTAATTAACAGCACCTGTTACTTACCTGTGGCACAGAACAGGTGGTGGCAATAACTAAATCACACTTGCAGCCAGTTGAAATGGATTAAAGTTCACTCAACCTCTGTCCTGTGTCCTTGTGTGTACCACATTGAGCATGGAGAAAAGAAAGAAGACCAAAGAACTGTCTGAGGACTTGAGAAGCAAAATTGTGAGGAAGCATGAGCAATCTCAAGGCTACAAGTCCATCTCCAAAGACCTGAATGTTCCTGTGTCTACCGTGTGCAGTGTCATCAAGAAGTTTAAAGCCCATGGCACTGTGGCTAACCTCCCTAGATGCGGACGGAAAAGAAAAATTGACGAGAGATTTCAATGAAAGATTGTGCGGATGGTGGCTAAAGAACCTCGACTAACATCCAAACAAGTTCTAGCTGCCCTGCAGTCCGAGGGTACAACAGTGTCAACCCGTACTATCCGTCGGCGTCTGAATGAAAAGGGACTCTATGGTAGGATACCCAGGAAGACCCCACTTCTGACCCAGAGACATAAAAAAGCCAGGCTGGAGTTTGCCAAAACTTACCTGAGAAAGCCAAAAACTTTTTGGAAGAATGTTCTCTGGTCAGATGAGACAAAAGTAGAGCTTTTTGGGAAAAGGCATCAACCTAGAGTTTACAGGAAAAAAAAAAAAAAAGAGGCCTTCAAAGAAAAGAACACGGTCCCTACAGTCAAACATGGCGGAGGTTCCCTGATGTTTTAGGGTTGCTTTGCTGCCTCTGGCACTGGACTGCTTGACCGCGTGCATGGCATTATGAAGTCTGAAGACTACCAACAAATTTTGCAGCATAATGTAGGGCCCAGTGTGAGAAAGCTGGGTCTCCCTCAGAGGTCATGGGTCTTCCAGCAGGACAATGACCCAAAACACACTTCAAAAAGCACTAGAAAATGGTTTGAGAGAAAGCACTGGAGACTTCTAAAGTGGCCAGCAATGAGTCCAGACCTGAATCCCATAGAACACCTGTGGAGAGATCTCAAAATGGCAGTTTGGAGAAGGCACCCTTCAAATCTCAGGGACCTGGAGAAATTTGCCAAAGAAGAATGGTGTAAAATTCCAGCAGAGCATTGTAAGAAACTCATTGATGGTTACCGGAAGCGGTTGTTTCGCAATTATTTTGTCTAAAGGTTGTGCTACCAAGTATTAGGCTGAGGGTGCCAATACTTTTGTTCGGCCCATTTTTGGAGTTTTGTGTAAAATGATCAATGATTTGACTTTTTTTTTTTCATTCTCTTTTGTGTTTTTTCATTGCAAGCAAAATAAATGAAGATATTATTACCAAAGCATTTGTGATTGCAATCATTTTCTGGAAGAAATTGAGTATTATCTAACAGAATTGCAGGGGTGCCAATACTTTTGGCCAGCACTGTATCTTTGAATAGGAGGTTACTTCTTATTACTGTTATGGCCTTTCAATTTATATGCCAGGAATGGGGTATAACATTCTGTCTTTCAATGTCATGAGGGTTAGATACAGATAAGAAAGCAGACACCAAACATCCCATTTTATGACTGAAAAAAATTGATTCCCTCTCTAATAAGTTATTTTGTATAACGCAGGAAACATAATATCCATAAATTCTGCAATAATACTGTAGCACTTGTACAATATAAAATTTATTTTATTAATTTAGGATTATTCAGGAAATTCAATAAAACTAAACAGAATATCATAATAAACACAATTTGATGCAATAAAAGAAAACCTGAACAACTTGGACACAGAAAATAAATTATCTACATCAGAGAGAACACAATTTTGCAGAAAAATAGTTGGTGGTGGAACAAAAATGTCAAAAATATTGACAGAGAAGGTGGGTTAATTAAATAAGCTTTAAAATAATGACAGGCATGAATCCAAGCTTGATCAAGCTTGATCCTTATTTTACAGGATCACATCAAAATCACAAAAGAGACCCCAGTGATCACTAGGAAACCTTCCACAGTCCAGCTTTTCGGTGCCAATTAAATCCAGAGACTGAGGTACAACTTGGTTCCCATCTACTGCAGTCCGATAAAAGATACGGTCAAAACGCAGTCTGCTAGTGTATGGCATTTTCAGATTGTTATTCATCTTTGTGTCCCATGTATATCGACAGTGTTCAGGTTTCCCCAAGAACTCCCAAATGTCCAAAGTGTTACTTGGCAAGCCTCCAATTTGCTCGACCTGTATGGGGGGGGGGGGGGGGGGGGAGTACACATTTAGATGGCAGCTATAACAAAGGTAATGTTATTGACGTATAAGAATAAGCATTCTTGTTAAACTAGACTATTAGGTCCCGGCCACAGACTTTCACTATGCTTGCAGACAAAATGTCAGGAATCATTGGAACCTGTCTTAGGCTGAAGACCACATTACGGAAAGGCAGTGTTTTTTGTTGTAGATTTTGCTACTTTTTTTTTATCCAAAGTCAGGAGTGGATTTAACAGAAGGGAAACGTCTAAGTACTTCCTTTATATCTTTCATTCCTTTTAAAGGCACTCCTGATTTTGGCTCAAAAAAAACGCAGCAGAGTCTGCAAAAAAAAAAAAAAAAAAAAGGCCTTTCCGCAACATGGTGCCCTCAGCCTTAAGGAACAAAAATCAAAGACCATAGTGTACCACCTTCCCAACCATATTCATAGTCATCAACCTGCTAAACAGCACATTACTGTAATCTACAACATACCGTACTTTTGTTATACATGTCACTTTTCTTTATTTGGAGAAAAACAAAAACTTTGAAGTCTTATGCAACTGATGCACAGGGGGGCCTTCAGGTCTGGGAGCAATGCTATTGCTGTTCAAATTGAGTAGGTGATGTCATAACAGTGGGAGGATCCATTTTCACTGCACGGGATGGTGCAGGCAAGAGATGGTAGGGGTCTGAGATTTCAAAGTTGTTTTTCTCCAAACAACGTGCAATGTGCTCTGTAACATGGTGGTGACGGTAGAATATGCTTCTGGAGGAGGTAGACTCCCTTTATCCCCTTCTACCTAGAGCTGAGCAATTAAATTAGTTCGCCCTTAAGGGGTCTGACTATTCTGTTTTTGAACAGAATATTCAGATCAACTTCTGCCCAGCCTCCTCTGACAGGTCTTTAAGTATGGCAGGTGTTCACATACAGAGCGAGTGCCAGAACTGCCGGATTTCCACAATCAGAATGCTTTCTAATCGCTGGCATTAGATGTGCATGGGGCTTCCAATCCGCCCCTCTGCACCCACCACTGTGGTGTGCCCTGCTCACTTGTTGTTGCTGATCTGGCTCCCATGGGAGCAGTCCGGGTAGTATGGCAGCCAGTGGACAGGGATCAGCACGGACACTGATGGGTCTGCAGATGCTTAGACCCATAAGCTGCATTACACCTTTTCAAGAACGTGTAATAAACTAGAGGTTATGCTAGATTTCACCAGACAGAATATCTTTCACTCCCCACAAGCATCAATGTTCCTTAGTCACCGACAACCCTCACCTTTTCACTGGTTGTCCATCTTTGGACCAATTTTGGTACACACCACACCCACAAGATCTGCACTTTGAGATGCTCTGATTAATTTTGCCTTCGCATTTGGTCACCCAGATTACTAGACTTACCCATATCCCACTCCTTAAAAGGGAGTCTGTAGACAGAACCCAGCATATCAACCCAGCCAAGCAGTTTAATTCAAGTGACCCTAAGCTACCAGTTAGTTTCCCTCCCTTGTAAATTGGTGCCTTTGTTGCCAAGATATCACCATTTTTATTACGTAAAGGAGTTCTTTGGAGCAATAAAGAAGATTTCGCTTACCTCTTTGGAGCAACGGCAACAGCCTTATTGCTTCAAACAGCTTATTTGCATATTGACAAAAATAGCAATTTCTCAGCAATGTAGGCACCAATTCACAAAGGGACCACCTTTTAAACACCATTTAACTCTGGTGATCGTAACTTATCTATTTGACATACTGATATAAAATCAACTACAATCAATACAGAAGGCTCTTTGCAGTTCACTCAAGGCTTTGCACCAATTTTCACACTTTTTAGAGAAAATATCAAATCCCTTTATTTTGTAAAATTTCCAAAATGCATAATCCTAGCCACCTTGTGCATCCACTCCCCAACAGTTTGAATCACTAAAGAGATAAAGTGCTCCCTACTAATCTGACACTTATCCCCCTATCCACAGGACAGGAGATATGGATCTACAATGGGATATCCCATTAACGTGTTCCATGATGAATATATAAGGCATGAGCAAGGGGCAGTACCCACACAATCACCTGCAAGAACCCGGCAGTTTAACTGTTTACAAGCATGTAAAGTGATTAGACAGAGGGAAAGGGTTCCCTATGCTGGATCCTTGGTCCTCCTCAGCACAATTGTGGGATGCTGAGTGGTTGATATGCCAGCAGGAGTCCTGGGTCGAAATAAAAATTGTAAAAAAGTTTAAATGTGAAAAAAAAAAATATTTAAAAAAATGTAACTCATTAAACATATCACAAATTGATTTTTTGTTAATCCCATCTCCAAAAAAACAGAATAAAAAGCGATTAAAAAGTTGAATGCATTCCAAAGACTACAGACGAAAACTATAGTTTTTCCTACAAAAATGTGCCTACACAGCTTGATCAATTGAACCATTAAAAAGTTATCACTCTTAGACTATGACAATGCAAAAACAAAATTTCATAAGAATCTTTTATTGTGCTACAGTAGCAAAACAAAAGACTACTTTATAAATTAAGAATTCTTGTATTCGTACTGACCCACAGAATAACATTAGTATGCCATTCATAACGTAGGGTGAGAGATGTAAAAAAAAAAAAAAAAAAAAAAAGTTTTTAATGAATTATATGTACTCCAGAATAGTTCCATTGATAAATACAACACTTGCCTTGGCAAAATCAAGCCAAAATATGGGTACATCAATAAAAAAAAAAAAAAAAAAAGTTAGGGCTCTAAGAAAACAGGCATGAAAGATAAAGTAAAAAAGCATGCCTCGCCTTGAAGGCCAAAATAGGCGGTGTCGTTAAGGGGTTAACAAAACAGTTTAAACTGGTACATAGTACAGACCTCTTTGTCCCTCAGGTTTGTATCTCCACCAAATATGACAGAAGTTGAAGGAGGTACTTCCTGGATCTTCTTCAGTACAATGCACAGCTGTTTCATACGTTCCTTTGAGTGCTCTTTAGTGCTCTCTAGATGGGAAGTCATGAGGCAAATATTGTGTCCGCAGATTTTAACCTATGGGGAAAGCATGCACAAGTCACATTGTGCGTGTGTGTATGGATAAAGGATGACATTATGTTAATTTGCCCAAAATTTTGTGAAATTTTATACCACTCACTCCACTTTTCAGAAGTGGCCATGGTTAGCCTGTCAAGGTAATTTAAGCCAGATTTATCAAATGAGACTATGTAAAAAGTCACTCCATTAAGAGGCTGGCACAGTATGTGGAGTAACATCTCCGAACAGAAGACTTAAAAATGCACCAAATTTATCAAATATCATGGGACATTTAATAAATTTGGTGCAAAAAGCAGCAACACGGTCTCCAGCAAAACATTCAGAAATTCCCCTCTTGTTAAATCTAGCCCCCATCTGTTGCGAGACAGAAAATAAATCATTTAAAAGAAACTGTACACTATTAGCATTAGTCCTAGTACTTACATTTGCTACCAGCAAATTTCTCATCATAACTGTACTTGGGAATGGAACAATTTCATGACTTATCAGCTTTACTCTTGATTTCTTCAACATTATAGCAGTAAAATAACCATCTTCATTTCCTAGAAAGTTGTCAAATAACAGTAAAGTATTTTGCACTTAAATTCGGTCTAAGATTGCACCTCAAACCAATTCAGCCCAGACATTAAAGAGCAATATCACTGAATACTTCGGTTGTCTACCCAAAACAGCTAATATGGACAGTCATAATTTCACATTTATGTATAGAACAAATTGGTAGCATACACCAATCAAATAAATATTTGGTTAGTTCTCGCAAGTAGTGTTAAAATTGGCAAGTTACCACAATATGACTTCCTTTACAGGGACAAGGCCATATTTGTCTTCCACAAAAAAAAAAAAAAAACCCCCACACACACGTCCAGGTTCAATTCTTGTAACTGACGTGATAAAATGCAGATTGATTTTTTTTTTTTTTTTTTTTTAACTAGATAATAGCAATTTTGGTTATAATTTTCTGAAAGCACAAAACAAAAACCTTAAATAATATTAAACAATGATATATAATAATACTGTATAAAAGCAAAATGTTTGTGTCATCAGAAAACAACATTTAAAAATAGATAATAGTTAGAGAATTCTGCTTAATATATCCCAGTCAGCCTTGTGAGATTAGCTATAGTACATACCTGTAATGATTGTGTAGCTGACTGCTCGTTTCTTCAGGTATTCATAATATGGAGGAATAACCTCTTGTAGAAATATTATATCCGGACTGTACCTGCAATGGGACACACAAAAAGCAGTTTTAACTAAAATTAATATAGTTTCAAAGGTATTTATTGAATTACAATAATCAGACAAAACTTAGACAATGATTCGTCAAAACCAAATACAAATCAAAGTGACAAAAAATGCGGCAGTCATCAAGGTAACATTTGATACCAATAAACAAAATACAGAGAGAACAGAAGAGAAACAAGACAAGGTAAAAACATAGGAATCAACCTAGAGAGATGGGGGAAATTACAGAAATAAATGGCGCTACTTTGGTCTTGAGCAGCGAGAAATGGCTCCTAAGGGTCCGCCATAATGGGGGAGCGGATAAAATGGGGCTCAATCCAGAACATGGGCTACAGCTAGAGACAATATGGAAGGCTTGGGATGCGAAACCTATTGACCCAAGCGGTCCAGACTTTATCAAAAGTCGGACAGGTTTCAAAAATAATGGAATTTATTTTCTCGTGAAGAATAATAGTATCAACCTGTCACATAACCTCAGTCACTGAGAGAAAGGACATTCTCCAGTTGGAGGCTATGTGAATTCGGAAGGCTAAAAGAACATATTGTAGTAGGTTAAATTGGGCGTACTTCAGAGAAGAGGGCTTAAGATTAAGAATAAAGATAGAGACCTGAAATTGGAAAGGCTGTCCAAACATCCGTTGTGCAACCCTATGGATAGCAAGCCAAAGGCGTCGGGCATGGGGGCAGGTCCACCACACATGGAGGGTAGTGCCTAAGGCAGTGATGGCGAACCTTCTAGAGACTGAGTGTCCAAACTGCAACCCGAAACCCACTAATTTATCACAAAGTGCCAACACGGCAATTTAATCTTAATACTGTGTGGATCCACAATTGTGGACGGTTACGGATCCGCAAAATACGATCGTGTGAATGGGGTTTTACAGAGCTTTCAATGATACAAAACAACTTTGTACTGCATTTGATATACATTTGAACAATTAATGTTTGCTATTTACATCGCACATGATCTGTTTTATAGTGACCGTGCAATGTGATTACAGCCTGTAATAATATCACATGTCTGCTATAAAACAGATACTGTGACAAATAGTGAAGGGCCCCCACGCGGTACAATGTGCTCCACAGTGGCTTCCATACAGTACAGTGTGCTCCACAGTGGCCCCACAAAGAACAATATGCTCCATAGTGGTGGCCAAACAGTAAATTATGCTCCACAGTGGCCATCACGCATTATAATATGCTCCTCAGTGGAACCCACACAGTATTATATGATCCACAGTGGGCTCCTACACAGTATTATATGCTACTTACCAGCATTTCCACGAAGAGCAAGTAAATAGTGTCCTCCTTCTACCACAGTGCAGGTACAGATGAATGACGTCATCGCACCTGCGTCGGGCCAGAGGTCACACTCTTTTGTCAGTGTAAGCCACCGTCGCGCGAACCTGTGGCCTACACTGAGTTTTCAGCTATATACACATTTGCACATACAGCTGAAAGAAGCGATCGCTCACTAATGGGGAATTCTGTAATGGATTCCCCTTTAGTGAGCAATCAGGGAAACGGTGTGCACGCCAACAGAGAGGGCTCTGTATGCCCCCTCTGGTACGCGTGCCATAGGTTCGCCAACAAGGGCCTAAAGCATTACAACCCCTAAAACAAAGGGGTGAAACAGTAGGATAACAGCGGTGAAGTCGAAAGAGGTACTAGATACATCCCTATGCAGCACTTTCAAGGAGGATTCCATGAGGGTGACTGGAAAATTGCCTTTGCTGATAGATGTACAGCAGTCAAGGTGGTGTTAAGGTCCCGTTCCCAGGCCTTCATAAAGTCAAGTTTGCTGTCAGGGGGCGGAGTATTAAGTAAGCTATATAGATAAGAAAGGGAGACCCTGTCAGCCACTCTAAACAGGCATAGTCTCTCGAAGTTGGTAGGGGAAACTTCCGGATTGAGGGGTGTGAGAACGCAAGAAATTAAAAATCTGTGCATTGGGTTTTCCTGGGAATAAAGCTTATCAATACCCTATCTGCACTGGTTAAGCCTTATTAATAATATACAACCCGGTCTCCCGAAGCCCCATTTATTACCTTTGCGGACAGCAGCTGGGGAGGTCAGAACTCTTGTTCCTCCACCTCAACTGCTGATGCTGTCTCCATTCTACTTGATGGACCTGCAGCCTGAGCAGGAGAGAGCTGGTGGCTGCAGGAGGAAAACGAATGAGAGGTTCAGCCTCCCCAGCTGATCTCCGCAAAGATCATAAAGCTCCAGAGGACCAAGGTGTATGTCAGTAATAAAGCTTAACCAGTGTAGGGAATACATTGGTTAACTTTATTACTCCCTGGATAATCCATTTAAGCTGGGTCATGTGACAGAGCATCACTATGTGCACGAATTTAAGGGTGCATAGTTTATACATAGGCTAGACAAGGCCCAAAGCTAAATTTTAAAACATCTGGTAAATGCAAGTTCTGTCTTCAGAAAGGGGAACTACCGACCAATTACCTCCTGGTGAGGTGGCTGCCAAATCTAAGGGACCGTGCGTGCGTGTACACAGGCCTCTCCACTCACTTTCATTGGGCAATGTAGAAAGATGTGCAAATGTGTAGCCACCTTACTAAGAGGGACAGGGGTCAGTGGGCTGCTTTCCTGGAAATAAGTGCAGTTATTAGAGTTATGCGTCAAATCTATCTAGACATTTATGGCATATCTTGTGGAAGTGAGAATGCCCTTAGGTAATCTCAGCCAAATCATGTCCAAAGGAATCATACTACATATTGTCTCACCTGCTCAATCTTAGTTACTTCTTAAATTGGGGGTTAATTAGTCTAAACTTCTCTTTCTTACCAAAAAAATAAAATAAAATAAAAACCCACAGAAATAGACTTACAATGCTAAATAAGAACAAACTCCCCGAGCTCTCTCTGGAAGGTTGGATTGGTCAATTCCATCAATGTTCCAGGTTAGAAGAGTAATGTGGCTTTCATCTTCTTGTTTCAGTGTAGTAGGATTATCTGCAGCAGGCGTTTGCTTTATAACAACTGGCGTGTCATCTGTTAGGTCAATGCTAGATAGGAAAACAAAAAACATTATCAAACTGGTTCTGTGCACTAAATCTGACAAGCAGACATACTGTATTTATGGAACATAAGACCTAGGATATTACAACTAAAGAATTTTATAAGGCCTCGTTCACACTGATGTCAGATTTGCTACAATATATAAAAATAATAGAAATCACAACGGAATCCAACCATCCTCATTAATGGTCAATGAGGTCTATCAAACACACTTGGTAGTCGCTGCGCAAAAAGATCTTTGTCTCTGCCTTTGTAGACTTTGCTAGGTTTGTATACAGCAGTGTTATGGGGATGAATAAAGTCTGTAGATCCTAGAGGCCAATTTCTATTTGTACCAAAAAAAGAATTTTCCCTTACACCTATAGAAAATAAATTAAAACGTTAGGTGCCGCTGATAAGTTCATGTATTTGGGGATTATGGAGACTATAACACCAAAGGATTTTGTGGATTTAAATTTAGAGTCCCTCCTCCTACAGTTTCGTTCCAAGGTCAATGCCTGGTGTAAACTCCCCTAGTCTATGGTAGGTCAGGGTAATCTTTTCATAATGATTTTGATGCCACAAGTGTTATATTTACTATTAAATTCTTCACAGCATGGATCCCCATGACATACTTCTAAAAAATACATTATATTTTTAGGGAAATTCTCTGAAAAAAACTGTACGCCAGGATACAGTTAGAAACCTTATAGAGAGATAAGGAGAATGGTGGTTTGGCTATCCCTAAAATATGGACATACTATCAGCCCTTTTACAGCATTTCCATGGGTGGAAAGGATTGACTCCTGCAGGGGCATCTGGCTTCTTTAAAAGCTTTGAGCAATAGCCTCTCTTGCCAGTATCTTCAGGTTAGGCATGCCTATCAGGTTCACTCGAGATCTCATGATCTGACAGTGAGTGATCATACCGTGTTTGATGTCATTCTGCAGATATTACTAAGGGTCTTATTTTGAGTATATTTATAAAAACCTATTATGTCATCATTTAGCTATAGTCCCACTCCAAGTACAGGCTAGATGAGAGGCAGATGTTGGAATATTTACGATAGAGCAACTGAAATAAGCTCTTGAGCTTACCTCTAAAATGTCAATCTGTGAGGCTCTACTGTATGTGTGTTACACAGAGTCTCATACCCCTACAATGCTGTTTAGGTTAGGGTTATGCCTGGCTGCAGAGTTGTCCTCGTGTGCCCATGAGGATGCTCTTCTTCACATGTACTGGGAGTGCACTTCCATTGGACCTTTTTGGAGACATGTGCTTGACCTAGTTGAGCAGGTCTATTGTATAAAACTTCATATGTCTATGGAGTTTGTTGGGAGAGAGAGGTGATATGAAATCCCCTGAGGATCCTGCGCATACGGTTTCAACCCAGAAGCCAGTTAGCATTCCACTGGTTAGGCTGTGCGTCCCCCGACCATTTCTGAGTTAAACACCAAACTGAACCACATTATTAGTCTAGAATGGGGTATTTACTTGAAAAGGAAGGTCCCATACAAATATACAGTGCTGGCCAAAAGTATTGGCACCACTGCAATTCTGTCAGATAATACTCAATTTCTTCCAGAAAATGATTGCAATCACAAATGCTTTGGTAATAATATCTTCATTTAATTTGTCTTCAATGGAAAACCACAAAAAGAATTGTCAAAAAGCCAAATTGGATATAATTCCACACCAAACATAAAAAAGGGGGTGGACAAAAGTATTGGCACCCTTTGAAAAATCATGTGATGCTTCTCTAATTTGTGTAATTAACAGCACCTGCTACTTACCTGTGGCACATAACAGGTGGTGGCAATAACTAAATCACACTTGCAGCCAGTTGAAATGGATTAAAGTTCACTCAACCTCTGTCCTGTGTGTACCACATTGAGCATGGAGAAAAGAAAGAAGACCAAAGAACTGTGAGGACTTGAGAAGCAAAATTGTGAGGAAGCATGAGCAATCTCAAGGCTACAAGTCCATCTCCAAAGACCTGAATGTTCCTGTGTCTACCGTGCGCAGTGCCATCAAGAAGTTTAAAGCCCATGGCACTGTGGCTAACCTCCCTAGATGTGGACGGAAAAGAAAAATTGACGAGAGATTTCAACGAAAGATTGTGCGGATGGTGGCTAAAGAACCTCGACTAACATCCAAACAAGTTCTAGCTGCCCTGCAGTCCGAGGGAACAACAGTGTCAACCCGTACTATCCGTCGGCGTCTGAATGAAAAGGGACTCTATGGTAGGATACCCAGGAAGACCCCACTTCTGACCCAGAGACATAAAAAAGCCAGGCTGGAGTTTGCCAAAACTTACCTGAGAAAGCCAAAAACTTTTTGGAAGAATGTTCTCTGGTCAGATGAGACAAAAGTAGAGCTTTTTGGGAAAAGGCATCAACATAGAGTTTACAGGAAAAAAAAAAAAAAGAGAGCCTTCAAAGAAAAGAACACGGTCCCTACAGTCAAACATGGCGGAGGTTCCCAGATGTCTTGGGGTTGCTTTGCTGCCTCTGGCACTGGACTGCTTGACCGTGTGCATGGCATTATGAAGTCTGAAGACTACCAACAAATTTTGCAGCATAATGTAAGGACCAGTGTGAGAAAGCTGGGTCTCCCTCAGAGGTCATGGGTCTTCCAGCAGGACAATGACCCAAAACACACTTCAAAAAGCACTAGAAAATGGTTTGAGAGAAAGCACTGGAGACTTCTAAAGTGGCCAGCAATGAGTCCAGACCTGAATCCCATAGAACACCTGTGGAGAGATCTCAAAATGGCAGTTTGGAGAAGGCACCCTTCAAATCTCAGGGACCTGGAGAAATTTGCCAAAGAAGAATGGTGTAAAATTCCAGCAGAGCATTGTAAGAAACTCATTGATGGTTACCGGAAGCGGTTGTTTCGCAATTATTTTGTCTAAAGGTTGTGCTACCAAGTATTAGGCTGAGGGTGCCAATACTTTTGTTCGGCCCATTTTTGGAGTTTTGTGTAAAATGATCAATGATTTGACTTTTTTTTTTTCATTCTCTTTTGTGTTTTTTCATTGCAAGCAAAATAAATGAAGATATTATTACCAAAGCATTTGTGATTGCAATCATTTTCTGGAAGAAATTGAGTATTATCTGACAGAATTGCAGGGGTGCCAATACTTTTGGCCAGCACTGTAAGGCAATTTGGGGGGCTAGGCTCGATACTACATATAAAATCTTTCCTACAGGCCTCACAGCTCGGCAACACACTTAGCGGCTTATCCCTCAACTTACATCACATTAATTGCCCCACATGAATTCTTGTGTCTGTGATGAAAGTTCTTTCTTCCATCCTGGAATGGCTAAGGTGTCTATGGGGTAACTGCAGATAACCGTCACCCATGGGCAGATGGTACTGTGTGCTGAATTCTATAAGCATTCACGTGTCCTTACATCATTGGATCTTTTCAGTGGTTTCTTACCTTTGCTGCTGGGAGGGTCGGCTAGTGACGGTCATGATTGTTCTATTCTACTATAGTGCCATATATACACTTCAACCTCATTGCAATTTACTGCATTGCTTTCTGTGTTTTCGTTTCAATGTATGCTTTGTGTTTTTTTTTTTTGTTTGGAAAATGTAATTGGATGGTGTTTGCAATATACAGTCATATGAAAAAGTTTGGGCACCCCTATTAATCTTAATCATTTTTTGTTCTAAATATTTGGGTGTTTGCAACAGCCATTTCAATTTGATATATCTAATAACTGATGGACACAGTAATATTTCAGGATTGAAATGAGGTTTATTGTACTAACAGAAAATGTGCAATATGCATTAAACCAAAATTTGACCGGTGCAAAAGTATGGGCACCTCAACAGAAAAGTGACATTAATATTTAGTAGATCCTCCTTTTGCAAAAATAACAGCCTCTAGTCGCTTCCTGTAGCTTTTAATCAGTTCCTGGATCCTGGATGAAGGTATTTTTGACCATTCCTCTTTACAAAACAATTCCAGTTCAGTTAAGTTTGATGGTCGCCGAGCATGGACAGCCCGCTTCAAATTATCCCACAGATGTTCAATGATATTCAGGTCTGGGGACTGGGATGGCCATTCCAGAACATTATAATTGTTCCTCTGCATGAATGCCTGAGTAGATTTGGAGCTGTGTTTTGGATCATTGTCTTGCTGAAATATCCATCCCCGGCGTAACTTCAAATTCGTCACTGATTCTTGTACATTATTCTCAAGAATCTGCTGATACTGAGTTGAATCCATGCGACCCTCAACTTTAACAAGATTCCCTGTGCCGGCATTGGCCACACAGCCCCAAAGCATGATGGAACCTCCACCAAATTTTACAGTGGGTAGCAAGTGTTTTTCTTGGAATGCTGTGTTTTTTTGACGCCATGCATAACGCCTTTTTGTATGACCAAACAACTCAATCTCTGTTTCATCAGTCCACAGGACCTTCTTCCAAAATGAAGCTGGCTTGTCCAAATGTGCTTTTGCATACCTCAGGCGACTCTGTTTGTGGCGTGCTTTCAGAAACGGCTTTTTTCGCATCACTCTCCCATACAGCTTCTCCTTGTGCAAAGTGTGCTGTATTGTTGACCGATGCACAGTGACACCATCTGCAGCAAGATGATGCTGCAGCTCTTTGGAGGTGGTCTGTGGATTGTCCTTGACTGTTCTCACCATTCTTCTTCTCTGCCTTTCTGATATTTTTCTTGGCCTGCCACTTCTGGGCTTAACAAGAACTGTCCCTGTGGTCTTCCATTTCCTTACTATGTTCCTCACAGTGGAAACTGACAGGTTAAATCTCTGAGACAACTTTTTGTATCCTTCCTCTGAACAACTATGTTGAACAATCTTTGTTTTCAGATCATTTGAGAGTTGTTTTGAGGAGCCCATGATGCCACTCTTCAGAGGAGATTCAAATAGGAGAACAACTTGCAATTGGCCACCTTAAATACCTTTTCTCATGATTGGATACACCTGGCTATGAAGTTCAAAGCTCAGTGAGGTTACAAAACCAATTTTGTGCTTCAGTAAGTCAGTAAAAAGTAGTTAGGAGTATTCAAATCAATAAAATGATAAGGGTACCCAAATTTTTGCACTGTTCAAATTTTGGTTTAATGCATATTGCACATTTTCTGTTAGTACAATAAACCTCATTTCAATCCTGAAATATTACTGTGTCCATCAGTTATTAGATATATCAAATTGAAATGGCTGTTGCAAACACCCAAATATTTAGAACTAAAAATGATTAAGATTAATAGGGGTGCCCAAACTTTTTCATATGACTGTACATGATCAGAGTTAGGAGCCATTAAAAGGCCTCCAAGTGTACCAGTGAAATGCCTGCTGGTAGATTTTCAACCACTAAGGGTGGGTTCACAACCTGCGCTTGAGTCCGTCCGCTGCCAATCCGAGTGAAAATCTCAGGAAACAGGATAGGCATCGGATACCGACAGGTTAGCGATGCATTGGTTAAAAACCCATTCATTTGAATGAGTTTTTAAAGCAATGCGTGAGTGTGCGCTTACACCCTATGCGCTGCGAAGCCGATTTTTTTTCGTCAGACACGAAGTCCTGCATGTCCGACTGTTTCCGACGAAAAAACTGGATTCGTGGCACAGAAATTGTAAACGCATACCCACACATTGCTTTAAAAACCCATTCAAATGAATGGGTTTTTAACCAATGCGTCGCTAACCTGTCGCTATCCGACGCCTATCCTGTTTCCCGAGATTTTCCCTCAGATTGGCAGCGGACGGACTCAAGCGCAGGTGTGAACCCACCCTTATATGGGCTTCCCACTTTAGACATTTTTATTTATATATCTTCATGTACATCTATATAATTCCTAATTTTGCTGGTGTTCATCTGTAGTCTTACCATGTATCTGACAATGTTGTAGACATGGTTTCTGGTTTTTCTGAATTTGTCAAATTAGTTGAAGTTTCTGCCTTTGGCGCGATCTCCACTCCAGGTTCAAAGTACGAATTTATCGCCCTCTAAAAATGCAAGGAAAAAAATAACTGAGCGTACAAATTTGAAAACTAGCAACACCTTTATAGCAACAAGGTGAAAGCTTAAAAAAAAAAAAAAAATAAAAAAATAAAAAAAATCAATAACCTACTACCAGCAAACACTAGCTCTTAAAGAAGCTGTCCAACTCATAATTTTCTTCACTGCTGCTGCTGGGTCTATACCAGGGGTAGGCAATCTTTTTTGCTCGATGTGCCGATTTAAATTTTTAAAAAAATAAATAATCAAAAATTAGGTGCACGGAGTGCCAGTCAATAATTTTAAGGCTGCCGACCCCTAAACTGAAGTCATATACCACAAACCATAACACAGAAGTACTGCCACAAGATGCTTTAGGACACATGCGTTTACTGCTATTTCCTGGGATGCACCTGTACATTCATATGCATCCTGCAATTAGTGGTAAAAGTACAGTCATATGAAAAAGTTTGGGCACCCCTATTAATCTTAATCATTTTTAGTTCTAAATATTTGGGTGTTTGCAACAGCCATTTCAATTTGATATATCTAATAACTGATGGACACAGTAATATTTCAGGATTGAAATGAGGTTTATTGTACTAACAGAAAATGTGCAACATGCATTAAACCAAAATTTGACCGGTGCAAAAGTATGGGCACCTCAACAGAAAAGTGACATTAATATTTAGTAGATCCTCATTTTGCAAAAATAACAGCCTCTAGTCGCTTCCTGTAGCTTTCAATCAGTTCCTGGATGAAGGTATTTTTGACCATTCCTCTTTACAAAACAATTCCAGTTCAGTTAAGTTTGATGGTCGCCGAGCATGGACAGCCCGCTTCAAATTATCCCACAGATGTTCAATGATATTCAGGTCTGGGGACTGGGATGGCCATTCCAGAACATTGTAATTGTTCCTCTGCATGAATGCCTGTGTAGATTTGGAGCTGTGTTTTGGATCATTGTCTTGCTGAAATATCCATCCCCGGCGTAACTTCAAATTCGTCACTGATTCTTGTACATTATTCTCAAGAATCTGCTGATACTGAGTTGAATCCATGCGACCCTCAACTTTAACAAGATTCCCGGTGCCGGCATTGGCCACACAGCCCCAAAGCATGATGGAACCTCCACCAAATTTTACAGTGGGTAGCAAGTGTTTTTCTTGGAATACTGTGTTTTTTTGACACCATGCATAACGCCTTTTTGTATGACCAAACAACTCAATCTTTGTTTCATCAGTCCACAGGACCTTCTTCCAAAATGAAGCTGGCTTGTCCAAATGTGCTTTTGCATACCTCAGGCGACTCTGTTTGTGGCGTGCTTTCAGAAACGGCTTCTTTCGCATCACTCTCCCATACAGCTTCTCCTTGTGCAAAGTGTGCTGTATTGTTGACCGATGCACAGTGACACCATCTGCAGCAAGATGATGCTGCAGCTCTTTGGAGGTGGTCTGTGGATTGTCCTTGACTGTTCTCACCATTCTTCTTCTCTGCCTTTCTGATATTTTTCTTGGCCTGCCACTTCTGGGCTTAACAAGAACTGTCTCTGTGGTCTTCCATTTCCTTACTATGTTCCTCACAGTGGAAACTGACAGGTTAAATCTCTGAGACAACTTTTTGTATCCTTCCACGGAACAACTATGTTGAACAATCTTTGTTTTCAGATCATTTGAGAGTTGTTTTGAGGAGCCCATGATGCCACTCTTCAGAGGAGATTCAAATAGGAGAACAACTTGCAATTGGCCACCTTAAATACCTTTTCTCATGATTGGATACACCTGGCTATGAAGTTCAAAGCTCAGTGAGGTTACAAAACCAATTTTGTGCTTCAGTAAGTCAGTAAAAAGTAGTTAGGAGTATTCAAATCAATAAAATGATAAGGGTACCCAAATTTTTGCACTGGTCAAATTTTGGTTTAATGCATATTGCACATTTTCTGTTAGTACAATAAACCTCATTTCAATCCTGAAATATTACTGTGTCCATCAGTTATTAGATATATCAAATTGAAATGGCTGTTGCAAACACCCAAATATTTAGAACTAAAAATGATTAAGATTAATAGGGGTGCCCAAACTTTTTCATATGACTGTATGTGTCCAGGAGCACCGTATGGCAGCATCCTTATGGTAGAAACACACTATCTGGATGCAGCTATATTCTTAGGCCACTGGAACTTTTACTTCAATGTAAAACTGCATTCACATGGTGCATTTTTGCACATACACAAAAAGAAAAAAAAAAAAAAAAAAAAAAAGCCAGTGTTTTCTGTGCAAAAACACACCATTATACAGAATGTCCCATAGCTGCCCCTGCACACGGTATTATGTCCCATAGCTGCCCCTGCACACGGTATTATGTCCCAACTTTTATAATATTCCAATTTTCGCCACTCACTATCTATTATTATATTGTAGGGTCTCTTCAGACCCCAGAGTATAATAAGTGGAGGGCCAAGAAAGTTGACAAACAAAAACAATGTTACTAACCTTCCCTGTTCTGTCGCTTCTGCTTGAAGTAAGAGACCGCTGATTGGGTCTCAGGGGTCACATCGGAGTCATTAATCTCTGACTTCAGGCAGAAGCGCCTGCAGAGCACAGAGCTGCTCAGGAGCAGAACAGAGCTGCTGCGTAGCACAGGGAAGGTGAGTCACCTCTCCTGAGCCTCCGCTTATTATACTCTGGGGTCTGAAGAGACCACACAGTATAATAATAGCAGTTTCGTTTCGTCTGTGTTTGGTCCAATCGAAACCGCTGGGCGAGGACTCGGGCTGCCCGTGCCAGAGAAATAAGCCTCGCATGCCACTCTTGGCACGCGTGCCGGGGGTTGCCGACCCCTGGTCTATACACATAAACTCGCCTTTCCCATGGCCTTTGCTTTCAGACCTGGAAGCTCAGTTCATATGTATAAAAGGTCTATCACAGGCCTCACTGGTCACCGCTGAGGCCTGCGATTGGCTAAAGTGGTCTACTTACACAAACGTGACGTCATTGGCGAAATCAACCAGAGGACCTGTATACAAACTGAGCTGGATACGGAGGCCAGGGAAGATGTGAATAATGATTTGTTACGTTTAAAAGCGTAACTAAACTTTCAGACAACTTTTGAGATTCTCTTATTTCATATGACACTAAGGTTGCAGTGCTATATAAATTACTTCACACAGTCGGGATCAGGATATTTACAGTGCCTTGCAAAAGTATTCATACCTCTTGAACGTTTTCACATTTTGTCACCTTACAACCACAAACTTTAAATGTATTTTATTGAGATTTTAAGTGACAGACCAACACAAAGTAGCAGATAATTGTGAAGTGGAATGAAAATGATACACGATTTTCAAAATTTTAATCAAATAAAAATCTGAAAAGTGTGACATGTGTGAAAGTATTCAGCCCCCTGTATTCTGATACCCCTAAATAAAATCCAGTGCAATCAATTGCCTTCAGAAGTCACTTAATTAGTTAATAGAGTCCAGCTGTGTGTAATTTAGTATCAGTATAAATACACCTGTTTTGTGAAGGCCTCAGTGGTTTGTTAGAGAACACTAATGGACAAACAGCATCATGAAGACCAAGGAACTCACCAGACAGGTCAGAGATAAAGTTGTGAAGAAGTTTAAAGCAAAGTTAGGTTATAAACACATATCCCAAGCTTTTAGCATCTTAAGGAGCACTGTTCAAACCATCATCCAAAAATGGAAAAAGTATTCAACAACTGCAAACCTACCAAAACATGGCAGTCCACTTAACCTGACAGATCGAGCAAGGAGAACACAGGTCAGGGAAGCAGCCTAGAGGCCCATGGTCACTCTGGAGGAGCTGCAGAAATCCACAGCTTACATGGGAGAATCTGTCCACAGGACAACTATAAGTCATGCACTCCACAAATCTGGCCTTTATGGAAGAGTAGCAAGGCAGAAATGGGGTCAGTGTGTTTTCCGCATGTTTCGTGCGGAAACCACACAAACTCCATTATAGTCTATGACCGTGATGGCGAACCTATGGCACGCGTGCCAGAGAGGGCACACAGAGCCCTCTCAGTGGGCACGCGCGCCGTCGCCATGATCGCTCACTAACGGGGAATCCGATACAGGATTCCTTATTAGTGAGCGATCGCGTCTTTCGGCTGAGCTGTCAGTGTAGGCCGCGGTCCGGATCAGCGCACACGAGCGGAAGGAGGAGGAGGATGTTCTTTGTGGGACTGCAGCTCTTCATGGGACTAGGTAAGTAATATAAACTACTGTGTGGGGCCCCACTGTGAAGCAAATGCTACTGTGTGGGGCCCCACTGTGAAGCAAATGCTACTGTGTGGGGCCCCACTGTAAAGGATATACTACTGTGTGGGGCCCCACTGTAATGGATATACTACTGTGTGGGGCCCCACTGTAAAGCATATGCTACTGTGTGGGGCCCCACTGTAAAGCATATGCTACTGTGTGGGGGCCCACTGTGAAGCATATACTACTATGTGGGGGCCCCACTGCGAAGCATATACTACTATGTGGGGGCCCCACTGCGAAGCATATACTACTATGTGGGGTCCCACTGTGAAGCATATACTACTATGTGGGGTCCCACTGTGAAGCATATACTACTATGTGGGGGACCACTGTGAAGCATATACTACTGTGTGGGGGCCAACTGTGAAGCATATAATACGGTCTGGGGGCCATTCTGGAGCATATAGTACTATCTGGGGGCCACTTCAGATAGAATTGTACTATGTGGGGGCCCTTAACTATTTATATCACACAGTATCTGTTTTATAGCAGACATGTGATATTATTACAGGCTGTAATAACATTGCACGGTCACTACAAAACAGATCCTGGTTAATGTAAGGTTAAATTGCGTGTTGGCACTTTGCGATAAATTAGTGGGTTTTGGGTTTCAGTTTGGGCACTCAGTCTCTAAAAGGTTCGCCATCACTGGTCTATGAGGTCCGCAGGTTTCCTTATGTAAGCCGCTTCTCTTTGCGTATAGGTTTCCGTTCGGGGGGGGTCCCCAAGCGGACTCCCCTGTATGGAAACCGAACGCAGATGTGAACCAGCCCTTAGAATGGCTCAGTCAAAGTCCAGACCTAAATCCCATTGAGCATCTGTGGCAAGAAATGAACATTGCTGTTCACAGAGGCTCTCCATCCAATCTGGTGGAGCTTGATCTATTTTGCAGAGAAGAATGGGCAAAAATTTCAGTCTCTAGATGTGCAAAGCTGGTAGAGACATACCCCAAAAGACTTGGATCTGTAATTAAGCGAACGTTGGCTCTACAAAGTAGAGGGGGGTTGAATACTTTTGCATGTCACACTTTTCAGATTTTTATTTGATTAAAATTTTGAAAACCATGTATCATTTTCGTTCTACTTCACAATTATCTGCTACTTTGTGTTGGTCTATCACTTAAATATATTTAAGTTTGTGGTTGTAAGGTGACAAAATGTGAAAAAGTTCAAGGGGTTATGAATACTTTTGCAAGGCACTGTATATATGCAGCTGTATAATATATAAATATATATATATATATATATATATATATATATATATATATATATGATATAAAAATCCCAATTCCAAGTGTGTTTTCAATCATTGATCTCTCTGGAAATAATTTACATAGTACTACAGCCTTTGTGTCAAATGAAAGAAGAGAAGCTCTCATGACACCAAAAGCAAGTTTGTACGTTTTATAAATGTCCGAGATATAACTGTTTGAAGTGACCTTCTCCAACCCTCATTTTCCCTACATCTTACACAGCCCCATACACAGTAACATTTGGTGAGGCAAAAACAGCTCTCAATACAGCACCAAGGGAAAGGATGAAAAACACAGAATTTCACAGAAAGGATTAAAAATTTGTTATTAAAGCATATAAAAAAATTTATTTATGACACAAATACTGCTAGAAAATCAAAACGTCTGATAGTTTAGTTACGCTTAAAAGAGGTTGTCATGGGAGTTAAAGTGCTGATCCAGAACCAGACTGTAACCTCTGGGTCCAGCATGAAGAAGCTGCTGGAGGAAGTCAGGTAAGCTTAAAAGGGGTTATCCAGTTTCTGATGGCTTATCCTTAGGATAGGACATCAATATTAGATCCCAAGGGAGTCTGACACTTGGGACCCCCACAGATCACCGGCACCCAGACAGCGCTGTTCCTGGTATTGTTTACCTTCCGCAAGCCACGGTGCCCACTCAGTGTACAAACTGTAGTGCCGAGAGTAGAGTAGGTATTACAGCTTTGTCCCATAGATTTAAATGGGACAGCGCTGCACCACTTACACTCGTAACTACAGTTTGTACAGCAAGTGAGCAGCATGGCACGCAGTATGTAAACAATAACGTGGGCTGCGCTGCCTGGGTACTGGTGACCCAAGTGTCGTACCCCTGCAGATCTAATATCAACGGCCTATCCTAAGGCTAAGCCATCAATGTTAGAGACCGGATAACCCTTTTAAACTTACCTGACTTCCTCCGGCGGTTTCTTCATGCTGAACCTAGGGGTTATGAGCTTTTATCTAGCCCTGTGTCACGTGATAGAAACCAGCCCCCAAGTTGCTCTGCCCCCCCTTCCTCTCTTGATTTCACAGGTAATTACCTGTGCTATGGAATCTGGCTTCAACTTTAAGGACACAGAGCAGTTTGTATGTTAATGCTCGGCAACTTTTTTCATATTTTCTCTCCCCGCCTTCCAAAATTCATAACTTTTTATTTTTCTTTCAACATGGCTATTTGAGGGCTTATTCTTTGCGTGACAAGTTGTACTTTCATTTGACTATTTTGGGGTACATATGTTTTGATTAGCTTTTTACATTTTTTGGGACTCCATGTGACATAACACACAATTCTATCATATTTTGCATTTTGTTTTTACTGCGTTCACTGGGCATAAAAATATTACATGGCAGCTTTGTCCGGCGGGTCTTATATATATATAGATATATCTATATATATCTATCTCTCTCTCTCTATATTTTTATTGCGTTTTACCGCTTTTACAAATAAAACATCACTTTTTGAAAATGAACGTTTCTCCTGGGGTCACCATATTCTGACACCTATAACTTTTTTACTGTACTGTTGACGGAGATATGTCAGAACTCTTTATTTGCAGGGCAAGTTGTACTTTTTATAGGTAGTAATATTTGGTATGTATGACTTGATCACTTTTTATTGTTATTTTTTGGGGGGAAAGCAAAGTGACCAAAATACATTAATTTGCCCACTGTGGTATACAGATTTTTTTTTTTTGTATAGCGTTCACTGTAGGGAATAAACAATGCTATTTTTGGATTTACAGAGTTGCAGAATTAGTGATGACTTTCAAGACAACCATAAGGCAGAGGTGACCCTTAGTGAAGAAGAATTAAACACCCCTGTTGTAGACATTGCAAACTCAGACTACAAAGTCTTAAACTGCACTTGATGTCTATTACAGTTTGAAAATTTGGTGTACTTTTAGACTGTCTAGTCTTAACTTTACACTTATTAGCTGACTTGGTTGCAATCAAACATCAAAGTTTTTAGTGCACAGTAGGGAAGACAAAACTAATGAAAATGAGCAAGAGTTGTACCAAAAACTGGTACACAAGCTTTACACCTCTTAGACACGCTCTAAGTTTCTGTTCTATGTCCCAGGGGCGTAACTACTGGGGTAGCAGTGGTAGCGACTGCCACAGGGCCCGGAACATTACGGGGCCCGGAGCCCTGTGGCAGTCGCTACCGCGAACCCCACAATCACTGCTATCGTTATACTCCGCGTTCTTTTGAGACCTCGGAGTATAACAATCGGGGGCCCAGGGGAGGTGAGCGAACATAAAAAACACTGTAACTCACCTCTCCGCAGGCTTCGGGCCTGTTTGGTGACGTCCTAGACGTCAGCCGACGTCATTATGCGTCGCGACGCCGGCCTGGATCGCGTGAGATCCGGTCCAACATTGAAGATGGCCTTAGTAGCGCACGGGAGTGCACCGGAGCGAGGAAGAGGTAATTTGCAGTGTTTTCTATGTTTGTATCCTCCCCTGGGTCTCCGATCATTATACTGTGGGGTCTGAAAAGACCCCAGAGTATAATAATCGTTCATGGGTGGGCCACTATGGGGCAAACTACTGCGTGCAGGGGCCACTATGGGGCAAACTACTGCGTGCAGGGGCCACTATGGGGCAAACTACTGCGTGCAGGGGCCACTATGGGGCAAACTACTGCGTGCAGGGGCCACTATGGGGCAAACTACTGCGTGCAGGGGCCACTATGGGGCAAACTACTGCGTGCAGGGGCCACTATGGGGCAAACTACTGCGTGCAGGGGCCACTATGGGGCAAACTACTGCGTGCAGGGGCCACTATGGGGCAAACTACTGCGTGCAGGGGCCACTATGGGGCAAACTACTGCGTGCAGGGGCCACTATGGGGCAAACTACTGCGTGCAGGGGCCACTATGGGGCAAACTACTGCGTGCAGGGGCCACTATGGGGCAAACTACTGCGTGCAGGGGCCACTATGGGGCAAACTACTGCGTGCAGGGGCCACTATGGGGCAAACTACTGCGTGCAGGGGCCACTATGGGGCAAACTACTGCGTGCAGGGGCCACTATGGGGCAAACTACTGCGTGCAGGGGCCACTATGGGGCAAACTACTGCGTGCAGGGGCCACTATGGGGCAAACTACTGCGTGCAGGGGCCACTATGGGGCAAACTACTGCGTGCAGGGGCCACTATGGGGCAAACTACTGCGTGCAGGGGCCACTATGGGGCAAACTACTGCGTGCAGGGGCCACTATGGGGCAAACTACTGCGTGCAGGGGCCACTATGGGGCAAACTACTGCGTGCAGGGGCCACTATGGGGCAAACTACTGCGTGCAGGGGCCACTATGGGGCAAACTACTGCGTGCAGGGGCCACTATGGGGCAAACTACTGCGTGCAGGGGCCACTATGGGGCAAACTACTGCGTGCAGGGGCCACTATGGGGCAAACTACTGCGTGCAGGGGCCACTATGGGGCAAACTACTGCGTGCAGGGGCCACTATGGGGCAAACTACTGCGTGCAGGGGCCACTATGGGGCAAACTACTGCGTGCAGGGGCCACTATGGGGCAAACTACTGCGTGCAGGGGCCACTATGGGGCAAACTACTGCGTGCAGGGGCCACTATGGGGCAAACTACTGCGTGCAGGGGCCACTATGGGGCAAACTACTGCGTGCAGGGGCCACTATGGGGCAAACTACTGCGTGCAGGGGCCACTATGGGGCAAACTACTGCGTGCAGGGGCCACTATGGGGCAAACTACTGCGTGCAGGGGCCACTATGGGGCAAACTACTGCGTGCAGGCGCCACTATGGGGCAAACTACTGCGTGCAGGGGCCACTATGGGGCAAACTACTGCGTGCAGGGGCCACTATGGGGCAAACTACTGCGTGCAGGGGCCACTATGGGGCATAATAGTGTGCGCAGGAATGCGGTTTGTGTGTGGGGGGGGGGGGTTGGGGGGGGGCGGCGGCTTGGGGGGGCCCATGTCAAATGTTCGCCTTGGGGCCCAGCCATTCCTAGTTACGCCACTGCTAAAACTCCACATAAAGATCATGTATAAGCCACTGCTTACTGGAGAGTAGAGGCTACTAAATCTCAATACCATACAAATTTATTAGATGTAGCAGAGCAAAACGTGTCATCATGACAGAGCATGAAGATATCGCCATACACCACAGAACTGCGATCAAACCTATTATAGTCATACAGTGCACAACATAAAAAGGACTAACGAGTCTGGTACTGCTACATCTGCTCCCACTGCCACATCTGCTCCCACTGCCACTTCTTGCACACTCATACTTCAAGCTCCCAGTCATTTTCTGCCAGGTAACACTGTGCCACGGCCAGGTCACAGCCCGCAACGCTGGCGAACTCCGCACATGTTTGTTCCCGCTCCGTTATCAGAGCCGCATCCCCCTCCAGGGATAGTCTCAACGCAGCAGCACAGTCCAGCTCCATCCCATGGTCCAGAAACTGCAGTCATCAAGCCCGACCCACCTAGAAGTGCGTACAGCTGGGGCGGCGCCTCAGTTCCGAACCATCCAATCCCCGGTGCCAACTGCTGGGCGCTTTTCTTCGATTAGCTGAGAATTCTCGTCCCATATTATCGCGAGATCACTGTACTAGTTTACAGCCAATTACTTTAAATCATGTGATGCGTTCCAGTCTGGAAAGCGGAAGTAACTGCAGCGGGTTTTGCTGCTCCTGTCAGTAACGACCTGTCACGTGGTAAAGGGGCTAGCGCCGGTACTATAGTGTGGGCGGTGCTTGTTAGTGTTGAACTTCATTTGGAGGTGACTTGCACTCTACACAGCTGTGTTACCGCATAATATTATTATACAGCGCCGACCAATCATGAGCGCTTTAACGACAAGTACGTTAAGAGCGCTGCTCAAAGCTCTGGGAGAAGGACCGGGATTTGACCGTGTTTTAAGCAAGGTATTAGTCCGTGAGTCCATGAGCCAGGTTATCACTACTGTATCAGTGTGCTTGTATGGTGGTGCTGGCACCTCGTGTGTGAATAATGAGGCAGCCAGTCAGATAACGGCTTGCATTATAAAGCCTGGCATGAAAGAACGAGAGCTGTCCTGTGATTGGTTCAATGTGTTTTTAGTGTTAGAGCAGTCTCCTCACCTCAGGAGCATCTGTTCTTTATATTGCCAACTGTCCTGTAATGGCCTTAAGGCTCCTGAATGCAGGGGTCACCTCTTGGATGAGTGGGCAAATCTCTGAAGCCCTGTGGTATATTCCTGCATATGCCAGGAGCTCTGTTATTTATTATGTGATGTGTGTATTACAAATTGATATAAATATTATCATTTAATATATTGTTATTATATATATATATATATTTACAGTACAGGCCAAAAGTTTGAACACACCTCATTCCAAGAGTTTTCTGTAGATTCACATTGAAGGCATCAAAACTATGAATTAACACGTGGAATTATATACTTAACAAAAAAGTGTGTGAAACAACTGAAAATATGTCTTCTATTCTAGGTTCTTCAAAGTAGCCACCTTTGGCTTTGATTACTGCTTTGCACACTCTTGGCATTCTCTTGATGAGCTTCAAGAGGTAGTCACCTGAAATGGTTTTTACTTCACAGGTGTGTCCTGTCAGGTTTAATAAGTGGGATTTCTTGCCTTATAAATGGGGTTGGGACCATCAGTTGTGTTGTTAAGAAGTCAGGTTGATACACAGCTGATAGTCCTACTGAATGGAGTGTTAGAATTTGTATTATGGCAAGAAAAAAGCAGCTAAGTAAAGAAAAACGAGTGGCCATCATTACTTTAAGAAATGAAGGTCAGTCAGTCCAAAAAATTGGGAAAACTTTGAAAGTGTCCCCAAGCGCAGTGGCCAAAACCATCAAGCGCTACAAAGAAACTGGCTCACATGAGGACCGCCCCAGGAAAGGAAGATCAAGAGTCACCTCTGGTGCGGAGGATAAGTTCATCCGAGTCACCAGTCTCAGAAATCGCAGGTTAACAGCAGCTCAGATTAGAGACCAGGTCAATGCCACACAGAGTTCTAGCAGCAGACACATCTCTACAACAACTGTTAAGAGGAGACTGTGTGCAGCAGGCCTTCATGGTAAAATAGCTGCTAGGAAACCACTGCAAAGGACAGGCAACAAGCAGAAGAGACTTGTTTGGGCTAAAGAACACAAGGAATGGACATTAGACCTGTGGAAATCTGTGCTTTGGTCTGATGAGTCCAAATTTGGGATCTTTGGTTCCAACCACCGTGTCTTTGTGCAACGCAGAAAAGGTGAACGAATGGACTCTACATGCCTGGTTTCCACCGTGAAGCATGGAGGAGGAGGTGTGATGGTGTGGGGGTGCTTTGCTGGTGACACTGTTGGGGATTTATTCAAAATTGAAGGAATACTGAACCAGCATGGTTACCACAGCATCTTGCAGCAGCATGCTATTCCATCCGGTTTGCGTTTAGTTGGACCATCATTTATTTTTCAACAGGATAATAACCCCAAACACACCTCCAGACTGTGTAAGGGCTATTTGACCAAGAAGGAGAGTGATGGGGTGCTACGCCAGATGACCTGGCCCCCACAGTCACCAGACCTGAACCCAATCGAGATGGTTTGGGGTGAGCTGGACCGCAGAGTGAAGGCAAAAGGGCCAACAAGTGCTAAGCATCTCTGGGAACTCCTTCAAGACTGTTGGAAGACTATTTCAGGTGACTACCTCTTGAAGCTCATCAAGAGAATGCCAAGAGTGTGCAAAGCAGTAATCAAAGCAAAAGGTGGCTACTTTGAAGAACCTAGAATATAAGACATATTTTCAGTTGTTTCACACTTTTTTGTTAAGTGTATATAATTCCACACGTGTTAATTCATAGTTTTGATGCCTTCAGTGTGAATGTACAATTTTTATAGTCATGAAAATACAGAAAACTCTTGGAATGAGAAGGTGTGTCCAAACTTTTGGTCTGTACTGTATATATAATCAATATTATTATCAATGACAGAAATACTGCCAGAAAATCAAAAGTTGTTCCAAAGTTTAGCTACGCTTTAAAGGGAGTCTATCATTCACAAAAACACTTTTAAGCTGGGGGGGGGGGGGGGTGGCTAGATAGCCAGGCGGGTAGACGCACCTTTCGGGGCTCCTGTTCTCCACTTCGGGCATCCATCACTCATTTACCTCACCCGGAGAGGAAAGTCCTTTTTTTTTTCACCCTGGGGCTCTCTTGTTCTTCGGAACATAACAAGGAGGGTCGTTGCCGTGTTCCGTGGTGTGAGGCTGGATAGGAGCTCCCGCGGCCTACATCGGACTCCTCAGCCGCCCGCTATCTTTAATTTTCTCTGGCTTTGGCCTTCATCCTTCCTTGCCACCGCAGCTCTCATCGGGACATCTCGTCAGCCCTACTAGCGCTTACCGCGGACTCTGGGACTGAGGTAGGACGTTCACTGGGGCTAGTCTGGACACCCCTCGCTGCCGCTGGGAGCCCTTTGGACCTGCCTGTATATATATAGCACGGGCCCTGCAGGGCTCCTCACAATTTGGCTTCTCCCCACGCCTGACTGTGTCCCCTGCTCCTCCGCACTCACTGCTGGCCTAGCACTGTGGATAGCAGCACTTACTAAGCTCTGCAGAAATAACACCTACCCTGGAAAGGGGGAGACGCCCTCTATGCCCCTGGGTCAGCGCCCGCCATCTTGGGTGTTCATCTCCTCACTCACAGATCCTCTATCTCGGCCTGCTGTTACACCAGGATCCTTCCCTGTCTAATATCCCTGTCTAACATTCCCCACAAGGATGGAGTTGCAGCATGTCTGGTACACCTGGCAAAACAAAACCTCCCAACAGAACCAGTAACGCAGCTCATACAATTCATCCTTAGCCACAACCATTTTACCTTTGGAGAGGATCTATATCTACAGCGAATGGGAACTTCAATGGGGACCAGATGTGCACCCCAGTATGCAAATCTCTTTATGGCAGAACTGGAAGGAACATATTTATCAACATGCACCACCAAACCTATGATTTACCTTCGTTATATCGATGATATCCTTGTCATCTGGACTGCAGGTGAGGAGGCTCTACTTCAATTCCATAATGACTTCAATGACTTTCACCCGACCATCAACCTTAAACTTAGTTATTCAGGGAGTGAAATTCACTTTCTGGATACCACAATATACATCAAAGACCACCGGCTACTCACATCAATATACCACAGACAGAACGGCCTACCTGAGAAACGACAGCTTCCACCCCAAGCACACAAGACAATTATCTACAGCCAGGCTATACGATACAATCGTATTTGCTCTGACAAAGCAGACCTGGACAAGCACCTCCTGGATCTGAGGATGAAATTTCTCCGATTGGGATACAAACCAAAAGTGATGGACAACGAATTAAACAAAGCGGCAGCCATTAACAGAGACAGTCTGCTCACATATAGAGATACCCAGAAAGATGCCCGAGTGCCCCTAGTAGTCACCTACAACCTACAGCTGGAAATCCTACGAAGGATTGCCAAGGAGCTCCAACCTGTGCTACATAGGGACAACAGACTCAAGGACATATTTCCAGTCCCCCCTCTTCTTTCCTTTCGACAACCACCAAACCTGAGGCGTATTATTGTCCGGAGTGCCCTGAAGGCCCCAACTGAAAATGGCACCTCACCTTGCCTACAAAAAAGGTGCATGACCTGCAAGCACATCCACACCGCTGACAGTGTACCTATCCCACAGTCACAACAGGTGTACAGAATTAGGGGGACATTTTCCTGCAGGTCTTCCAATGTGGTGTACCTCATAATGTGTGTACAATGTCCCACCACAGGCCTCTATGTGGGGGAAACAGGGAAGAGACTTAGTCAACGAATGAACTCACATAGATCCAATATTAATAACAGCAGAACCGATCTCCCAGTGGCCGCACATTTCTCCGGAGAAAACCACTCTATTGAAGATTTGCGGGTTGTGGTTTTAATGGGACATTTTAAGACGCAGGAGAAAAGGAAAGAATCGGAATACAAGTTTATGCAAAAATTTCAAACTCTGCAATTTGGACTTAATATTCATGCCAGCTTCATGTCACACTATGTATGAACTGTAAAGGTCACAAATCACCACCTGATAGCAAACACATAACAGATCCCTCTGTCACGCACCACAACTTTCCAGATTGTTTTTTGACCTGTTGTAAATAACTTCTCTACTTCGATTGCATTTTGTTTTGGGTTTTTTTAAGGACTCTAAAATCCTTTGAAGATCATGTGTATAGAGTATAAATAATCTGTGAATTTTCAGTTCTTGTATAACACCATGTCTGAAGAAGAGAGCCAGTACTCTTGAAAGCTTAATTATAAATATACTCAGCCTCTAAAAGGTATCGCCTGATTTCTTCACTCTTCCACTAATATCTACCCTGTAACTCATCTACAGCCAGTTTCTGCTTACTCCCTTAAGTCTGCTACACTACACTTCTAAGAAATTTCCTGGTTGTCCTCCTGGAGGCGATAGCTTCCCAAGTACTCGCTGACGGGGTGGGATTCCTCGCTTGGCTCTCTCTACAGTGTGAGACCTATTCCCCTGAGCCGGGTGACGCTTGGCTTAGTATCCTGATGTCTACCGTTTAAATATACCTATGTCCTGCTATTAGCGGCACCCTGCAATCCTCAACTTCGGATACAGTTCCTTCTGACTCTTATCTCTTATAAATTTTGGGACTATAGCTCACAGGGGGAAGAAAGGCCCACCCAAGAAACTCACCTATTTTTTTCACTACCTCGCCAACTATGCAAGCTGAAGACAAGTCTCAACCACAGCCTGACCCTTCTGGTTCAGACGGCTCCTCCTCCAATTCCGCAACATCCTCTCCGCCACCTCCTCAACTGGAGCTGACGAATAAAAGGGCCGCTTCGTCATCACCAACGGGGGACTCCCACAAACTCCCCATCTCATAGCCCAGCTAAACAACGCATGAAATGGGATACAACATTTGATTTCTCCTCCAAAACCCAGCCTCCGGTTCAGGGGCCATCCCCGGACACTCTTAAGACCTTTCCTGCTGGTAACCAAGCGGTATCAATCCTTTTTAAAGGACATTATGTTAGCCCTTCACAGCACCATTCAAAAAGATATTACGAAAGCTATTTCTAATGTGTCTTCCACAATAGACTCTCTTGGAGAACGCATAGATCATGTCGAATCAAAGATGGGTGAATTCGTTGGCGCTCACAATACCTTGGTCGATGCTCATAACAACCTAGAGGAGGATGCAGAGGCTATGAAACTAAAACTAGCGGATATTGAAGATAGACACCGCAGAAACAATGTGAAATTCCGAGGCATACCTGAATCTATTTCATCGTCTGACCTACCTAAATTTCTCCAGACATTTATCAAAGCTGTCTTACCTCATTGTAGTGATCAAGATTTAATCCTAGACCGTGCCCATAGACTTCCCAAACCGAAAAAATCTTCCTGATTCTGTTCCGTGGGATGCTATAGCTCGAATTCACTTCTACCATGTGAAAGATCAACTTATATCAGCTTCTAGGAGAATGCCTATGTTTCCTGCTCCTTTTCAAGATATCCAATTATTTACTGACCTATCTCAAGCGACCATTGCTACAAGGAAGAAGTTAGCCCCCATCACTCAAACACTCCGTCATCATTCTAGACCTTACAAGTGGAGCTTTCCTGTGAAAGTGATCGTGTTTCGGAATGGAACATGTCATATTTTCTCTTCCCTGGATCAAGGAGCGAAACTTCTTCAGCTATGGGGTTTGGAATCCCCCCCCCCCCCAAGCTCAAACCCGTACACTCAACTCCCCATCTAAGATGAAACCTATCTGGAACCAAGTCTCTGAAGTCACCTGAGGACATTACAAAGCTTCGACATAGCGGACGTTTTCATGTCCTTCCTTTTGCAAACTGCACCCTGAGTTTGCGCGGCATCCTTTACTGCTCAGTATGTTGTTTCTCTGTTTATTCTCTGTTGCTTTGATGTTTTTGATTTCCACATCGGTTACCCAATCTCTGCCCCTCATTTGGACCAACTTCTCCTGGTATGTAATTTGTGCTTTAGTGTTGTGGGGTCCTCTTACTTTTTGTATGCCTGTCACATCTCAGAAGCATTTCTCTTGGCTTTCCTATTGCCATTAACTTTTTTTCCATGAATGTTAAGGGTCTTAACAGTCCCTTATAAGAGATCTCTGATATGTAAAGAGGCAGCTAGGTCCAATGCCGATGTGTTATGCATACAGGAATCACGTTATAAGAAACAGTCTCTTCCTAAATTTTCCCATAAAGCCTACCCCCAAATTTACTTTTGTAATGTTGACAAAAAGAAAGCAGGGGTCATCATTGCTATTAAAAACACTGTCACATTCCACCTCATGGATTCTATTATAGACCATAAAGGGAGATTTATAGCTCTAATCTGCACTCTTAACAATGTTACTTTTACAATAGTTAATGTTTATTGCCCAAATACCTCTCAGGTGGCCTTTTTGAACACTTTATGTAAAAAACTTAGAAACAAAATACAAGGTAAATGCATTATATGTGGCGATTTCAATATGATTTCTGACTCCTCTGTTGATACCACTTACAAAGGCAACAGATCCCCCACACAACTAGATGCCTGGCTCATCCAGGAAGACCTTCACAATGTCTGGCGATGCTTACATGCATCCGAAAAGGACTATACATTTTATTCCACCAGCCACCGAACATACACTAGGATAGACATGTTTTTGACTACTAAATGGTCCTACCTGACATCTCTCATTGAACTATAGGGAACATTACGTGGTCGGACCACGCCCCTATTACCATGACAGTGCAAACCCCTGCTTATCCCTGTAACACATATTGTTCACGTAAAAATGTCTATGTCATGTCTCTGAGCTCAGTTAGGGAATCTATTTCCTCTAGCCTTGTGGAGTTCTTTTCTATTAATGCTCCGTCAGCGAGAGATGCTTTCTCCTTATGGAACTCCCATAAGGCCTATATACGTGGCCTTCTCTTACAGCATGCACCTAGATTCAGGAAACAAAAACGTCGTACCTTTCAGCTAGTTATGGAAAAAATTGCCTCACTGGAACGGCAACCCCCAATAAGTTGCAACCCCACTCCGGCCCTTCAAACGGCACTCCGTGATGCCAGAAACAACCTTGGACGCCTCCTCACTCTTGACTTTGAATGTCAAACCAAGAGAATGCGTATTTCCTACTATAAATCTTTTATAACAAAGCCAGCAAACTTATGGCCAGTAGAGTTAAGACTCTGCAAGCTAGGTCAAGGCTTCCATTTCTTATATCCCATCCTTCTGGCACAAAAATTCGATCCCCTCAAGCCATTGCAGATGAATTTAGCCATTACTATCAAAAGTTATACAATTTAAACAAGGACACCACTATCTTACAACCCACTACAGAACATATCAAAGATTTCCTTAACTCTTTACAACTTCCTTCCCTCTCCCCTGCTCAATTACTGGCATTGAACAAACCATTCACGACCCCAGAACTAGAGAAAATGATCACTTCTCTTAAGTTAGGCAAATCCCTGGGCCCTGACGGCTACTCGAACGAATATTTCCGTTTATTTAAATCCCAACTGCTCCCACACCTTGTTAATATGTGTAATTTGGCTATGTCTTCGGGTCAATTCCCTTCCGAAATGCTCAAAACAACTATAATAACATTACTTAAACCAGGGAGAGATCCCACCTGCCCAGGTAACTTTCGCCCCATTTCCCTTCTTAATTCTGATGTAAAACTTTACACAAAAACACTGGCTAATAGACTACTCTCAATTCTCCCTAGTATTATCGGCAGAGACCAGATAGGCTTTACTTAAGGTCGCCAGGCCCCAGACGCCACAAGAAGATTAATTGACTTGATTGCTTTTGCTGATTCCCAGTGGATGCCTTCTCTGCTCCTATCTCTGGATGAGGAGAAGGCGTTTGACAGGGTGCATTGGGGTTATGCCTTCGAGGCCCTCCAGAGGCTTGGATTCTCTGGGCCAATTTTTTCAGCAATATCTGCCCTGTACACAGTCCCCTCAGCTTCTGTTTTAGGTAATGGTGTCTTTTCTGAACCGTTTCAAATAACAAATAGTACTCTCCAGGGGTGTCCCCTTTCCCCCCTTATCTTTTCTATAGTCATGGAACCTCTGGCTGAAAGCATCAGAGCACACCAGGGGATCCACGGGCTCTTTGACGTACAACACTCTCAGAAATTGAACCTATTTGCAGACGACGTGATTCTTACACTAACCCGTCCCCTTGAATCCCTTCCGGCAGTGATGGATGTTCTGTATTCGTTTGGTCGAATTTCCTACTATAAAATAAATGAAACCAAATCCCAACTTTTAGGTATCCACATTTCTCCTCATTCCCGCCAATCTTTGAGTAGTCAATTTCCCTTTCAGTGGAGCACCACATCTATTCCCTATTTGGGCATTAACTTAACGCCATCGGTTAAATCTCTGGTTGCAGCCAATTTTCCCCCTTTAATTTCCTCTATTCAAATTGAACTAAATAGGTTGTCTAAATTTGAGAACTCTTGGATGGGCAGAACTCTTGGATGGCAGTTCTTTATAAGATGTTCATTCCCCCACGCATTTTATATTTTCTAAGAACATTGTCGATTCCCATTCCTGCAAGCACCTTCTCAGCTCTTCACAGGCAAATGAACGCATTCATTTGGCAGCGAATGAGACCACGTATTTCCTTTTCTACATTGACAAAGCTGTCTGGTCATGGGGGTATGTGCCTTCCCAACCTTTATCACTACCACTTAGCTTTTCTTCTAAGCTACTTAAAATTCTGGTGGAATGACTCCCACGATAAACTCTGGCCAGCACTGGAGGCTCGGGTGGCTCATATCCCCAACTTGAGAGCACTTTTGTTGTATCCTCCCGCATCAACTCTATCCTCAACCCTAGTCCCCTCTTCGGTTCGGGCCTCCCTTGAGGCTTGGAGGGTGGGGTGCTCCTCCGCACATCATTTCTAACTTCCCAAGATAAATATTATGATCTCCATCCAGGCTCTGATGCTCCACATACCCTATATTTCCTTATCATCATGGATCGCTTGCGGAATCAGTCATATTTCGGACCTATTCCACAACCAATCCATCCTCTCTTTTCCACAACTTCAGGCCAAATTCTCACTGTCCCCCCCGGATGTTGTTCAGATACAGTGCCTTGCGAAAGTATTCGGCCCCCTTGAACTTTTCAACCTTTTGCCACATTTCAGGCTTCAAACATAAGGATATAAAATTTAAATTTTTTGGTGAAGAATCAACAAGTGGGACACAATTGTGAAGTGGAACGAAATTTATTGGTTATTAAACTTTTGTAAAAAATAAAAAACTGAAAAGTGGAGCGTGCAATATTATTCGGCCCCTTTACTTTCAGTGCAGCAAACTTACTCCAGAAGTTCAGTGAGGATCCAATGTTGTCCTAAATGACTGATGATGATAAATATAATCCACCTGTGTGTAATCAAGTCTCCGTATAAATGCACCTGCTCTGTGATAGTCTCAGGGTTCTGTTTAAAGCGCAGAGAGCATCATGAAGACCAAGGAACACACCAGGCAGGTCCGTGATACTGTTGTGGAGAAGCTTAAAGCCGGATTTGGATACAAAAAGATTTCCCAAACTTTAAACATCCCAAGGAGCACTGTGCAAGCGATCATATTGAAATGGAAGGAGTATCAGACCACTGCAAATCTACCAAGACCCGGCCGTCCCTCTAAACTTTCATCTCAAACAAGAAGAAGACTGATCAGAGATGCAGCCAAGAGGCCCATGATCACTCTGGATGAACTGCAGAGATCTACAGCTGAGGTGGGAGAGTCTGTCCATAGGACAACAATCAGTCGTACACTGCACAAATCTGGCCTTTATGGAAGAGTGGCAAGAAGAAAGCCATTTCTCAAAGATATCCATAAAAAGTCTCGTTTAAAGTTTGCCACAAGCCACCTGGGAGACACATCAAACATGTGGAAGAAGGTGCTCTGGTCAGATGAAACCAAAATCGAACTTTTTGGCCACAATGCAAAACCATATGTTTGGCATAAAAGCAACACAGCTCATCACCCCGAACACACCATCCCCACTGTCAAACATGGTGGTGGCAGCATCATGGTTTGGGCCTGCTTTTCTTCAGCAGGGACAGGGAAGATGGTTAAAATTGATGGGAAGATGGATGGAGCCAAATACAGGACCATTCTTGAAGAAAACCTGTTGGAGTCTGCAAAAGACCTGAAACTGGGACGGAGATTTATCTTCCAACAAGACAATGATCCCAAACATAAAGCAAAATCTACAATGGAATGGTTCACAAATAAACGTATCCAGGTGTTAGAATGGCCAAGTCCAAAGTCCAGACCTGTATCCAATCGAGAATATGTGGAAAGAGCTGAAAACTGCTGTTCACAAACGCTCTCCATCCAACCTCACTGAGCTCGAGCTGTTTTCCAAGGAAGAATGGGCAAGAATTTCAGTCTCTCGATGTGTAAAACTGATAGAGACATACCCCAAGCGACTTGCAGCTGTAATCGCAGCAAAAGGTGGCGCTACAAAGTATTAACTTAAGGGGGCCGAATAATTTGGCATGCCCTGCTTTTCAGTTTTTTATTTTTTACAAAAGTTTAAAATATCCAATAAATTTCGTTCCACTTCACGATTGTGTCCCACTTTTTGTTGATTCTTCACAAAAAAATAAAAATTTTATATCCTTATGTTTGAAGCCTGAAATGTGGCAAAAGGTTGAAAAGTTCAAGGGGGCCAAATACTTTCGCAGGGCACTGTACATTAAAATTAGGGATTTCTTATTATCTTCCTCACCCTCTATCACTTCCTCCATCCCTGCTGTCTTAGGGGACTTCTTACTCGAAATCTAAGGGTTTAAAACCTTTATACCTCCTAATAGCCAATGATCTTCACTTGGTTAAATCCCCTCCTTTTTTGAAGTGGGAGTCTGATTTCGGTAGCAGTTTTGGTGTGGCAGAGTGGAATAGTGCCTTGACCTGGGCACATAAGTCGACTGCTTGTGCCTCTCACTGGGAACAATATTACAAACTTCTTTTACGATGGTATTATACCCCATTGAGACTCTCAAAAATATACCCGTCTTCACCCATTTGTTGCAGAGGTTGTGGACAAATTGGCTCACTTTTTCATGTTTTTTGGAGCTGCCCACGCATTGTTTCATTCTGGCACGCCACTCTCAATGTCCTCAGCGATTACTCTCACTACAAGATTACACCGTCTGCTCCCTTAGCTCTCCTCTTACTTGGGATTCATAATATTGCTCACCCTTTTCGGTCTTTGGTTTGTCACTTTTTCCATGCAGCCCGGTTATTAATTGCCCGTCATTGGAAATCATCTTGCATCCCGTCCCTTGCTGAACTTCTATCTATTATCTCTACTAATTGCATGCAGGAACATTATGCTTGCTTGTCAGAAGGCTAAGCTTAGGGACTTCTACGCTCGGTAGTCTTCATGGCTGCCTCACCATCCACTCCTTTACTCCTAACTGGGGGGCTCGGTCCCTCTAATCTTCAACCATGCAGCTATTAAATTTCAAATGTTGTCATACATAGCGTGTCTGTCAATAATAATTTCACTGGCTCCAGTAGGTTGGTCCCTCCCTTCCTCCCCTCCCCTTTATTCCCCTTTTCCAGTGTTGTTATTTTGTTACTATGTTACTTTATCGTGTCATTGCGGCATTCTGCGTAACGCCTTAGCCTATATCTAATATACTACATGTCACATCACACAATTTACTGTTTTTTGGTACATATTGTGTTTTGCATCACACTCTCATTTATTTTTATTTTTTTTTATTCCTTTTGTAAAACTTCAATAAAAATTTATTTGATTAAAAAAAAAAAAAACACTTTTAAGCTAATGGCACATTGGAATGGCCTTTAAAAAGGCCATTTTTCTCTTACCTTTCCTTGTCTCCCAGCCGATTCCAAGTTAACTCGTTTCTTCATGTATGTAAATGAGCACCCGGGGCGTTCTTTCTCTTCTGCGAGCACCCATCACGTCATCACTTATCACCGCCCCTTTGTCCGTTGCGGTGACTCCCCTCTTGGTCTTCTTTCTTCTCAGTTCTCGCTGGCAGCGAATTCTCGCAACTGCGCATGTGCAATCGGGCCACCATTTTCCGGTGGTCTGTCACAAGAGCGTGGCAGAGCCGATCGCGCATGCGCAGTCGCGAGAATTTACTGCTGGCGAGAACTGAGAAGAAAGAAGACCAAGAGGGGAGTTACCACAACGGACGAAGGGGCGGTGAGAAGCGATGATGCAATTGCCGTTCGCAGAATAGGAGAAACGCCCCGTGGTGCTCATTTACATACATGATAAAAAGAATTATCTTGGAATCGGCTGGGAGAAGAATGGCCTTTTTAAAGGCCATTCCAACGTGCCGTTAGCTTAAAAGTGTTTTTGCGAATGATAAACTCCCTTTAATAACTCATTTCAGAGAATGCCTAGTCCAAAATAACTTGGTCTACTGCCATAAACTGCATTCTTTTACATTGTTGTGAACTATGTTGGGTGTACTGTAATACTTGGTACCATCCCTTCCATAGGTAAATAAAGTAACCAATATCACATGTTAATGTTTTCTATCCAACACCTGCTCAGGATGACCTATAAGGTTTTCTGTGAATGGCAAAGGATAGGTCATCAGTATACAAGTCTCAGAAAAACTATTTAAAGAGGACCTTTCATGTCCTCATGCATATGCGGTTTTATATACTGCTAGAAAGCCGAAAGTGTGTTGAATTCAGCGCACTGTCGGCTTTCCTGGTATGTGCCCCTGGACTGGAGATATCAGTGCCGTTAGTTTCGGCACCGATATCTCCCCACTGTCAAAAGGGCGTTCCTCATAGCGCAGCGTCATTGCTGGGCGGTAAGGAACGCCCCCTCTGACAGTACAGGGCTATGGACGAGTACTGCCAGAGAAGGGGCATTCCTCACAGCCCAGCGATGACGCTGAGCTATGAGGAACGCCCTTCTGACAGTGGGGAGATATCGGTGCCAAAACTAACGGCACCGATATCTCCACCACTGGGGCACATACCGGAAAAGCTGACAGTGTGCTGAATACAGCGCAATGTCCGCTTTCTAGCGCTATATAAAACAGCATCTGCATGAGGACATGAAAGGTCCTCTTTAAGGCTGGGGCCCCAAATGGTGTAAATGCTGCGGTTTGCCCGCGGCGAAAACGCTGTGGAGAAAAACACAGTGTTTTACAGTCACAGCAAAATGGATGGGATTCTAGCAGAAAAATACGTGCAGCAGATATGCTGTGATTTCCAAAACCATCGCTATTTTGGAAATCACAGCATGTCAATTTTTCCCTATAGGTATAATTCAAGCAGAAAGTCCGCAGAGGAAACCTCTGCGGGCTTTCTGTGAAATGCTATGCGGGAAAAACCACGATGCATTGCTGCCATAGTTTTCCCTGCAGCGCTTTTTTGCTGTGTGACACTACGTGGGGTCTTAGCCTAAGATCCAGATAATATACATGTCAAAAGTGATGTAACCACCAGTGAAGAATTTCTGATGCACACAATAAAAACAGATAAGACAGATATGAATGTGTTATTGTACAGTACTGTGGAATATATGTAAATGGAACTGAGCTTCAATACTAGACACATCCTATGGACAATAGTGGCTATCCATTGAACTCTGTTTTAAATCTATGCTAACCTTTTTCCTTCTGTCTACCCAGTACTTTATTTATCAGTATAGCGCACTGATCCTGTGTACTCATCAGTCATTCTGCACTGATCTTCCTCTGAGCAGCACATGATGAAATACAGCACATCTTGTGAATAAAATATATCATACCTCTTCTAAATTTTCCCAGCTCCATCTCGTGTCTGCAAGTCCTGGTAAAGTTGTTTGTGAGCTGAAGGTTGATGAGGAGCACACAAATCGAGGTGGCACGATGCATGGAGGCTTAACAGCTACTTTGGTTGACATGGTTTCCACTGTTGCTTTGTTGCACACAGAAAGAGGAGCTCCAGGAGTTAGTGTGGATATGAATATCACGTAAGTAAAGTTTTGTGATTTATGAGTAGTATAAGCTTGTACCATGTACATTATTTGTGCTGTGCAGTTAGTGCAGTTTTAAGAGTTTGCCCAAAAATGACAGGATAGCTGATGCATGTATTATTGGTAGGGTTCCCATTGATTACTAGTACAGGGGTTCTCCCCCCTCACTGCATGACTGCAGGGTGAAGTTTGAAATGGCCAACAAATTCCTGCACTCTTTTCTAGTGATCAGTGGGACTCTCATTAATCATGCTCTTATCTTGTGGATAGATGGCAATAGTCATTTGTGGAGAAATCCTTATCGGCAAAGAATAACTGGGTCTTTGTGAGGCTTTCTCTTGCAACGATATAGAGAGTATACCAAGATTGGAGTGATCTGTGAACATAAACAACTTTTAAACGCAAAGGGTCAGAAGAGGATGTCAAGTACTGGAGCAAAACTCAAGTAACATGTCTGAATGCACAACTTGTTTGTTAGCATGAATGGGGTTATGGCTAAGGTCACAAACAGCAAAATCACTGCTGAATATCTGCCATAGCAAAACAAAGCTCACATGTTTTAAATCCCATCCACTATGCTGCACCTGTAATTCTCTGCAGGTCAGCTTCTGGTAAATGTGCAATGGCTAACCTCCTTCTATGTTGCCCATTGTGTCCCTGGCCTAATGGAAACAGTAGGGCAATACTCCAATGGGCAAAAGAAATTGGATCACTGAGAAGTGGAAAAAAATTGCCTGGTTAGGCGTATTCAGATTTCTGTTGTACCATGCTGATGGGAGGGTCAGGATTTGACACAGGCAACATGAAACAATGAACCTAGTAATGGGTCAACAATTTGGTGTTTTATTGGCATATTCTGTGTCCGACGATATCTGTGTATGCGACAATGAATTGCTGTGGTTCCGAAAGCCAAAGGAAGTCCAATGGATACTAAGATGGGTGTCAGCTGAGGCACTCAAGAATTGTCCAGAAAAAAATGATTGTCAACCTTTATTTTAAAAAGTGGGATAAAAGTATAGGGCATAGAAGGGGGTCCTCTGCCTGAGAACCCCCAATTCCCTGCCAAGTCATAGCACAGCAGTGTATGTAATTGTACAGGTTCTGCTTGGATTTGGATCTGTGTATAGAGTTATTCTTCCCTTGGAGCTAGGGCTGGGCCATTTTCGCTGAAAATAAAATCTTAATTTTTATTTTCCAAGCATAACCCTGTAAGGACACAGGGTAGTTTGTATGTTAATGATTGGCGACTTTTTTCATATTTTCCCTCCCTGTCTTCAAAAATTCATAACTTTTTAATTTTTTTTGTCCACATAGCTATGGAAGGGCTTTTCTTTGCGTGACAAGTTGTACTTTCATTTGCCACCATTGTGGGTTACATATAATGTTTTTATTTTAGCTTTTTTTTTACGTTTTTTGGGGGGTCCATGTAAAATAACACACAATTCTATAATTTTGTTTTTACGTTGTTCACTCTGCATTAAAAATGACATAGCAGCTTTGTCTGGCAGGTCATTGTGATTAAGGCGGTACCAGATTTATATTAGTTTTATTATGTTTTACCACTTTTACAAATAAAACTTTTTGAAAATGAGCAATTTTCCTGGGGTCACCGTATTCTAACGTCTATAACTTTTTTACTGTATTGTTGACGGAGATATGTCAGGGCTCTTTATTTGTGGGGCAAGTTGTATTTTTCATTGGTACCAATGTTTGGTATATATGACTTTTTGAACACTTTTAATTGTAATTTTTTGGGGAAAGTAAAGTGAAAAATACGTTAAGTTGCGCATTGCAGTGTATTTATTTTTTTTAACGGCGTTCACTGTACGGGATAAATAACATTATTTTTGGATAGTGGGGACTTATACGCACACAGGGATACCTAACATACAGTGCCTTGCAAAAGTATTCATACCCCTTGAACTTTTTCACATTTTGTCACCTTACAACCACAAACTTAAATGTATTTTCTTGAGATTTTAAGTGATAGACCAACACAAAGTAGCAGATAATTGTGAAGAGGAACAAAAATGATACGATTTTCAAAATTGTAATCAAACAAAAATCTGAAAAGTGTGACGTGCAAAAGTATTCAGCCCCCTATACTCTGATACCCCTAAATAAAATCTAGCGCAATCAAGAAGTCACTTAATCAATCAACAGAGTCCAGCTGTTTGTAATTTAGTCCCAGTATAAATACACCTGTTCTGTGAAGGCCTCAGTGGTTTGTTAGAGAACACTAGTGAACAAACAGCATCATGAAGACCAAGGAACCCACCAGAAAGGTCAGAGATAACGTTGTGGAGAGGTTTAAAGCAGGGTTAGATTATAAAAACATATCCCAAGCTTTGAGCATCCCAAGAAGTACTGTTCAATCCATCAGCCAAAAATGGAAAAAGTATTATACAACTGCAAACCTACCAAGACATGACCGTCCATCTAAACTGACAGATCAAGCAAGGAGAGCACTGGTCAGAGAAGCAGCCAAGAGGCCCATGGTCACTCTGGAGGAGCTGCAGAAATATACAGCTCAGGTGGGAGAATCTGTCGACAGGACAACTATAAGTCGTGCACTCTACAAATCTGGCCTTTATGGAAGAGTGGCAAGAAGAAAACCATTGTTGAAAGAAAGACATAAGAAGTGCCGTTTGCAGTTTGCCACAAGCCATATAGGGGACACAGCAAACATGTGGAAGAAGGTGCTCTGGTCAAATGAGTCCAAAGTTGAACTTTTTGGCCTAAATGCAAAGTGCTATGTGTGGCAGAAAAGTAACACTGCTCATCACTCTGAAAACACCATCCCCACTGTGAAACATGGTGGTGGCAGCATCATGCTGTGGGGATGTTTTTCATCAGCAGGGACAGGAAAGCTGGTCAGCGTTGATGGGAAGATGGATGGAGCTAAATACAGAGCAATCCTGGAAGAAAACCTGTTGGAGGCTGCAAAAGACTTGAGACTGGGAAGGAGATTCACCTCTCGGCAAGACAATGATCCTAAACATACAGCCAGAGCTACAGTGGAATGGTTTAAATCAAAGAATATTCATGTGTTAGAATGGCCCAGTCAAAGTCCAGACCTAAATCCCATTGTGCATCTGTGGCAAGACATGAAAATTGCTGTTCACAGACGCTCTCCATCCAATCTGGCTGAGCTTGAGCTATTTTGCAATGAAGAATGGGCAAAAATCTCAGTCTCTAGAGGCGCAAATCTGGTAGAGACATACCTCAAAAGACTTGCAGCTGTAATTGTAGCAAAAGGTGGCTGTACAAAGTATTGATAAAGGGGGGCTGAATACTTTTGCACGTTACACTTTTCAGGTTTTTATTTGATTAAAATTTCGAAAACCGTGTATCATTTTCCTTCCACTTCACAATTATCTGCTACTTTGTGTTGGTCTACCACTTAAAATCTCAAGAAAATACATTTAAGTTTGTGGTTGTAAGGTGACAAAATGTGGAAAAGTTCAAGGGGTATGAATACTGTATCTTTAGTTTCCTATGGGTACTGTGCATAGGCAGTCAGGAGGCCAGTCGCTATTGATCATGACATCCAGGGGTTAATCCGCTGGAGCCACAATACCTTCTGACTCCAGCGGCTGGTCCCGGCACCATATATAACTAATGTGCGATATTCTGCAATGCAAAGCGCAAATTAACGTATTTTGGTCACTTTGCTTTCCCCAAAAAAAATAACAATAAAAAGTGTTCAAAAAGTCATACATACCAAACATTACATACCAATGAAAAATACAACTTTCCCACAAATAACTAGCCCTGACATATCTCCGTCAACAATACAGTAAAAAAAGTTATAGGCATTAGAATACGGTGACCCCAGGAAAATCATTCATTTTCAAAATGTTTTATTTGTAAAAGTGGTAAAACGTAATAAATCCAATATAAATCTGATATCACTGTAATCTAATGACCTGCCAGACAAAGCTGCCATGTCATTTTTACTGCAGAGAGAACAAAGTAGAAACAATTTAAAAAAAAAAAATTATGATACAATTGTGTGTTATTTCACATGGACCCCCAAACAAGTTAATAAAAGCTAATCTAAACATTGTATATAACTCAAAATGGTGGCTTATAAACATTTTGGAAGGCAGGGAGGGTAAATATGAAAAAAGTCACGGAGCATTAAGTACAAACTACACTGTGTCCTTAAGGGGTTAAGGTGAGTTTTGATTTTTAATTAGAATTTTCATGATTTTGCTTAAATACACTAAAAAAGTTAATTGAGCTTGCGTGAGGAGAGGAAGTCAGATATATCTGATATAGACTTCCTTAACTATGTTCATCATAGTTTACATCAGGAGAACAAATATTGCATGAAATATATCAGACTAGAGCAAAAGTAACAGCGATTTCACAATTTTGCCTGGGAGTATAAGCCTATGGGATACAATTAATCATGTCTTATGCAAATATACTCCTTACCATGCTTCTGGTAACCTGGGCAGAGTCCCTGCATGGTCAGTAAGCAGGCAGCTTTATCATGTGACAAAATGATCTTTGGGAAGAAAATGTGTTCTGTCTAGGCAATGGCTCAGGCTAGGTTCACACCTGTGCCTCCTCTGTGCCTGCAAGCAGCTCTTTTTCTCTCGGCATTTTTCGCCCTTTTCGGGCGAAAACCCCTGAACGGAACCCCAAACACAGGTGTGAACCTACCGTAACCCGTTAGGTGTTTTTAAGGTCACGTTCACTTAGGGTTTTTATTTTTTGTTTTTCTAAAACTGTTTTATGAAACTTGGACTACCAAACCTATGAGACCCAATATGCAGACTTGTCAGGAGATTACTCTGGGAAGATCAATGTGTTGATACTCTACTTTTTTCGTGTTCTTAATATTGTTACAAAAAATTAATCTAGCATTTCTGTTGTTTTCTTAAAGGTACATGAATGCTGCCAAAATTGGAGAATCTGTGCTCATCACTGCACAAGTTTTGAAGCAAGGAAGAACACTCGCTTTTGCAACTGTAGATTTGGTTAATAAAGAGACAGGGAAACTAATAGCACAAGGAAGACACACAAAACATCTTGGAAGTTAGAGCAAAGCTTTGACTTTCTGTGGAAGGACTTTCTGCTACTTGTAACGGTTTCCACCCCCCCCCCCCCCATGACATAGTCTCTATTAAATAACAAAAAGAGTCCAAATAATTCTCCCTGATTTTGAACTATGTTTAGTTTTATTAACGGAAGCAAAATGTTCTGTTTACAGAAACCGCCTGACACCGCTCAATAGCATAATACATGTTATAGGTTTCTTTCCTCTATTATGGAGGGTGTACACACATTTCTATAGATGGAGTCTCCTTATCCAGAGTAATAATAATAATAAATTTATTTATATAGTGCCAACATATTCCGTAGCACTTTACATATCAGAGGACATATGAACAGATAATTTGAGACATTACAATGTGACAAAGAAATAAACATATCAAACAATAGGAATGAGGGCCCTGGTGCAAAGTGTGTAAATGAATAAAATAACATAGTCCTATAAATTATAGACTTTTCTTTATGCATTTAAAATTCACTAGCTCCTCATTTGCTCTTTTGCAATTACCTACACACTACCATATGAAAGAAAATGCAAAGTGGCAAATTGTTGTAGAACTTTAACCCTAGATTCCCACAACGAGTTGCACTTGTAAAACTTGTTCCATGTGTTCTCTGGATTAACCAGCTTGAACATCATGCAGGTAATGGGATTCCTAGTAATACAGTTATCTATGCTGCTAGGAGTCCCTGCCTCCCAGTGACATACAGTGACTATAGTACAAGACAGTATATCGCTGGGAGGCAGGAACTCAATACACCATAGATAACTATAAGGCTAGGAGTCCATTTTTCATGGCCATCTTGCGCCTAAGGGCAATCCGTTTTCAAGGATCTCCAATACATTTGAGTGTATGGAGGAGTCTGAAAACGCACAAAAAAAGGACATGACCTATGTTTCGATGGTCCATTACAACAGACCGTCAAAACAGTCATGTGATTAGCTGCCATTCACAGACATTGAATTTAATGAAGCCGTGTGACGACTGTTGAAAATACAGACGTCACAAGGCCATTATACACTGTCGTGTGAATATAGCTCTAGGCTGGAAACACTTATTGTGGAAAAGCCTTTTTTTTTTTTTTTGGTCCCTTTTGAGCCAAAGCCGAGAATGGCTTCAAAAGCAATGGGAACTATAAAGGAAGAAATTACACTTCTACCTCATATTTAGTCTACTCCTTCTGCTCAAAACACGCTTCAAAATCTGCTACAAAATACATAGCTTTTCCGCAACCTGTTTCTCCAGCCTATATATGCACATGCAGCAGATTTGTTGTGGAAATTTCTAAATGGGATTTTTCCAGTGGCAGGCACTTAGATTAGAACTGCCCATAAAAAAAAATCTGCCACGTGCCGATTTACCGAAAATGTGAAGCAGCAAATTTTGGCAAGACCAACACTACAATTTAAATCACATAGGGTGCGTCATTAGTTCAAATGCATTTTTTTTTACATTTTGGCCCACATTTACTAATATTAAGGTACAAACATGCACACAATTTATTACAGTGGCTCAGGTTGTATGATAAATCTGGAGCATAAATGTGATTTTATATGTAGCATGAACTGCTGCAAATTAAGCTCAAATTCCCGACTGTTTTTTAACTAGTGATATCTCTAATTCTTTTACAGCTAGTATGACTTTTCAATATTGGTATTATATGAAAGCTGAGAATCTCAGCTTTCTTATGATACAAGGACCATTTTTCTAGATTGTTACAAAACTGAAGATATAGACATTTGAAGTTACACTTTAATTTCAATCTACATGGTTTTGTCATGACTTTGTCTCTGTCTGTCAGCCCTGGTGCCAGTACTGTTTTCTTTTCTCTACAAGTCACCCTAAGGCTGTCCTATGAGAATGCCTTTAGGTGTGCTCTGTGGCTACAGCTACACAGAGATTTTGGGCAGCATGGCAGTGGCAGCTAATGAATATTGTGAAAAATCCAGCATGTTTGGATTACTGCCTGCCATGGCACTTTTCAGGTCATAACACAACCAAGGAATGTGATGTAGTAGCATGACATTGTTGGTAAGGATTATCCTTGGATAAAAATGCCAGATATAGGTGTGCTTTCAAAAACATTTTTCCTTTTGTTTTAAAACATGGGAAAAAGCACAGTAAAAATGCTGCCTTAGGCTGGGGCCCCACATGGTGTAAATGGTGCAGTTTGGCCGTGGCATTTTACAATCACTACAAAGCAAATCCCATCCACACATTGCAGAAAAATACATGCAGTGGAAATCACAGCATGTCAATTATACCTACGGAAACGCTGGCAGTTTTCCTATAGGTATAATGGAAGCAGAAAGTCTGTAGAGGAAACCTCCATGGACTTTCTGCGAAAAGCCCTGGGGGAAAAACTGTGATGTGTTTCTGCTGTGGTTTTTCCCCGCAGCGTTTTTATTGCCGTGGCCTGCCACGTGGGGCCTTAGCCTTACTGTATATTGTAATGAGGCATATGGTTGCTATTATGTGAATGCTAGTGGCTTGAAATTTACTGCTATTTATCGTGCTGCACCCAGATTTGCAACTTAAGGTCAGGGCCCCATGTGGTGTAAACGCCGCGGCTTGATCGCAGCGTTTTAGCAAATCCCATTCATACATTCCAGAAAAATATACGCAGTGGAAATGATGCAATTTCCAAAAGCGTCGCATTTTTGGAAATTGCAGCATGTAAATTATACCTACGGTATAATTGAAGCAGAGAGTCCACAGAGGATAACTTGTGGAGCCTTAGCCTAAAACAGTAAATTGCAAGTGTTACCCATTGTCTCTAATGCTCATGTGATAGCACCCAAAAGGCTGGGTTTTCCATTCCGGTTTTCAGGCTTTTGTATGCAGTGGATTAGGTCTTTGACACCTGACATAATTGGTCATGAATTTGTGTCATCCTCTTTCCTTCTATAGCAATAGCAACAAATACAGATTGTACCCACATGACTGCCAGCTACAGTGCCTACTGCTATCTCCGATACAACTTTCCATGCTATACCTCCCTCACCTGACCATGAATATCACTTTCTGTACATTTTTATGCATATTTGGGGGAAATTTATTAAGATTGCCATTTCCTTTGACAGTCAGTCTTGATCCCCTGTACCCTGGAGAGGAATTGCACCTAACTTATTATTTTAATAAGGTAGGTGCATTCTCTTTCTTCCCTGCTAAAAGTTGGTTTAGATCTGAGCTGTAATTTACATCAGTTTCTCTTGTAAATTATAATAAATCAGCACGGCCTTTAGGAGGCCTCAGCCCTGATACACCCACTTTTCTTGGCAAGTGGGGCATTAAGAGCTGTAAAGTTGCACTTTTTGGCACAATATTATCTTTGCAGCAAAAATTTCTGCCTTTGCTATGATAAATCACCTTGATTTTTAGATTTCTGTTTTACCTTTGTGTTTTGCTATTAAAACTATGTCTCAGGATAGAATCACATGGACAGCTACAGCTATTCCCATTTCTGCCTGTTGGAAGTAAATGGGTTATTCTCTACTCTGTATTTAAAAAAAAAAAAAAGCGGAGTGAAGAGACAATAAGTATACAGCCATAGGTTGAGCTATCATATCTTTCATTATATCTGTGTGATAGGGGTCTGTCTAATTATTAGCAGCAAATATAGGAGTCTCCACTGCAGAAAACTGGTTTGGTATAGTCCATATAATCTTATCATACAGTAACTGAGGAAGCCTATTATGGATGACACAACTCTCCACAGGCACTGGAGCTTGATTCACTGTTCTGAAGCCATAGCTCCAGTGTGATACATAGAGAAAGACGCAGAAGAAAAAGAACAGGAGAGGCTGACACATGGAATACCATAATGGAGCACATTGCAAACTTTATTATTGGATGGAGTGCCCCTCTAAGACTTTAGTAAAAAAAAATAAAAAATAATGTTTCTTCACTAACAGTGAAAACATCTAGGTTGAAAGTAAACATTCCCTGAGCAATTGTTTGCTGTTACCACATAGCAAACACAAGGAGAAAGTTCATGTATGTTTTCCCAATAGACACCTAATCCAACTTCTCTAACTCCTGAATGGGGTTTATAAGGGAAGTTAACAAAAGAAAGTCACATGCTCTATAGCAAGGATAGGCAACCTTCGGCACTCCAGCTGTTGTAAAACTACAACTCCCAGCATGCATACTTGCTCTGCTGTTCTTGGAGCTCCCATGGAAGTGAATGGAGCATGTTGGGAGTTGCAGTTTCACAGCAGCTGGAGTGCCGAAGGTTGCTGACCCCTGCTCTATAGTAAGGATCACCCACTCTGGCCCTTGCAAGCTAAAAATGTAATGGTGTTATTGGGGTGCAGATCTTGAAAGTCTATTTGTTTAAGTCTATTTCTGTTTTATTTTATGTTGAGAAAACCCCTTTAACTGACTTATTACCTCATTCCATACAGTGGTAGAGTCTTATTCAAACAGTGGGTTCCCTCACTTACAGAGTAGCAAAGTGTAGAGGCTTCAGCCATTTGGTTGCCTTTTCCAGCGGCCTCCTCCTCCATCCATAGACTAATGTAAAAACTAACTCTTCCTAATAAGTTGAGAAGGAAACTTTTCTTAAATAATATATATTAACATTTTCTTATATTCACATGTACTATTCATTTATGAAAAGTTATTTTATAGTTAGTGACTGACACTGTCTGTAAAGCGCTGCAGAATATGATGGCGCTATACAAGTAAGGAAAATAAATAAATATAGGTGAAGTCACGCTTTAAATTAATGCCAGAAAACAGCAGATTATCAAAAAAGCAAGATGGATGACAATAGGGGTTTTCCCAGAAGCAGTATATTCATACTATATCTCCCCAGATCCCTTGCGTGACATTCACCTGGGGACTTGAAAATCACTGTTCTCATGATCTATAGGGGTTGACCCCCTGCACTCAAGACACTTATCCCCTATGCTGTTGCTAGGGCTAAATAGAAGTAGGTGAAGTACAAAAATCCCCTCATTCTCCTGGTTGGTGGAGGCCTGAGACTTTTTTTTTTTTTTTTAAATCATTTTTGAGTTTTTCAAAAAGTTTTAAAAGAACAACAAAATGAAACAGGAACTAATGCAGTACAATTAAACACGAGTAGAAACATATCTAAAGTGTAAATCTCAAACATTGACCAAAAGACAAGACCAGTGAAAAAATAGAAAGGGAGGGCAGGAAAGGAAGGAGATAAGGATATTAGAGACTTATAGGATCCCATGGTGACCAAATAGACTGAAAAGCATCTATAGTACCATGGAGAATAGCAGTCAGGAATTCCAAGCTGCGGACATTTTTCATCTGCACTACAAGGACGGAGCCAGCAAGAAGGTGTATGCTCTTCCAGTGGAGGGCTATGAGGGTTTTTACAGCAGTGCAGAGGTAGAGGAACAGTTTGGCCGAGATTTGGGGAGATAAATAAGCAGGCTCAAGGGGACATCTCCAGCAAGTGGGGGAAATAGCATGATTAAGAGTGTGGTAACAGTGCACTAATATCTAGTATTGGGTCTCCCTGAAGGTTACACAAGCAGAAATCTTAGCCGCATGGAACCATATGATCTGCCAATGATCGGGCAATACCTCTGCTAAGGGCTTCGTTCCATTTCAGCATATACAGTGTCTTTCAAAAGTATTCATACCCCTTGAACGTTTTCACATTTTGTCACCGTACAACCACAAACTTTAATGTATTTTGAGATTTTAAGTGATAGACCAACACAAAGTAGCAGATAATTGTGAAGTGGAATGAAAATGATACATGGTTTTCAAAATTTTCAAATAAAAATCTGTGAAATGTGAAAGTATCCAGCCCCCTGTACTTTGATACCCCTAAATAAAATCCAGTGCAATCAATTGCCTTCAGATGTCACTTAATTAGTTAATAGAGTCCAGCTGTAATTTAGTCTCAGTATAAATACACCTGTTCCGTAAAGGCCTCAGTGGTTTGTTAAAGAACACTAGTGAACGAACAGCAACAAGACGACCAAGGAACTCACCAGAAAGGTCAGAGATAAAATTGTGGAGAAGTTTAAAGCAGGTTTAGGTTATAAAAACATTCCAAGCTTTGAGCATCCCAAGGATCACTGTGCAATCCATCATCCAAAAATGGAAAAAGTATTCTACAACTGCAAACCTACCAAGACATGACCGTCCACCTAAACTAACATATCAAGCATGGAGAGAACTGGTCAGAGAAACAGCCAAGAGGCCCATGGTCACTTCTGAGAAGCTGCAGAAATCCACAGCTCAGGTGGGGAGAATCTGTCCACAGGACAACTATAAGTCATGCACTCCACAAATTTGGCCTTTATGGAAGAGTGGCAAGAAGAAAACCATTGCTGAAAGAAAGACATAAGTGCCGTTTGCAGTTTGCCATATAGGGGACACAGCAAATGTGGAAGAAGGTGCTCCGGTCAGATCATACCAAAGTTGATCTTTTTGGCCTAAATGCAAAGCACTATGTGTGACGGAAAAGTAACACTGCTCATCAGCCTGAACACACCATCCCCACTGTGAAACATGGTGGTGGCAGCATCATGCTGTGGGGAGGCTTTTCTTCAGCAGGGACAGGGAAGCTGGTCAGAGTTGATGGGAAGATGGATGGAGCTAAATACAGGTCAATCCTGGAAGAAAACCTGTTGGAGGCTGCAAGAGACTTGAGACTGGGAAGGAGATTCACCTCTCTGCAAGACAATGACCCTAAACAAACAGCTAGAGCTACAGTGAAATGGTTTAGATCAAAGAATATTCATGTGTTAGAATGGCCCAGTCAAAGTCCAGACTTAAGTCCCATTGAGTATATGTGGCAAGACATGAAAATTGCTGTTCACAGACACTCTCCATCCAATCTGGCTGAGCTTCAGCTATTTTGCAAAGAATGGGCAATAATCTCAGTCTCTAGATGCGAAAAGCAGGTAGAGTTATACCCCAAAAGACTTGCAGCTGTAATTAAAGTGAAAGGTGGCTCTACATTGTATTGATATAAGGGGGCTGAATACTTTTGCACATCACACTTTTCAGATTTTTATTTGATTTAAGTTTTGAAAACCATGTATCATTTTCATTCCACTTCACAATTATCTGCTACTTTGTGTTGGTCTATCACTTACAATCTCAATAAAATACATTTAAAGTTTGTGGTTGTAAGGTGACAAAATGTGAAAAAGTACAAGGGGTATGAATACTTTTGCAAGCCACTGTATTTGCCTGAGGCATTTTACAGTCCCTGCAAAGTGGATGGGATTCTAGCAAATCCCATCCACATTGCAGAAAAATACGCAGTTGACACACTACGATTTCCAACCATTGCGTTTTTTTTTAAATCACAGCATGTTAAATACACACACACAGAGATATATATATATATATATATATATATATATATATATATATATATATTTTTGTGGCAATTTGGGGGGGGGGGGGGAATTTAGCCTCACAGGCGGCAGCCTCCTGGACTCGACAGCGGTGTAGGTGGTACTGGGTGCCGGAGAAACAGCATTCAGACGGTGCTAAACCAAAGTAAAATGGCTTTTATTCAGCTTACAAATGGAACAAAAAAATAAATAGCCTGGCTCAGTTAGTCTTTTCAGGACCCCAGACCGCCCATCCGTCTCCGACTGGTTCCCCGTTTCCCTGCTTCCTGCAGGTCTCCACAGCACTCTCTCCTGCTGCAGACACTCCGTCTGGAGTTGGTGCCCCCACCCATGGGTGTGACTGAGGACCTTTTCAAGCCCGGCTTTGGGTCGCTCATTAGCGCTCTCTGGGTTCATACTCTCACTATATTCCATATAGGTATAATGGAAGCAGAAAGTCTGCAGAGGAAACCGCGATGTGTTGATGCCATGGTTTTTCCCACAGTGCTTTTTTGCTGCAAACCGCTACATGGGGTCTTACGTTGCAGAAGCCAGGAGCAGATTGAGCAGAAGTATAGACCTTCCTATATATTTCCCCATTTCCTTTTGTAGCCATTCTTGGCTTTGGCCCAAAAACATCTGCGCACACAAAAAAAAAAAAAAAAAAGCTGCATTTCGCAATGTGGGGAATCAGCCTAATACGGAGTTGCTACCCTCTGTGCAGCTAAAAAGGGGCCGGCTCACAATCTCTAGTTCACCTCAAAGCTGTCGGATAGGTTTGAGGTCAGGACTCTGTGTAGGTCAACCAAGTTCTTACATAAAAAAACTCCCCCCAACCTTGCCTTTATGGACATTGCTTTGCGCCCTGGGGCAGTGTCATGCTAGAACAGAAGAGGGCCTTACCCAAACTGTTCTTTAAAGTTGGAAGCTTACAATTGTCCAGAAATGTCTTGGTATGCTGAAGCATTAAGATTTTATTTCACTGGAACTAAGGGGCATAGAACAACCCCATAGCTTACACCTACACCAAACTTTACAGTTGGCACAATATAGTCAGATAAATTTCTCCTGACATGTCAGAGTCCATCTGAGTGACAGACATGTGATTTGTTACTCCATAGAACACATTTCTACCACTCCATCTAACACTTAGCACTGTTCTTGGTCATGTAAGACTTGCATGGAAATCCATGCCATGAAGCTCTTTGAGCACTTTTTTTGTGCTGATGTGAGTGTCAGAGGTTCAAAGCTCTGTAGTTATTGAGTCAGCACTGTGTCGCAAGCTTATGCACTGGAGGGACAGTTTTGTGGTATAAGAGTCACAAATTGGTGATTTGCAACTAACACCACTTCCAACTAAAATGTGGTGTTTTGTGACTAACTTTAAAAACAGCTGCTAAATTGTTTGTTAGTAAGTATCCAACCATGTACTCTATGAGCAGGAGTTATGCAGGTATAAAAGTAAAAAGTAGCCATTTTTGTTGAAATGCAATGTTTATTAGCTTCATGGTAGACTATCTTATAAAAGCTGCCGACAAATGATCCATCCCTAAATGTTTTTGTTTGCGTGTTATATTTTCTTAAAGATGACCAGTCAGCTCTCCTGACATTTAAGTCTTAGTGAATACATATCATAAAATAAGGCCTAGGCTTTAAACAAAAAAAAAAAAATAAAAAAAGGGGGAAAACCCCACAAATATCGCTGACATTCTTAATTTCCCTACAATATTCAATTGCTGCTGAAAATGTCAGGCTATGTAGGGACATTAGCTGACAAGGATTAACAGCATACATTGAACATATACATGAATGTCCTTCACTGGGCCAACAGCCTTTTTCTCACAAAGCCGAAAAAAAAAAAAAGATTGCTTACTTCTTTATTAGCAACAAAGTAGTTGTGTGATTATTAATTATTATTGCCAAAGCTCTTAAAGGATCCTAAAGGGAGGAAAGGTAAAGAGAAAATGAACTTGTTTGAACCTCACTTCTTATTTTGGCTACAAAACCTGCTCTGGCCTTAGGGTTGCTAATCAAGTGTATAAGGACAGCATCACGTAAGGTTCACATGAACACCGGATGGCAAAAAAAATCGCAACTTCCTCCTGCCCTGCAGAAAGATGACATGGACGATGATATTTAAGCTTGTTTATTTTTAATTTTCAATGTAATCCAATTTCAAACAAAAGCTAGATACAAATTTAAACCAGGTAAGCACTAGTATTAGCCAACGGGAGCAGGCCTATACAAGTTTAATCAAAAAGGTACTGAAACCCTTTGAGCAAAGCTTTCTTTCAATACAATACAGTAGTCAACCTTATTTTCATTGCACAAAAGAAAAATATCCTCATCCAACTCAGCACACTTCAGCTTTCAGTTACAGTTTGCAACTGCTTTATAACTTAGTTTTCGGAACCCACCATGGGTTTACTATTATCGAAGTATTACTTTATACTAGAAAAGTAATATCTGCACAAACACCAGCAGGTTTATGTCTCATTTCCTCCATTCACAACATTTTCCACAGTGCCCAAGTACTTGACTTACTTACATTTAATATAGCCACTGCAGACTTCTAGGCTATATCAATGTCAATGCACCCAGTGGAAAAATGCAGATTGTATGCAGCAACTGGGAGAAGAGATCAAAAATTTTCTGTATCTGTACACTTTGTCTCATCCCTGCTATAAGAACTAAGGTATGAAAGCAAATGCTGAATAAACAGGATTTCTTCTTACAAATCTGTCCCAAAGTCAGCCTTTATTTACTGCTGCTGCAAATCCTTGCTTCACTGAAGCGATTCAGGTAGTGCTTTCATAGTTTGGTAAAGCAATTAAGCTTTGATACCTGTTACTTACATATTTCACCCTTACATCTGTAGTCTAACATTCTAAACTTTGTTAGGGGATATGACCAGTGCAAATGGGAAGACCACCAAAACAAATAATACCTTGTGCTTTCTGATACATTTGATTCAGTGTGCCAAAGTCCCATCATTTCACATTTTACAAGGCTAAAGCATAGATGTTTCAGAACATCCTCTCTTTCATAAGGTCCATGCAAAACGAAACAAAAAAACAAAAAACAATTTAAAAAAAAAAAAAAGTTCTGATACAAAACGATGAAATTAAAAAAAAAAAAAAAAAAAAAAAATGTCCAGCATGAAGGTTCACAACGTACAAGTGTTCTGAGCATGAGTCCGTATTCTTCTTGACATTGGATAAGAAAAATTAAAATTGTTGCGATTAACCGATCTTCCCAGTTTGACTGGTCACAACCTTATTCGGGCATGTATGGGCGAAGGTGATCCTCAATGGTGCCAACCGCCCAATGGGTGAGCTGCTCCTGTGGCAGGTACAAGCAGATGCTGCATAACTTGAGGATTGTGGCTTTACTTTTAGGAGTCTGCAGGAAAAACAAACATGCTATCTTATGAAAAGGTAAATGAATATTAGTTTAGAAAAAACATCACCTCTGTACCTAAAACTGCTCTCTCAACTAATCTTGGACTGCAGATGTTAGGGGAGAAGGGTCTGGTAAACTGGACGTCAACATACAAAAAAAAAAATAAAATAAAATATATATAAATAAAAAAAAAAAAAATATCCCAAAAAACATGCCTGATTTATTTGTATTATCAAGGAAATAAAACGCTGCCAGGTTTCTCACAGCAGCTTTCTTTACAACATATGCATGCTCAGTCAAAAATGCCTGTGCATGGAGGTGGATCAGGATAGATTGCAGTTAGTCAAACAAGCATTAGGCCAAGAGTTATCTACTGTGTATGGCCACCCTTACAGGCTCTTACTATTCCACCTGATATTAGACTGGACAATTAAAAGGGTAGGCAATCTGCTATAGCTGGTAGACTTTAAGGAGCTTGGGTTCATCCATCGCCTGGGTGAGGAGTAATTGCACACTTCTTTCTTTGTGACTCAAATGCTCTCTCAAGTTCTGCAAAATGGTATCACAGTTGCTATTTAGGCTGGCGTGCTACAAAAAGTCAAGAGACACTAACCTGCAAGTGTTGTCTATCTATGAAGAGGAACACTGACTGGTTAGGATTGTTCAGAACAATTCCAGTCTTGTCATTCCGGCTAAGTACATGCAGAAGATGTTTTTCATAGTCACCATGATGAAATTCAAACTTGGCCTAAGAGAAATGTACAAAATTAATACCAATGGTATGTACAAACTGAAATATACTAAAAGGTTTAACATGTGTTTCCAGAGAGTTAGAGTGACAAAAACAGAAAGTCATATAAGGTCAGGCACCCTAACAAACAAGTCAAAATGCCCAGCTCTCATTTTTAAATGTAAGTGCCCAGTAATGCATTTTTATTAGCTAAAGCTAGCACATGTGCAATCCAATAAAATATACTTGCCAAAACAGGCCTGTAGGGCTCCTCTGATCCCTTCCATCTTGAAAACAGAAGACAAACAATCTTCTCAATATCATTCCGAGGCCAAAGAATAAAATCCATCTCTTGAGTACAACCAATTACGTCCTATAAAATACAGACATCTTACTGGTTACTTTATTCATATACATACAAATGTGTTATGTGCTTCAATTTTCAACAAAAACCATTTAGATTTTGAAGGAGGCACCCAGCACAGCAAATAGATTTTAGCATAGACCTCACAAAGAGGTAACAACATTTCTGAGCTCAAGCAGTTATGTATTACCCACTGATTGATACATAGTAAGACAGACAAGTGTAAATTGATAACACTGTGACTTTACCCTGCGCATTGACTGGTAGCGAGGTGCATGAAGCTGTACTATGTCCTTCTGCAGAAGCTCAAGGGAACTCTCCAAAGAATAGCTGGAATCTCGCACACCTTTCAGAATGTTTTCTTCATAATTGTTAGTCATAACTGGTATAACATCAGCCACTTCAAAGAGAGCTGCCTTCTTTTTCTGAAGGGGGGGAAAAAAAAAAAAAAAAAATATAAGACCACCATACATAACTTAAGTGTTTTCTTTTACTGTAATTACTAGAAGTAGGAGGACACAGCTTAGGCCTTGTTCACATGATGTTTGGTATATATTCCAAACTTATCCGTAGAGCTCTATTTCCATTACAGGATAAAAATACGTCCTCCTAGCATTTGCCAGGCTGGTAAGAGTTGGCAGACTAGAGTATTCAAGTGTAAAATAACTATTCCGTACAAAGGTATGTATTAAGCATTTTCACAGAGTAGGATATATTGCAGCCTTCTATGATTCTTCCAACATATAGCTTAGACTTATGCTTTGTTCACATCATATTCAAAGGAGAGCTGGGCGATTTACAAAAAAAGTTAAAGAACTAAAGTTCAGTGAGCTGGCACTGGAGGAGTCCAATCTATTTGATGCAGCTTCCTTGTCCTATCAACCCAATTCTTGACCACAGTGAAAAACAGTCGATCATAGCTGGTGGCTGAAGGAGAAAGCCTGCATGGAAAAGATTGTTGTCTACAGTCATGGCCAAAAGTTTTGAGAATGACACAAATATTATATTTTCACATGATCTGCTGCCCTCTGGTTTTTATGTGTGTTTGTCAGATGTTTTTATCACATACAGAAATAGAATTGCATTCATATTATGAGTAACAGAAGCTTATATTGACAGTTAGAATGAGTTAATGCAGCAAGTCAATATTTGCAGTGTTGACCCTTCTTCTTCAGGACCTCTGCAATTCTCCCTGGCATGCTCTCAATCAACTTCTGGACCAAATCCTGACTGATAGCAGTCCATTCTTGCAGAATCAATGCTTTAATTTTGTCTGAATTTGTTGGTTTTTGTTTGTCCACTCGTCTCTTGATGATTGACCACAAGTTCTCAATGGGATTAAGACCTGGGGAGTTTCCAGGCCATGGACCCAAAATCTCTATGTTTTGTTCCCTGAGCCATTTAGTTATCACCTTTGCTTTATGGCAAGGTGCTCCATCATGCTGGAAAAGGCATTGTTGAGCGCCAAACTGCTCTTGGACGGTTGGGAGAAGTTGCTCTTGGAGGACATTCTGGTACCATTCTTTATTCATGGCTGTGTTTTTAGGCAAGACTGTGAGAGAGCCGATTCCCTTGGCTGAGAAGCAACCCCACACATGAATGGTTTCAGGATGCTTTACAGTTGGCATGAGACAAGACTGGTGGTAGCGCTCACCTCTTCTTCTCCGAATAAGCTGTTTTCCAGATGTTCCAAACAATCGAAAAGGGGATTCATCAGAGAAAATGACTTTACCCCAGTCCTCAGCAGTCCACTCCCTGTACCTTTTGCAAAATATCAGTCTGTCCCTGATGTTTTTTCTGGAGAGAAGTGGCTTCTTTGCTGCCCTCCTTGAGACCAGGCCTTGCTCCAAGAGTCTCCGCCTCACAGTGCGTGCAGATGCACTCACACCTGCCTGCTGCCATTCCTCAGCAAGCTCTGCACTGCTGGTAGCCCGATCCCGCAGCTGAAACACTTTTAAGAGACGGTCGTGCCGCTTGCTGGTCTTTCTTGGGCGCCCTGGAGCCTTTTTGGCACCAATGGAACCTCTCTCCTTGAAGTTCTTGATGATGTGATAGATTGTTGACTGAGGTGCAATCTTTCTAGCTGCAATACTCTTCCCAGTTAGGCCATTTTTGTGCAGTGCAATGATGACTGCACGTGTTTCTTTTGAGATAACCATGGTTAACAGAAGAGAAACAATGATGGCAAGCACCAGCCTCCTTTTAAAGTGTCCAGTGGTGTCATTCTTACTTAATCATGACAGATTGATCCCCAGGCCTGTCCTCATCAACACCCACACCTGTGTTAATGGAGCAATCACTGAAATGATGTTAGGTGGTCCTTTTAAGGCAGGGCTGCAATGATGTTGAAATGTGTTTTGGGGGATAAAGTTCATTTTCTAGGCAAATATTGACTTTGCAAGTAATTGCTGTTAAGCTGATCACTCTTTATAACATTCTGGAGTATATGCAAATTGCCATTAGAAAAACTGAAGCAGTAGACTTTGTAAAAATTAATATTTGTATCATTCTCAAAACTTTTGGCCATGACTGTAAATAGGATGTGGATGACTGTTCTGATGGAGGGTGTGTGGCAGGACATAAGGGGTTGTGCCGTTAAGGACACTTCTACTCTGTCTGAAAATCCTGTTAAAAAGTCTTCTTGTAACACTAGTGTGCTTGTGTGACCATTATAAAGGCTGCCCATAGATGTGAATGGAGCACCAGTCACACAAGCACACTGACACTATTCACAAGGAGACTTAAAGGGGTATTCCCATGAACATAATCATATCTATATATGGAGATAATTAAAAGTTAAACATTTGTGCAAATATAAGTAGTTAAAAATTCAGTAGCGTTTTAAAGATTTTCTCTATCTTAGTGGTGACATCTGTTGTCTTGATCGGTTGCCAATGGATACGACCACAAATGCAGAAACTTTATATGGTCTGGGACTTGTCAAAAACTATGCCATGATTTTCTTATTTTAGCTGGCTTAATCAGGCAGGACACTACATGTATGAGAAGATATCCCAGCCACAATAAGGAAAATAATTGCTGATTTTCTGACCTTAGAAAAGTCCTGCATTTATGGTCATGTCTACTGGCAACCGATCAAGACAACTAGATTGTGACCAGAAGATATTTAAAGAAAATCTTTAAAACTTTACAAAATGTTTATTTACTTATACTTGCAAAAATGTTTAACTTTTAATTATCTACAAATTTAAAAGTGGTTATGTTTGGGAGAATACCCCTTTAAGAGGTACTTTAGATCCCCCGTTCTCCTGATCTCTGGGAGGAGTTGGCAGTCTGGCCTCCAGTGATCGGAGAAATCACTTTATATTCTTCAAGCTAAAACATTTTGTGACAAGAGATTGCCTATTGTCTTTTTAGTTATTTTTATTTAATTTCATATGTATTATTGCTAAGGAGGAGGGTGAATTGACTTTTCTTTTTTTTTTTTTACTTTTTTCATAAATTTTTAGAAACTAATTTTTTTTCAGCTTCCTCTAGGAAGCTTGAACCAGTGATCACTAGATAATTTCTACCATAGACTACAATACCACTGCATTGCAGCCTATGGTAAAATTCTCAAACAGCTAATGAAGCCTGCTAAAGTAGGCCTCAATAGTTATATACTATTGCATGCATGGGAGGTGGGGGTTGTGTGAGCAATGTAAACCTTCAAGTTCTGCAGTCAAATCTGACCATGGCATCTAAAGGGTTAAATGCCCCCTATCAGAGAAGTCTCTGATCACAGGCATTCTGACTCTGAGGTGAAAGACAGAAGACCCCCCGCGCTATGGCACCCTCTTGGCTCATGGCTCCTGACGCAGGTGCCATATTTAAAGCCTGGCATCAAGTAAATCTAATTAGACTATTCTGTTAATAAAACAATTGTCTGCAACACTCAGGGCAAATCAATTTGATTAATCGCCCTGCTCTAATTCAGTGCCTACATTACTTTCAAAAGAGCAACTTTGGTAAAGTGGTAGTGGTTTGCACCCCCTTCTGCAAGCACTTAGTCACTTTAGATATTGCCATAGATATAAAGTTACCTTTGCCTTGAGAAACTAATTATTTGAGAACATATTCTGCAGCATCTCTTCTGAAAAAAAAAACATTGCATCATTCCTGTCAATTTTACGTGATCATGAAGCAAAAAGAAGTTAAATTATGAGGAAAAGTATTACACTTGACAGTGCATGGTTCGCTCATGCACTTACCATTTTCTAGCACTTCTCATAACTTGCTCAGAAAACGTGCTAAGGCTAAAGCCAGACCGTCTAAATAGTTGTAGGTTTTCTGCAGTCCTCCCACTTTTTAGTTTTGCTCTGCACAGGTTGAGATCCGCAATAAAACACACAGCATTAATTGACATGCAAGTGCTTCTACAGTATGTGGATGGGATTTGTGTAAATCATATCCGCCACTCTGAAAGTGTAAACTGTTAGCAAATGACAAATTTGCAGTGGCCCACAAGGATTAAAATGGACCTTTAACTTCAGCTTTATTCTATTAGTAATGCCTGGTGCAGGACAAAATGAGCTCTGTCTGCACAGAGCTCTGTGGAATGGAACTGGGTAAGTATTACTTTTTTTCTTGTCATGTGATAGCTAACATGTGGGGACTACTGAGCACGCCCCCTAGAGGCCTTTTCACCTAATTTTCAGAAGAATAAAACGCCGATTTTCATGAAAATGGAGCTGCAATGCCGAATAAGAAAGGCATCTTTGAAAAGTGAAGAATGCCGCCCTGCAAGGTACTTTTCATTAGTCTGATGCTGATTTTCCTGCTGACAGACTTCCTTTAAGTGGAGGAACTGTATTGAGAAGAATGGTGTTCAGCATCAATGCCAGCTCCTCATCCCTGAGACTCCCTTCAGATTAAGCTATGGATAACTATTTTAACGATTCAAGTCTCCAACAAAAGGCTACAGCATATCTTACCATATAAGCATACAGTAAGGATACTGTACAGTATAGCTTTTTAGGGCTAGGTTCACATCAGTGGAGAGAAGTCCTGCAGGTAAGCATTGTTTTAGCGGACAGGCTCTCCGTCCAAGTCCCTCGGCAGACCCGAACAACAGAGCCCAGCTCAAGTCTGAACCTAGCCTTACTATATATCTTTACAGAATAATCAACTGCACTATTCCATACTTTTTTGCAGTAATCCAGTATGTATTACCCAGACAATAGCCAAAAGGACACTCTTCTGACCTGCATTGGATGAATAGAGCCTGTGTTTTTTTTTCCTGCACACTAGTCCAACACTCAAAACTAACATGATGTGAATACAGCCTTACTAGCATCCATGAACTTGCTGTTAAAACGTGAGCATGGCTTTTAAGCTGCACTGTGAGCAACTGATGTGTGCAAGTCTTGTGCACTTTTCTGTCTAGAAGATGGCAGTGAACTATAGGGTTTGGCCAACTATTTTTCTCTTATTTTTTTAAATGATAACCTAAATAAGGTAGCCATAAATAAATGGGGCTCCAACACCCGGGAATGTTTAAGGAACCCCTTCACTGTCAACATTGCATACAGCCTGTTTCATATTGGCAGTGAACTGAAACTACAGCCTCACCCCATTCACTTCTATATGATAAGGCTGTAGTTGCAGCTCATGGCTGCTATGAAACAGACAGTATGTGATGTAAATGATGATAGATCATAGTGCTGTTACAAGTGCCATGGCCCCCTTCAAACAGTTGATCAGATGGTTCCAGATGTCAGACTCCCACTGATCACCAATCCATGACAACAAAAAGGAGTTGGACAATTCTCTAAGTAGCTGTGGCCAATTCCTAAATAAATGTGCATCTTATTCCAAGTCTACACTAACTGTATACCACTCCTCTCTACACTAGTAATACTAGATGTGCCCCAATAAGTTTCAGTGCATCACTATTCTTCAAGACGGTCTGCTGTAAAAGAATGGATATTTTAACCCAGAAAATTTGCTGACCATTATATAGTAAACATAGCAACCTGTTTAAAGCCTTAAGTAGGGTTTATAGCAGAAACATGACTAAAGCTAAATGCACATGAACGTGTTAATCATAGGGTTGGAAAACAGCATGGATAGCACATGGAAGATAGCCATAAAACAGACAAATAGTACCTGTCCCGAGTTCTGCCCGGCTCATGGTCCCCTAAACGGACCTGTGATAATACATGGGCGAATATATATAGGGCCACAGAAAATAATAGGCAAGTGTGCCATTAAAAACATGCCTAGCATACTGACAGAGCACACGTTTCTGTGCATGGAGCCTTAGAAAGTGAACACTCAGCACAAGCTGCTCCCACAAGAGGCAATGGCTCTTTGCAAAAAGCACTCCTCAATCCCTCCCCTGGTTCCGGTTTGACGCTACCTCTGTCATTCAGGAGTCTGATACAACCGGAAATAAAATCAAAGAGGAGGGACTGAAGAGCAGCTTAATACAGAAAGCTGAAGGTTCTTTAACATTAGGGACAGTCCAGACATAAGAGTATGTTCACACTACAGTTATTACTGTCTGTTGCTCTCATCACTCACAGAAGCATGACAACAATAGCGTGACTGATGCAGATTGAGCCCCCTCCGATCTGCATTTCTTTCGACTAATGTAAAAACATGAGACTCTTTATTCCACCATGTTTGTTTACTTTTGTAATGGAAGAAAGTCCTGCATGCACTTTTCTGTCAGAATAATGTTATGTTTTTTTCCTTTTACATGGGGATGAATCAAACAGAAGGGGCTCCTTCTGCTTCTGTCATTTGATGTCAGAGCAGAGAACGTTAAACAGTAACGTGAATCCACCCTAACCTACAAGCAGCGCACACCTAGATTAAGTTTGCCTTCTCAGTATATACAGGCTATCATGTCTCCCACGCTGTTATTCCTGAAAGATCAAAACTCCCTTTACTCACTCACTTTAAATTATAAATGCATGTTTGTATATACCTTGCAACAAAATTTCAGTCAATAGACACAAAAATGTATTCAAGAGTAAAAATGCAAATACCAGTACTTCAATGATCCCTTAACAAGAAGTCTTAGCTTTTTTTTCTATGCTGACAACTAATATGGCTTCCATTACCATACACAGCTGTTTCAGGCTTCTGGCCGGCAAGACTGCTTAGCCAGGCATTGGCACAGGGCCAAAGGGTACATCACTCTATATGAAGACTGAATAGTCTATAACAGACTAATAAAATCCGCCAGCAGGAGCCATTTTGATTTCCCAGAAACATATACTGATTTTAATGTAAGGTGTAGTCTCACTTTACTGTACTTCATAGGTATGACTCCAGGCCAGCCGTTTACCTTATCTTTGAACACAAAAGCGATGTACATCTTGAAGTCAAACTGGTCAGCTAGAGACTCTTTCTTCTTTCTTAGCTGAGAGCGCAGTCTGTTCAGAGCCTGCTTCTTCCGAGAGTTGGGGTCCCCCATTTTGTAATGCCACCAGTGCAAAGGCCTACGAAACTTCTTAATTTGTTGCTAACGTTGGGTATTTTCTTTTTGTGCACACAAGACACCAAGTCAACAGAAACAAGCCATGCTATCTCCTTCCAATGACTCAGTCAAGTCAACCTAAACCTCTACTTAGGCAACGTGTGACAGGCCTGTCATACTACCAGGGTCAGGAAACTGTGCGGCTGTACAACCATGACAGGAAGTAAGGTATCGTCTGAAGAAACTAAAAGATGCATAATACACATGTAGAAACCAATAACACAAGGGTTAAAATGCTAGGGGCCCAATGATGAAAAAAAATAAATATATGTCTCCTGCTTTCAGCCTAGACCATAAAATCAAAAGCCATCCTGCATAGGCCTGCTTGCTAGGCCTCCCTGCTCACAAAAAGGAAAACTAAGATTGCTCAGCCAGCCCCAAGACTGCATCATAAGAGAAGAGATGACGTCACTGTACTTCAAGAAATCCCCGTGTCTTCCTATTACCTCTACAGTGCAAAACAGCTAGATAGATTATTTATCCGTCTGACAGGTGGGGGTGGGGTGTTCACAGCACAGGTTGAGTCGCCCCAAAATACCGGGCTTAAGGGCACAGAGGAAGCCCATGTGGAAGTTCAGCCGACACCCCATAGGGAGTAACACCATGATGCCGAAGCACAGGGAAGGGGGCGATCAGTAAGGTAGGCTGACCCTGTCACCAGCGCAGTGTGTGAGCTTCCGAGGTGAAGGGTCAGCGGTAAGGAGTGCAGGCAGTCATGTCGCAATCAGATGCGACACAAAAAAAAAAAAAAAAAAAAAAAAAAAGGAAAAAGTTGTGTGTCTGGGATAGAGCGCCTAGACGGCAGATCAGCACTGGGAAGGAGATTACCACACGGTCAGGAGGGGGCTGTCTGGTGTCCTAGCCACGCCGGCTACCTGTCATGTCTGCTGGAGGCTGAATGCTGGTGTCAGGATGCCGGCTCAGCTGTCTCTTCTGGGGGAGGCTGGCGGTGGTGAGGGTGACAACTCCAGGGGGATCCATGTCAAGAAAACACCAGGGACCCCAACGGACCCCTCTGCTTGTGAGCTACAGTGCTCAGCGGGCTGTACACCCTACTCCACCCCGACCCACCCATACTCCGGACCGGGGGTCTCGCTGTGAGAGGGGGAGGAGGCGGCAAAGAGAGGGAGAGGCGGAGCAGCGAAGGCCTCGATATCACGCAGTCCTTTATCACCTCAAAAGAAGAAGCCCAAGGCCGAAACAAAACCCCAACCCGTCTGCTTTACGTTCACGAAGAAAGCAACGCGAACACTCAGAATCAGGAGCGGGAGTGGCGCCCTCACAGCCCTGCGCTGTACACAAACACCCAACACAACACACAGAAGGAGAAGATGGCCGCCGCTGCGTCACCTCCTGCCTTCTCCCGCCAGGGAACCTCTAGGTTATACCATTACAGCGCAGAGGAACAAAAATCTAGCTTAGGCACTCTTGTATCTACAGGCTTACTGCGCTTGTCCGACTCCATAGTAGGGATACACAAAATTCAATCTCTAGTGTACATTACGGCGCAGTCAGCAACCGCATACAAGAACAGCTCTACTCGCTCTTGGGACACCCCTCCAGGAATGGTAGCAACCACATTGGAGATCCCTATGTTTAGCATAGAGCGGCTGATGACGTCTTTTCACATGACATTTCGGGCTAGTCAGTGTAGATTTTCACTGAACTTTATTAACATACAAGCAGAAGACAACGACAGACAAGGAAGTGCCTGGACCTTTGTTTCCTTTAGGGCAGTTTCACGGGTTATAATGACTCTTTTTTTTGTGTCCTGAAGGTTTAGTTCCCCTCTGGCTTCTTTATTATGGAGCTGGGACACACAGCTTTAACCCCTTCCCGCTGGTGACATTTTTCGAGTTTTGTTTTTGACGGGGTACAATTGGAGAAAAAGTGCATTTGTGCGACTTTCTTACAGGCTTCGTTTTTGCGGCGTTCACTCTGCAGCCAAAATGACCTGTCACCTGTATTCAATGTTTAGGTACGATTCCAGGGATACCACATTAATATAGTTTTATTTACATTTTAACACCTTAACAAAAATTGAATACTTTGCAAAAAAAAAACATTTTTCTTAAAGTCGCCATATTCATATGCATATGGCATCTTTTTTTGCGGGGCCAGGTGTACTTTTTAGTTATACCATTTTGGTGAATGTCTTTTGCTTTGATCACTTTTTATGAAAATTTTTATCACAGGTGAAATAGCGAAAAAACGGCGGTTTGGCACTATTGATTTTTTTTTTTTCCAATACAGCGTTCAGCATATGGAAAATATATTTTAAATAAGTTTGTAGAGCAGGCGTTTTTGGACACAGGGATACCTCAAGTGTTTGTGTTTCACAGTAATATTTTAGCTTTATATTTATTATAGGGAAAGGAAGATGATTTAAATTCTGTTTTTTTTTGTTTTCTTTGTATGCTTTATAAATTTTTTTTTTATTACTATTTTATTAGCTTGCAGTTGTAACTGTATTGCAGTCTATGGGACTTTCGGTATGTTGCTATCCCTATAGCAGGCCTGGAAGCTTTCAGAAGGCTTCCAGCTGCCATAGGAACAGATCGCGGGAGGCGGCCTGCAGCGAGAAGGTATCCCACCGGCTCCAGGGTGTTGGTGTTTTTTTTTTTTACTTTGAAGGGGGATCCTGGCCTGCATTGCCCACGATCAGAGGGGACTCTGATTGTAGGCATTAGCTCCAGGCCTCCGGCGGATGTCAGGAAGAGGTTAAAGAAGACCTTTCACGTCATTATAGTTGTGTGGTATTAAATATTGCCTGAAAGCTGATAGTGCGCTAAATTGGCTTTCCCGGTATGAGCCCCGGTGCTCAGAAAGGCAGGCCTTACAGCCTAGTGTCATTGCTGGGCTGTGAGGAATGCCCCCCCCAACAGTATTCTTCCATGGCCTTGTACTGTCAGGGGAAGCTGTCCAGCGATGATGCTAGGCTGTAAGGGCCACCGTTCTGACAGTGGAGAAATACTGGTAACAAAACTAGCAGCAGCGATATCTCCAGCAGAAGGGCACATACAAGGGAAAGCTGACAGTATGGTAAATTCAGCGCACAGATAGATTTGAAATCACTGCCTGCTTCCGGGAACTGCAGGACAGCACCTGAAATGTGGGACTGTCCCACTCGTTCTGGGGTGGCTGAGGGGGCCTCTGCAACCCTGGGGCCTGGTGCAACTGCATCTTTGGCCCTATGGTTAAAACGGCCCTGCTGTTTTAAAATAGTGCCAGCAAAGCTCTTCAGATCAGCAGAGCTATCAAAGTGCACGCTATAAACTTTACTGTCAGCATGACCCATATAGAATATGCCTGCAGAGTGCTTCCCTTTACATTGCCATTGAGTTACATAACGGGTCAGCATACCTCAACATGCAACGTCCCAGGGCTCAACAGTGTGGAGATGGCTCTGTAAGTAAACCCAGAATGGTGGGTTTTGGCACCAAATCCTCTTACAGGCCCGAGGCTGGCACAGTGATGAGGTGAACTGAGGTTCTGGTCCCCAAGGGCACTTACTGAACCTTTGGTGTTAATGGGGTTTTCCTGGAAAAAAATCTTTCTTTTAAAAAAAAAGGTCAGTTAGTGCTATTAATGGGTTAATAAGTGCACCCATATACAGTGGGTACGGAAAGTATTCAGACCCCTTTAAATTTTTCACTCTGTTTCATTGCAGCCAATTGCTAAAAGCAAAAAAGTTCATTTTATTTTTCATTAATGTACACTTAGCACCTCATCTTGACAGAAAAAAACAGAAATGTAGATATTTTTGCAAATTTATTAAAAATTAAAAACTGAAATATCACATGGTCATAAGTATTCAGACCCTTTGCTCAGTATTGAGTAGAAGCCCCTTCCTTTTGAGCTAGTACAGTCATGAGTCTTCTTGGGAATGATGCAACAAGTTTGTCACATCTGGATTTGGGGATCCTCTGCCATTCTTCCTTGCAGATCCTCTCCAGTTCCGTCAGGTTGGATAGTGAACGTTGGTGGACAGCCATTTTCAGGTTTCTCCAGAGATGCTCAATTGGGTTGAGGTCAGGGCTCTGGCTGGGCCAGTCAAGAATGGTCACAGAATTGTTCCGAAGCCACTCCTTTGTTATTTTAGCTGTGGGCTTAGGGTCATTGTCTTGTTGGAAGGTGAACCTTCAGCCCAGTCTGAGGTTCAGAGCACTCTGGAAGAGGTTTTCTTCCAGGATATATCTGTACTTGGCCGCATTCAACTTTCCTTCAATTGCAACCAGTTGTCCTGTCCCTGCAACTGAAAAACACCCCTATAGCATGATACTGCCACCACCATGTTTCGCAGTTGGGATTGTATTGGGCAGGTGATGAGCAGTGCCTGGTTTTCTCCACACATAACGCTTAGAATTAACAACAAAAAGTTCAATCTTCGTCTCATCAGACCAGAGAATCTTATTTCTCATAGTCTGGGAGTCCTGCATGTGTTTTTTTGGCAAACTCTATGCGGGCTTTCATATGTCTTGCACTGAGGAGAGGCTTCCTTCGGGCCACTCTGCCATAAAGCCCAGACTGGTGGAGGGCTGCAGTGATAGTTGACTTTGTAGAACTTTCTCCCATCTCCCTACTGGATCTCTGGAGCTCAGCCACAGTGATCTTTGGGTTCTTTTTTACCTCTCTCACCAAGGCTCTTCTCTCACGATTGCTCAGTTTGGCTGGACGGCCAGGTCTAGGAAGAGTTCTGGTTGTCCCAAACCTCTTCCATTTAAGGATTATGGAGGCCACTATCCTCTTAGAAACCTTGAGTGCTGCAGAAATTCTTTTGTAACCTTGGCCAGATCTGTGCCTTGCCACAATTCTGTCTCTGAGCTCCTTGGGCAGTTCCTTTGACCTCATGATTCTCATTTGCTCTGACATGCACTGTGAGCTGTGAGGTCTTATATAGACAGGTGTGTGCCTTTCCTAATCAAGTCCAATCAGTTTAATTAAACACAGCTGGACTCCAGTGAAGGAGTAGAACCATCTCAAGGAGGATCAGAAGGAAATGGACAGCATGTGAGTTAAATATGAGTGTCACAGCAAAGGGTCTGAATACTAATGACCATGTGATATTTCAGTTTTTTAATAAATTTGCAAAAATATCTACATTTCTGTATTTTTTCTGTCAAGATGGGGTGCTGAGTATACATTAATGAGAAATAAAATGAACTTTTTTGCTTTTAGCAAATGGCTACAATGAAACAAAGAGTGAAAAATGTAAAGGGGTCTGAATACTTTCTGTACCCACTGTACCTCTAGCAGTATTTTGAGTGATTTCTGGGTTTCTCTGGGAGCTCCTGGCATTCTCTGGATTTGTTTACATGGTGTAGCTTCCTGTTCATTTATCCTACAACTACTATGATGCATTGCTCTTCATTCATAGTTGATTCACACTACATCCCCCTCTCACTGCCTCACACCCCTTCCCTGTTTCCCTAGCTAGCCCGCCCACTACTAGCCCTTCCTAACTTACTCAGACCACCCCATCATACTTACCTGTCTTTCTGTCCGGATCTTCTGGGCACAGGAGATCCCATCCTTCTATGCAGCCAGCTCCTTCTCCTCTCGATGTCTGTCGACGTGTGTGCAATAGAGCCGGTGTCCAGCTCTATTGCGCAGGTGTGGGAGGCCATCAGACGAGAGGAGGAGCCGGCAAAATCAGAAAATGTCGCTGGCGATCAGGGTAAATATACAGTTTCGATAAAGTAAGTTAGTTAGAAGTTAGGCGGGGGCAGGGTGTTTAGCTTAGGGTAAAAGTATTGTTTATCCCGGACAACCCCTTTAAGTGCAAATACAGGCACAAGAGACTGGATGGCAGTTGAAACAGGCATAGCTTGCAGCTCAGTTTACTTGGCACAGTTTGATCCAGTTACAAAGCAACATGGAGGCACATTACATGTAGCTTGCAGCAGTTTCCATATGTATGGCACTTTACATACACAGACAGGAGTTGCAACTACTCTTTCCTCTGACCCTTTCCATTGTGGTGATTTGCAGCGACACCAGGGAGCTAGTCCTTCTCACCAACCACTCTTGGAAAAATGCAGGGCACATTTCTACCTTGGACACCTAAGTTTCCTCACTGCTACAGCAGTGGGGAGGTTTAATAATGAACAGGTTCAAGAAAGCTTGGTTCTGCAAGCATGGTCTTCGGTGCAATGGGACTGCTTGTTAACACTATCGCTATTATCTAGCCTGAAGAGCTGATGATGCTCTTCCACAATCTATTTTCCTCTTCTATGGCTAACTGAGATGAGCAGGAAGCAACTCGCTGCTAAAGGTTGGTGGCTCCCACTAAACCTGTCCCAGCTTCAACAAACCCAGAGGAAAAGCTACTCATGTTTGCACAGCAACACAGAAATGGCTGATTATCCCCTAAGTGTCCAGTGTAATGCTGGAAAGTGCAAATATCCAGTAACAAACAGTATACAATAGTGCAAAACATATACTGTAATAAAGCAATTAAGTCCTTAGCAGTGGCCCTCTCGGGGAATACTGCACACATTTAGATACATGGAGATCTTCCTTATTTCAGGCCCATCCAGATTACCCAGACCTGATACCGGGTGTAGAGGGACACAACTTCATGTTCTGTGGTTGATTTACTAAGTCTGATACTCAGGGAGTCCTTGCATTGGTCCAGTTAATGAAAGTAGGGCCTCAGCACAGTACTTACTAGGCATAAGGTATTTGCCTTGGCAACCCTACCACCCAGTATCCAGATACCATCCACAACTTTCCACAAACAATGCCCGATGTGGCAGGAGAATATACCTGGACAACTCCTTTAACAAAAGCTATTATTTCCAATGCCCTGCATTACAATTCTTTCTCTTATATAACTGGAGGTACAGTACAGACCAAAAGTTTGGACACACCTTCTCATTCCAAGAGTTTTCTGTATTTTTATGACTATAAAAATTGTAGATTCACACTGAAGGCATCAGAACTATGAATTAACACATGTGGAATTATATACTTAACAAAAAAGTGTGAAACAACTGAAAATATGTCTTATATTCTAGGTTCTTCAAAGTAGCCACCTTTTGCTTTGATTACTGCTTTGCACACTCTTGGCATTCTCTTGATGAGCTTCAAGAGGTAGTCACCTGAAATGGTTTTCACTTCACAGGTGTGCCCTGTCAGGTTTAATAAGTGGGATTTCTTGCCTTATAAATGGGGTTGGGAGCATCAGTTGTGTTGTTCAGAAGTCAGGTGGATACACAGCTGATAGTCCTACTGAATGGAGTGTTAGAATTTGTATTATGGCAAGAAAAAAGCAGCTACACTGCTGGCCAAAAGTATTGGCATCCCTCCAATTCTGTCAGATAATACTCAATTTCTTCCAGAAAATGATTGCAATCACAAATACTTTGGTAATAATATCTTCATTTAATTTGTCTTCAATGGAAAACCACAAAAAGAATTGTCAAAAAGCCAAATTGGATATAATTCCACACCAAACATAAAAAAGGGGGTGGACAAAAGTATTGGCACCCTTTGAAAAATCATGTGATGCTTCTCTAATTTGTGTAATTAACAGCACCTGTTACTTACCTGTGGCACATAACAGGTGGTGGCAATAACTAAATCACACTTGCAGCCAGTTGAAATGGATTAAAGTTGACTCAACCTCTGTCCTGTGTCCTTGTGTGTACCACATTGAGCATGGAGAAAAGAAAGAAGACCAAAGAACTGTCTGAGGACTTGAGAAGCAAAATTGTGAGGAAGGATGAGCAATCTCAAGGCTACAAGTCCATCTCCAAAGACCTGAATGTTCCTGTGTCTACCGTGCGCAGTGTCATCAAGAAGTTTAAAGCCTATGGCACTGTGGCTAACCTCCCTAGATGTGGACGGAAAAGAAAAATTGACGAGAGATTTCAACGAAAGATTGTGCGGATGGTGGCTAAAGAACCTCGACTAACATCCAAACAAGTTCTAGCTGCCCTGCAGTCCGAGGGTACAACAGTGTCAACCCGTACTATCCGTCGGTGTCTGAATGAAAAGGGACTCTATGGTAGGATACTCAGGAAGACCCCATTTCTGACCCAGAGACATAAAAAAGCCAGGCTGGAGTTTGCGAAAACTTACCTGAGAAAGCCAAAAACTTTTTGGAAGAATGTTCTCTGGTCAGATGAGACAAAAGTAGAGCTTTTTGGGAAAAGGCATCAACATAGAGTTTACAGGAAAAAAAAAAGAGGCCTTCAAAGAAAAGAACACAGTCCCTACAGTCAAACATGGCGGAGGTTCCCTGATGTCTTGGGGTTGCTTTGCTGCCTCTGGCACTGGACTGCTTGACCGTGTGCATGGCATTATGAAGTCTGAAGACTACCAACAAATTTTGCAGCATAATGTAGGGACCAGTGTGAGAAAGCTGGGTCTCCCTCAGAGGTCATGGGTCTTCCAGCAGGACAATGACGCAAAACACACTTCAAAAAGCACTAGAAAATGGTTTGAGAGAAAGCACTGTAGACTTCTAAAGTGGCCAGCAATGAGTCCAGACCTGAATCCCATAGAACACCTGTGGAGAGATCTCAAAATGGCAGTTTGGAGAAGGCACCCTTCAAATCTCAGGGACCTGGAGAAATTTGCCAAAGAAGAATGGTGTAAAATTCCAGCAGAGCATTGTAAGAAACTCATTGATGGTTACCGGAAGCGGTTGTTCGCAGTTATTTTGTCTAAAGGTTGTGCTACCAAGTATTAGGCTGAGGGTGCCAATACTTTTGTCCGGCCCATTTTTGGAGTTTTGTGTAAAATGATCAATGATTTGACTTTTTTTTCATTCTCTTTTGTGTTTTTTCATTGCAAACAAAATAAATGAAGATATTATTACCAAAGCATTTGTGATTGCAATCATTTTCTGGAAGAAATTGAGTATTATCTGACAGAATTGCAGGGGTGCCAATACTTTTGGCCAGCACTGTAAGTAAAGAAAAACGAGTGGCCATCATTACTTTAAGAAATGAAGGTCAGTCAGTCCGAAAAATTGGGAAAACTTTGAAAATGTCCCCAAGTGCAGTGGCCAAAACCATAAAGCGCTACAAAGAAACTGGCTCACATGAGGACCGCCCCAGGAAAGGAAGACCAAGAGTCACCTCTGCTGCGGAGGATAAGTTCATCCGAGTCACCAGCCTCAGAAATCGCAGGTTAACAGCAGCTCAGATTAGAGACCAGGTCAGTGCCACACAGAGTTCTAGCAGCAGACACATCTCTACAACAACTGTTAAGAGGAGACTGTGTGCAGCAGGCCTTCATGGTAAAATAGCTGTTAGGAAACCACTGCTAAGGACAGGCAACAAGCAGAAGAGACTTGTTTGGGCTAAAGAACACAAGGAATGGACATTAGACTTGTGGAAATCTGTGCTTTGGTCTGATGAGTCCAAATTTGAGATCTTTGGTTCCAACCACCGTGTCTTTGTGCGACGCAGAAAAGGTGAACGAATGGACTCTACATGCCTGGTTCCCACCGTGAAGCATGGAGGAGGAGGTGTGATGGTGTGGGGGTGCTTTGCTGGTGACACTGTTGGGGATTTATTCAAAATTGAAGGAATACTGAACCAGCATGGTTACCACAGCATCTTGCAGCGGCATGCTATTCCATACGGTTTGCGTTTAGTTGGACCATCATTTATTTTTCAACAGGACAATGACCCCAAACACACCTCCAGACTGTGTAAGGGCTATTTGACCAAGAAGGAGAGTGATGGGGTGCTACGCCAGAAGACCTGGCCTCCACTGTCACCAGACCTGAACCCAATCGAGATGGTTTGGGGTGAGCTGGACCGCAGAGTGAAGGCAAAAGGGCCAACAAGTGCTAAGCCTCTCTGGGAACTCCTTCAAGACTGTTGGAAGACCATTTCAGGTGACTACCTCTTGAAGCTCATCAAGAGTGTGCAAAGCAGTAATCAAAGCAAAAGGTGGCTACTTTGAAGAACCTAGACTATAAGACACATTTTCAGTTGTTTCACACTTTTTTGTTAAGTATATAATTCCACATGTGTTAATTCATAGTTTTGATGCCTTCAGTGAGAATCTACAATTTTTATAGTCATGAAAATACAGAAAACTCTTGGAATGAGAAGGTGTGTCCAAACTTTTGGTCTGTACTGTACACTTCTAAGAATTATTTATATGATTGACATTTATCCTTTAGGTATAGCGCAAATGACTGTGGGGGGTTAGAGGCATAATTTGAAGCTTCTGGGCACCAGTGCAAAATTTGTCATTGGGCGTTATCTACCTTGTTACATTTAGACTACAGTTCTATTTTATGTCGCAGAGGGTCCATTGGGGTCTAATTAGGGTCAAGGACCTGGTGACTAATGCTGCCGCTGCACCCACTATTGCTGGGACTACCACTAATAGAGACAACTCAGTTTTGTGCCTCCCATGGAGAGAAATGGGTTCCTTGAATTATGTATAGGGATGGTTTCACACTTAACTGAATCTCGGATTTGAGCTTGGTCCTTGTGTACACTATGTCGTTAGACAAACTCATAGCACTATGTTAATCTATGATACAAGGAGTCCATACCTCTCCCCTATATACTGTCCCATTGTGATTAAAGTACAGGACAGTATGTAGTGGAGGTTCAGGGACTCTTAGCATCATAGATATCTATAAAGTTAGGAGTCTGTCTTCCAGCATAGTGTACAGGCCAGTTAATTCAGTTCACGACATGAAGTCGTCTCACTTCCAAGATTTGGTTAGTGTGAAACCAGGCTAAATGTGGTCAAATTTAGGGACTGTGATAAAATAACATTAAACTCACCTGGAAGGTGAGTATGGAGAGGGCTTAGGCGCTAAGCCCTTTACATACAGTGGGTGCTGGCTGTATAATACAAATGGCGCCTCCACTGATCGTAGCTGTTATCCCTTTTGAAGCTGTGATCAGCTGTGACTGCAGCATTTAAAAGGCAGTGGTGTGTGAGCACCGCCATATTTATTTATTATGCTTACTTCTATAGCGCCATCATATTCCACAGCGCTTTACAGACATTTATAGTCACTGTCCCATATAGGGCTCACAATCTATATTCCCTAGCAGTATGTCTTTGGAGTGTGGGAGGAATATTGTCACCGATCATTAGCCCCCTCTACCCTCAGAGCGTCATCAGGCAATGGTGATCGGTTTCCGTGACAGCCGAAAACCTATTAAAGGCTTCCAGGCCTGTCACTACTGAACCTTTGTTACACTCTGCTGTACACTCTGCAATATACTCTACCGTTGTATTGCAGTGTATTGTATGAGCGATCGGACCAACAAGGGTTCAAGGCCCCTAGGGGGTCTAAAAATAAAATAAAGTTTTAAAAAATATTTTTTAAAAATTCAAATCACCCCTTTACCTAGATCACATATAAAAAGATAAACAACAATAAATATAAACACATTAGGTATACCCACATCCAAAAATGCTGTATCTATTAAAATGTAAAAATATTTATCCCATATGGTGAATGCTGATGACAGAAAAAAAAATCTAAATGCACAAATCAACGTTTTTTTTAACCATTTCATCTCCTAACAAAATGAATAAAAAGTGATCAAAACATCAGACATTCCACAAAATTATATCAATAAAAACTACATCTTCAACTACGAGGAGAGCCTGGCACTAGTGTGAACCTAGCATCCAATGATTTCTGACTTTCATCTTTGTCATAATTTAGAAGTCAGCTATGAAGTACATATAATGTATATTGTACTCATAGTGAGTGTGAGCAGTGAGGTCAATCAGAGGTCAGAGTTCTCAGCTACCTAGCAAGTAGATACAATGAGTAGAAGATACATAGTTACATAGTAGATGAGGTTGGATGAAGACATCAGTCCATCAAGTCCAACCTATAACCCTACAGTCCCCTACACTTGATCCAGAGGAAGGCAAAAAACCCCATGAGGCTTATGCCAATCGCCCCATTTCAGGGAGAAAAATTCCTTCCCGACTCCAATCTGGCAATCAGTATAAAACCCTGGATCAATGTGCCCTTAAAATCTATAACCATAACCCGTAATATTGTTCTGTTCGAGAAAGGCATCCAGGCCCTCTTTGAACTTGTTCAATGAATCCACCATCACCACTTCCTGGGGCAGTGAGTTCCATAGCCTCGCTGTTCTTACTCTAAAGAATCCCCTTCTATGTTACTGGTGAAACTTTCTGTCCTCCAAATGTAGAGGATGTCCCCTTGTCACTGTCACTGGCCTAGGAGTAAAAAGATCAGTAGAAAGTTTTTTGCACTGTCCCTTCATGTATTTGTACATTGTTATTAGATCTCCCCATAAACGTTTCTTCTCTAAACTGAATAACCCCAAGTTTGTTAATCTATCGTTGTACTCCAATCCACCCATTCCCCTAATAATTTTGGTTGCCCTTCTTTGCACTCTTTCTAGTTCGATTATGTCTTTCTTGTACAGTCATGGCCAAAAGTTTTGAGAATGACACAAATATTATATTTTCACATGATCTGCTGCCCTCTGGTTTTTATGTGTGTTTGTCAGATGTTTTTATCACATACAGAAATATAATTGCATTCATATTATGAGTAACAGAAGCTTATATTGACAGTTAGAATGAGTTAATGCAGCAAGTCAATATTTGCAGTGTTGACCCTTCTTCTTCAGGACCTCTGCAGTTCTCCCTGGAATGCTCTCAATCAACTTCTGGACCAAATCCTGACTGATAGCAGTCCATTCTTGCAGAATCAATGCTTTAATTTTGTCTGAATTTGTTGTTTTTTGTTTGTCCACCCGTCTCTTGATGATTGACCACAAGTTCTCAATGGGATTAAGATCTGGGGAGTTTCCAGGCCATGGACCAAAATCTCTATGTTTTGTTCCCTGAGCCATTTAGTTATCACCTTTGCTTTATGGCAAGGTGTTCCATCATGCTGGAAAAGGCATTGTTGAGCGCCAAACTGCTCTTGGACGGTTGGGAGAAGTTGCTCTTGGAGGACATTCTGGTACCATTCTTTATTCATGGCTGTGTTTTTAGGCAAGACTGTGAGAGAGCCGATTCCCTTGGCTGAGAAGCAACCCCACACATGAATGGTTTCAGGATGCTTTACAGTTGGCATGAGACAAGACTGGTGGTAGCGCTCACCTCTTCTTCTCCGAATAAGCTGTTTTCCAGATGTTCCAAACAATCGAAAAGGGGATTCATCAGAGAAAATGACTTTACCCCAGTCCTAAGCAGTCCACTCCCTGTACCTTTTGCAGAATATCAGTCTGTCCCTGATGTTTTTTCTGGAGAGAAGTGGCTTCTTTGCTGCCCTCCTTGAGACCAGGCCTTGCTCCAAGAGTCTCCGCCTCACAGTGCGTGCAGATGCACTCACACCTGCCTGCTGCCATTCCTCAGCAAGCTCTGCACTGCTGGTAGCCCGATCCCGCAGCTGAAACACTTTTAAGAGACGGTCCTGCCGCTTGCTGGTCTTTCTTGGGCGCCCTGGAGCCTTTTTGGCACCAATGGAAGCTCTCTCCTTGAAGTTCTTGATGATGTGATAGATTGTTGACTGAGGTGCAATCTTTCTAGCTGCAATACTCTTCCCAGTTAGGCCATTTTTGTGCAGTGCAATGATGACTGCACGTGTTTCTTTAGAGATAACCATGGTTAACAGAAGAGAAACAATGATGGCAAGCACCAGCCTCCTTTTAAAGTGTCCAGTGGTGTCATTCTTACTTAATCATGACAGATTGATCTCCAGCCCTGTCCTCATCAACACCCACACCTGTGTTAATGGAGCAATCACTGAAACGATGTTAGGTGGTCCTTTTAAGGCACGGCTGCAATGATGTTGAAATGTGTTTTGGGGGATAAAGTTCATTTTCTAGGCAAATATTGACTTTGCAAGTAATTGCTGTTAAGCTGATCACTCTTTATAACATTCTGGAGTATATGCAAATTGCCATTAGAAAAACTGAAGCAGTAGACTTTGTAAAAATTAATATTTGTATCATTCTCAAAACTTTTGGCCATGACTGTATACTGGGGCCCAGAATTGTGCACAATAGTCTAAGTGTGGCTGTACCAGTGATTTGTATAGAGGCATAACTATGTTCTTGTCATGAAAATCTATACCTCTTTTGATGCATCCCATAATTTTATTTGCCTTGGCAGCTGCTGCCTTGTACTGGTCATTAAAGGTAAGCTTACTGTCCACCAAAATCCCCAAGTCTTTTTCACTGTCAGTCTAAGCCAGTAATTTACTATTAAGTACATAATCATACATTTTATTTCGTCGACCAAAATGCATAACCTTACATTTGTCAACATTAAACCTCATTTGCCAAGTCTCGGCCCATGCTTCCAGCTTCCTTAGATGCCCCTGTAATATTCTACTGTCCTCCTCATTTTTGATTACCTTACAAAGTTTAGTATCATCTGCAAATATGGATACCCTGCTTTGTAAACCCTCTACCAGGTCATTAATAAAGATATTAAACAGGAGAGGGCCCAATACTGACCCCTGTGGCACCCCACTGGTGACTGTGGCCCAGTCTGAATATTTTTCATTAACAAGCACCCTCTGTTTCCTATCAGTGAGCCAGTTGTGAACCCAAATGCATATGTTTTCCCCCAGTCCCAACATTCTCATTTTGCATACCAATCGTTTATGTGGTACAGTATCAAAAGCCTTTGAATACTCCAGATACACCACGTCCACTGCATTACCCATGTCCAGTCTTGAACTGACCTCTTCATAGAAGCTGATCAGATTAGTCTGACAGAACCGATTCTTCATAAACCCATGCTGATTGGGTGTTATAAGATTATTTACATTGAGATACTCCAGGATAGCATCTCTTAGAAAGCTCTCAAATATCTTACCTACCACAGAAGTCAAACTTACTGGCCTATACGTTTCCAGGCTCACTTTTAGACCCCTTTTTGAAAATTGGCACCACATTTGCTATGCGCCAATCCTGTGGAACAGACCCAGTCATTACTGAATCCTTAAATATTAGATATAAGGGTCTGTTGATCAACGTGCATAATTCCCTCAGAACTCAGGGCTGTATGCCATCTGGACCTGGCAATTTCTCTATTTTAGTGTTTTGAAGGCACCACACTTCCTCCTGGGTTAAACCGTTGACATTTAATTGAGAGTTAACATTACTTCTAATCATGTGGCTGGCTATTGGATTTTCTTGTGTAAACACCATAGAGAAGAAGGCATTTAATAGTTGTGCTTTTTCCTCATCCTCCTCCACCATTACACCCAGATTATTTTTGAGAGGGCCCACATTGTCAGTTTTTATTCTCTTATTATTTATGTAATTGAAGAATAATTTTGGATTATTTTTACTTTCCTTGGCAATTTTTCTCTCAGCCTCGATCTTCGCCTCCTTTATTTGTCTTTTGCACAATTTATTTTTCTCCTTATAGTTTTTTAATGCTGTGTCACTACTTTCTTGTTTTAGTACTTTAAATGCTTCCTTTTTATCCCTCATTGCACTCCTTACCGTTTTAGTTAGCCATATTGGTTTTTTATGATTTCTGGCCCGCTTATATGTTTTTTAGTGGTCCTATTTAGAATGCTTTTGAAAATGTCCCATTACATTTGTGTTCCCGTCACTTTGAGGGCATTGTCCCAGTTTATGCTGCTAAGCACCTCTCTCAGCTGGTTAAAATTGGCCTTCCTGAAGTTGAGTTTTTTTTTTTCCTACTCTACTGAACATCTTTTTAATGAAAGTCGGAAAGTTACTAAACCATTCAACAGATTGAACAATATGCATAGGACTTATTTCAGAAGTCAGGTATCAGAAATCAGGTGTCAGAGTCAGAATTCATGTGTCAGAAGTCAGAGTGTAGTCGTGTGTCAGAGTTGTAAACTTGCCTAAAATTTCCATCAATCTGACTTTTGACTCTGATATCTGAGAATATCCTAATATGGACACTGTAGTACATATATAAGGGGCTTTTATGAGGGGCTTCACCTATTGGTTTTTAGAAGCTAGAATACATATGAGTTCTTTGTGAGGTAAATTTTGTCTTCTATTGTGCTATTTGGCGGGCAGTGATGCATGTGCAGTAGAAGCTGTAATTCACTTCAAGTATGTAGCCTTTACCTCTCCCAATACTTGATTCTATCAGGACATGCGCAGTAAAAAGGTAGATGATTATTATTATTTTGATTACTTACATGTATATAGAGCCATCATATTCCGCAGCACTTTTACAAAGATATAGTCAACATTGTCCCAAGTAAGGCTCACAATCCAGGTGTGCCCTGGGGTGAACTAGAACCACATCAGCACTGCCGGTCCCCTCATACACAGCCTTGACAAGTGTAGGATGTTTGGTGGAGATGACCACAGGCACCAAGACCACTACTCCCATCCTCTCCTCATTCACATCTGGAATGCTACATATAACACCCAAAGGATTAAATTAAAACAACTCAGTTTTGTTTGACTATATCTCTCTTTTTTTTTTAGAACATAATGGAAGTACCAGGGAGGCAATACAAATGGGAAATGTGTTTCATCTGATACATCTTGGGATCCAATATTTATACATCCAAAATGATCATCTATTAGACTTTTTTCACATATAGGAGTGCACGTTTTGGTCTTTGCACTTAATTGCATTATTATATATTCTTCAAATATTTCTTTAAATTTCATATTACTTCATAGCATAACGCTAGGTTCATACTAGAGTTTGGGTTTCCGTTCTTTTGGCCTGCTTGGGGACCTCAAAAACGGAAACCCTATCTTCTTAAAAAGCAGTTCCAACAATTTTATACTGAAATTGACAGAGTGAAAAGCTTGCTTGCAGAATGGAGGACGGAGTCCTTGAATGCTAGTGTGAACCCAGCGTTACACATACTCATCTTTTTTTTTTTTTAATTATGTACTGTATATATTTTTCATTTAATCATACTTGTACAATGCATTCATATTTGTAGTATACACTTTAATTTCTATAATAGTCATGAATTGCAATTACATTTGTATTTTGCATGTGTACTAATATGTACTATTAAGGTCCATTCAGATCACCCTTTTTACATCAGTCTAACAGATGCAAAAAAAACGGATGCAAAAACGGACACAAACAGATGCAAACAGATGGCCATCCATTTCCATAGACATCAATGTTAAAAAAAATGGATCCGTTGCTGTCCGTTTTTTTTTTAAGTACACAAAAACATAGTATACGATACTTTTGTTCCCTATCTGGTATTATCGCTGAGTAAATAAATATTTGCCCACACATAATTACAAATGTAATAATGAAGTTTTATTGATACAAAAAAGGAAAAACAAAAAAGTTTTTAAAAAAACATCTAAAATATATTTCATAAGAGCGGAGGTCGCATTGCATGTCCATATAGATTGCCAGGAGGTAATGGATATTTATTGTTGTAACTATATTTGTATGTTATTTATACCTTATGGCTATCACATGCAATACTAGTGAATTTACTATATTGGTTATGTGATACAAATATCGTGCTGCATATTGCCCTTATTCCTTGTATGGGGGTTTAAAATGGCTATACTTTTGCTGTGATATATATGTGGCCTGTGATGCTGTACTAAGATATACAGTCATGGCCAAAAGTTTTGAGAATGACACAAATATTATATTTTCACATGATCTGCTGCCCTCTGGTTTTTATGTGTGTTTGTCAGATGTTTTTATCACTTACAGAAATATAATTGCATTCATATTGTGAGTAACAGAAGCTTATATACTGACACTTAGAATGAGTTAATGCAGCAAGTCAATATTTGCAGTGTTGACCCTTCTTCTTCAGGACCTCTGCAATTCGCCCTGGCATGCTCTCAATCAACTTCTGGACCAAATCCTGACTGATAACAGTCCATTCTTGCAGAATCAATGCTTTAATTTTGTCTGAATTTGTTGGTTTTTGTTTGTCCACCCGTCTCTTGATGATTGACCACAAGTTCTCAATGGGATTAAGATCTGGGGAGTTTTCAGGCCATGGACCCAAAATCTCTATGTTTTGTTCCCTGAGCCATTTAGTTATCACCTTTGCTTTATGGCAAGGTGCTCCATCATGCTGGAAAAGGCATTGTTGAGCGCCAAACTGCTCTTGGACGGTTGGGAGAAGTTGCTCTTGGAGGACATTCTGGTACCATTCTTTATTCATGGCTGTGTTTTTAGGCAAGACTGTGAGAGAGCCGATTCCCTTGGCTGAGAAGCAACCCCACACATGAATGGTTTCAGGATGCTTTACAGTTGGCATGAGACAAGACTGGTGGTAGCGCTCACCTCTTCTTCTCCGAATAAGCTGTTTTCCAGATGTTCCAAACAATCGAAAAGGGGATTCATCAGAGAAAATGACTTTACCCCAGTCCTCAGCAGTCCACTCCCTGTACCTTTTGCAGAATATCAGTCTGTCCCTGATGTTTTTTTTGGAGAGAAGTGGCTTCTTTGCTGCCCTCCTTGAGACCAGGCCTTGCTCCAAGAGTCTCCGCCTCACAGTGAGTGCAGATGCACTCACACCTGCCTGCTGCCATTCCTCAGCAAGCTCTGCACTGCTGGTAGCCCGATCCCGCAGCTGAAACACTTTTAAGAGACGGTCCTGCCGCTTGCTGGTCTTTCTTGGGCGCCCTGGAGCCTTTTTGGCACCAATGGAACCTCTCTCCTTGAAGTTCTTGATGATGCGATAGATTGTTGACTGAGGTGCAATCTTTCTAGCTGCAATACTCTTCCCAGTTAGGCCATTTTTGTGCAGTGCAATGATGACTGCACGTGTTTCTTTAGAGATAACCATGGTTAACAGAAGAGAAACAATGATGGCAAGCACCAGCCTCCTTTTAAAGTGTCCAGTGGTGTCATTCTTACTTAATCATGACAGATTGATCTCCAGCCCTGTCCTCATCAACACCCACACCTGTGTTAATGGAGCAATCACTGAAACGATGTTAGGTGGTCCTTTTAAGGCAGGGCTGCAATGATGTTGAAATGTGTTTTGGGGGATCAAGTTCATTTTCTAGGCAAATATTGACTTTGCAAGTAATTGCTGTTAAGCTGATCACTCTTTATAACATTCTGGAGTATATGCAAATTGCCATTAGAAAAACTGAAGCAGTAGACTTTGTAAAAATTAATATTTGTATCATTCTCAAAACTTTTGGCCATGACTGTATACACCATTGGTCCTGTTGGCTTGTATTTGTGGATTGCCCTGCGACCTCCGCTCTTATGAAATATATTTTAGGTGTTTTTAAAAAAAAACTTTTTTGTTTTTCCTTTTTTGTATCAATAAAACTTCATGATTACATTTGTAATTATGTGTGGGCAAATAATTATTTACTGAGCGATAATACCAGATAGGAAATTTTGTTGTTAGAGGGGTTAATTGTCGCTGTTTACCTCTAGTGTAGAAAAAAATTTGTAGGATTATATACCATACTTTTGTGTCCGTCCAAAAATATGGACAGCAACGGATTCGAGTTTTTTTTTAACATTGAGGTCTATGGAAATGGATGGCCATCTGTTTGCATCTGTTTTTGTGAACGTTTTTTAATCCGTTTTTTTGCATCCGTTAAACTGATGTAAAAAAACGTGATCTGAATGGACCCTAACATTTATAGTATACACATTCTTCAAATTCAGTATGTTTTACTTATTATTTTTATGTTGGTTGATTTAGCTTTGTTTCAAGTTTTCAGCAAGTATTTTCCCACTATTTGTGCTTGATATCCCTTGCATGTTGCATTTTTTAATTGTCACTGTGTATGCACTGTGTTATTCTCTTTAGTCCACTAGATGGCCCCCCAACAATTTATGGATCCAACTTTTAGTTAAAGTAGGCTTATTTGTATCAGAAGTAATATTTGTGATTTTATTTATTAGATATTGTGAAACCTCTTTGAAGCCAACTAAACAAATTTGCACAGAAAAATGGTATTTTATTGTGGTGGTTCTCTCAAACAAAAAAGTATACAGAATTGCAGGTTAAAGTGTCTAATGGAGTCAGCATGCATGTACAGTCCTCCAAACCCCTAAATAATGGTGAAGGAGTGAAACATCATGTATTCTATGCTTCAATATATCGCAAAGAACCCAGTATCACATAATAATATCACACAGAACCAGGCTTAGATTAAGACTAAGTAAACAGTCATGGTACTGTACACAAGTCAATTCAGCCCTTACATACCAAAAACCATAGAGGTCCCCAACTCCTTTATTACTCTCCTAGGGACCTGCACGTTTCCTAGTTCAAGATGGCCCCGTCATTCTTGAACCACGGCATGACATCTTTCTAAATCTTGGTCCCTCTCATGGCTTTCATCTCTTCCGAGCAAGCCTCCCCCAATAATTTCTGATCCCCATCACAGCATCCCTTTAAAGTGTGGTCTTTAGCATGGTTCTCCTCTCATCCCTAGTCCCCAGCATAATATAATGTCTGGGGGGCCACTTGGAGGGACAGGTTAATGTCTGAGGGATCACTTGGGAGGGATAGAACAATATCTGAGGGATCACTTGGGGGAGGCAGGCTAATGTCTTAGGGCCACTGAGGGGAGAGGTTAATGTGTGATGGGCCATTATATTAGATTGGGGTACTGCAGGGGAATTTGACTTTGAGATGGGCCACTGAGGAGCATTATATTCCATCTCCAATTCACAAGCTTAGCTAAGAAGCTAATACACTACTGCTGCCAGCATAACTCTATCACTGCTTGTTTTATTGGCACCTCCATGTTACTGGTATGTGTTACCCTGCTTTATTCGTAATTCTGTGAGCTTTTGAAGGCACTGTCTCTATTCGCCTGCTGTGTTAGATGGTCCTGTACACTCCACTTTTTTCATCTGATCCTTCCCAGTCTCTCATTCTATCTGCAGTAGCCCACATGTATCCCCACCCTGTTTACACCTGTAACATAGACTATGTAATTAATTCTTAGGGCTTATTATTATATATCTAAGTGCAGAGGTCAGGTCATTGCAACATCCTCAAGTGTAATTCTTAAGTGCACCAACCAGAGTTAGGCCAGATTGGAACTGAAGGTAACTAAAAAATATATAAATGCACACCAACATAATGTCACATACAGGAATGCTTATCTCCTTAACTACTGTTGCTATTCCTCTACTTCTGAAAGTGACTCATCAACCCCAAACCACCAGTTACTAACAAAATCTTCATTTCTCCATCTGTTCTACCCCACCATGTGACCTTCTCTTCAGAGCTACTCCCAAACCTGCAAGCTTTCTGCCTGAAACACACTCGATCACCTCACTCCCTCTCCTCACACCTGCTATTTCTCCCTGCTACTCCTTACTGCAGGTGACAAATCTCCTAATCCTGGACCACCTCAGCATATCCCTACTGTCTGATCTTTCTACTCTCACTTATACAACCAACACTATCACACCAATTAAACTTTACATCTGTCTTCCTTGCTCCTGCCCCTCCTCCCCTCTCTGATACACTATGTAATGCTCGCTCCATATGTAATAAATTGGATTGCACCCACGATCTTTTCATTTCTTGTAAACTTTCTTTTTTTGCTATCACAGAAACATGGCAGCCTATGCCAGTCTCCAGTTCTAACTGTAAGGATCTTAATTGATGAACTCTTTGTTTTTCCAGTACCAGTCCCTTAGTAAGTGTTTTGTGTGTTTCCTGTCCGTGGCCATCTTAGTTCATGCCTGATGATTATTTAAACTCCTGCATCTGATCACTCAGTGCCTGAATATTGTGTTTGAAGCCTGCTTCTGACAATCCTTGAGCTGGGGCCTACTGATCTCAGTTGGTTCTATATTACTGCTGTACTACAAGTTACAGCATACTACCAGCTGCATTGTGGATACCTGCTACTACCTGTTGCACTGTGGATACCTGCTACTACCTGTTGCACTGTGGATACCTGCTACTACTAGTCCACTACAAGTTCCAGCATACTACCTGCTGCATTGTGGATACCTGCTACTACCTGCTGCACTGTGGATACCTGCTACTACCTGCTGCACTGTGGATACCTGCTACTACCTGTTACACTGTGGATACCTGCTACTACCTGCTGCACTGTGGATATCTGCTACTACCAGTGTACTACAAGTTCCAGCATACTATCTGTTGCACTACAGAACCCAGCCATTGGTCTCCGGAAGCCCACTAAGAGAGTCTTGACAGAATACTCAGGCCATGATGACGGATATCACTGGGTCAGAGAGTTTGGAGGTGCGTTTTAAGAAATTATACAGTCTTACCACCACTATGCATGCTAAGATGCAGTCCTTAAAAGTAAGAATCGATGCAATAGACGGACAATTTAACCATAACGCCCAGGTGTTCGGTCAAGCAATTCAAGAACTACATAACCGGGCTACGCAATTGGAGATGCAGGTAACCGTTCCCGCTGCCATTCCTATTCCCAAGTTACTACCTTTTAGATTGGGTGGTGAACGTGACAAGTTCCATGGCTTCATAAATCAATGCCAGTTGTATTTTGACGCCCACGCAAGCCAGTTTCCAACTGATCGGTCCAAGGAATTGTGTATCATCATGCTTCTGACTCACAAAGCCTTAGCTTGGGCCAACCTGTTAATTGAGACTGATGACATAAGTCTACAAATTTTCAAAAGTTGTTTGGTTCAGAAATAAAATGAACATTTCTTAATGATTTTCATGTGCTGGATTCAAATATCACAAGGAAAACTGTCAATTGGCTCTAGTTTCTATGATATTGAAGAATTCTCGTTTTACTGTTATGTAAATTGTATAGACGTTAGTGCATTGCCATTGTGCAGTAAGACAGCTTTAAGACTCAGCTTGGATGAATCGAAAATTGCTTCCACTCATCTGGGTTATAGCTGATGTTGAGAGCTTCCATTAAACTGCAGAGGTTATTGCATGCAACAAGATCACCCTCCTTGAAAAACAGTTGGACAAGATACTTTTGACGGTCCCGGAACAAAGAAATCCAAACATCATCTGCTAGCAGATTCCACTGTTGAAGTCTGGAACCTAAGAGCTCTGCCTTATTCTTGAGCAGATGTAGATCTCTAACAAGATCGTTCAGTTCACTTTGCGATATAAGGTGTGGTTCGGTGGAGATTGATGAAAGAAAATCTTGATCGTGCGAGGTAGTTGGTTCATGACCACATTCTTCTTCTTTTTCTTCCTCAGTGGAATTGAGTGAGATTGTTTCTGGTGCTTTTGGAACTGGCAGTTCTTCTGAATGAGCTACTGGGCGTATCGCAGATGGAATATTTGGATACTGTAAAGTCCGCTTCTTTTTATTCGAAATTCCTTTCCCAATTGGAGGCACCATGCAGAAGTAGCAATTGGCAATATGGTCAGTTGGCTCTCTCCAGACCATTGTCACTGCAAAAGGCATAGATTGTCTTTTCCTGTTCAACCACTGTGTGAGGTTTGATGAACATCTATTACAGAATGTGTGTGGAGCCAAAATACAGGTGGTAGGCTAGGGGTCGGCAACCCCCGGCACGCGTGCCAAGAGTGGCACGTGAGTCTTATTTCTCTGGCACGGCAGCCCGAGTCCTCACCCATCAGTTTCGATCGGACCAAACACGGCCGAAATGAAACTGCTATTATTATACTGTGGGGTCTCTTCAGACCCCACAGTATAATAAGCGGAGTCCCCGGGGAGGTGATCAAACATAAAAATTAATGTTAAGTCACCTTCCCTGCGCTCTGCGGCGGCTCTGTGCTCTGCAGGCGCTTCTGCCTGATGTAAGAGACCGCTGACAGGACCTCAGGGGTCACGTCCGGCGTCATTACGCATAATGATGAGACGTGACCCCTGAGACCCAATCAGCGGTCGCTGACTTAAGGCAGAAGCGCTGAAGAGAACAGAGCCGCCGCGGAGCGCAGGGAAGATGAGTGACATTGTTTTTTATGTTTGTCAGCTCTCTTGGCCCTCCGCTTATTATACTTTGGGGTCTGAAGAGACCCCACAGTATAATAATAGCCAGTAAGTGGCGAAAATTGGAATATTATAAAAGTTAGAATATTATACTGTGTGCAGGTGCCACTATGGGATATAATACCGTTTGCAGATGCCACTATAGGATATAATACTGTGTGCAGGGGCCGCTATGGGACATAATACCGTGGGCAGGGGCCGCTATGGGACCTAATACTGTGTGCAGGGGCCGCTATGGGACATAATACCGTGTGCAGGGGCTGCTATGGGACCTAATACCATGTGCAGGGACCGCTATGGGACATAATACCGTGTACAGGGGCTGCTAAGAGACATAATACCTTGTGCAGGGGCTGCTATGGGACATTATTCTGTATAACGGTGTGTTTTCTGTATTAAGGGTATGTTTTTGCACAGAAAACTCAAGCATTTTTTTTGTGCAAAAATGCACCATGTGAACGCAGTTTTACATCGAAGTAAAAATTCCAGTGGCCAAAGAATATAGCTGCATCCAGATACATAGTGTGTTTTCACAATAAGTATGCTGCCATACGGTGCTCCTGGACACATACATTTACCACTAATTGCAGAAGCACATGTACTTTCATTGCTTCTAATGGAAAAGTACAGATGCATCCCAGGAAATAACAGTAAACACATGCGTCCTAAAGCATCTTGGGGCAGTACTTCTGTGTTATGGTTTGTGGTATATGACTTTAGTATAGGGGTCGTCAGACTTACAATTATACTGTAGACCACCACTCCGAGTACCTCATCTTTGATTTTTTAATTAAAATCGTTACGCCGAACAAAAAAAAAGTTGCCTACCTCTGTGGTAGGCTTTCCTAACCATGGGAGTCAAACTTCGCTTTTGTGACGCAAAAGTCACTTTGCCACATATATAGTAGAAATTATCTGCTTTATTAATGCAAGTCCAAGGCATCTCTGAACGTATATAGACTGAACGATGTAAGCCGAACTGTACCAAGTGCTGGATGGCTGATAAAGGGAGAATATATAAAGTTGTGTGATGCAAGTTTAATTAGGATTGCATGACCTGGCCTTTATTGGCATCTATCTATTGGTCATTCTGAGATGATGCAATTCTAGTAGATGATGCAATACTGATGATGCAATCTTTTCCAAGTATTGTATTAAAGTCTGTGAGAAATATCAAAAGCACCTCTGTATCATGAAAATTAGAGCCAATTTCAAAATGTGAGCATCATTTTCGATCTCAGCACCCCAAAATTAGTTGGGATCAACTGTTTTCATGTCTGAACCAATTTGGCTGTAGACCAGTGTGATCCTCTCTTAAACAATCTGACAAATTTCCTTACAACTATGAGTCAAATGTTTGATGATCCTAAACAGCGTGCTACTGCCAAAGCAACTATATTAATTTTACGCCAGGGCAGGCGTTCCGTCACAGACTATGCCATGGAGTTCCGAAGTTGGGCTATTGATACGAACTGGAACAGTGATGCTCATCTTCCACTTTTCCGTAAAGGTTTAGCCAGTACTGTTAAAGATGAGCTTGCCCGAGCTGAGGCTCCCTCCGGCATAGAGCTTCGGCCAGGTGCGGCTATACCTTTTAGCAGCATTTATCCGCTAGCAGGACCAGAATTGAAAGATCTCAAAACATACATCGATGTGAATTTGGCTAAAGAATTCATTCATCCCTCTTCATCTCCAGCAGGGGCTCCTATATTCTTTGTTAAGAAAAAGGATGGTTGTCTCCGAGCCTGCATAGACTATCGAGAACTTAAAAAAGTTACAATTAGAAACCGTTATCCTTTGCCATTAATTCCAGAACTGCTGGAGAGAGTACAGCAGGCCAAGAGCTTCACAAAATTAGATCTTTGCGTGTGATATAATTTAGTCCGCATCAGGTCTGGGGATGAATGGAAAATCGCCTTCAGATCTCTTTATGGACACTTTGAATACCTGGTCATGCCGTTTGGGCTTTGTAATTCCCCAGCAACCTTCCAACACCTAGTAAATTATACTTTCAGGGATCTTCTAGACCTCTTCGTGGTGGTCTATCTGGATGACATTTTGATTTTTTCTAATTCTCCCGAAGAACATCAACAGCATGTGAAAACTGTTTTGGAAAGTTTGAGGGAGAATCATCTCTATATAAAGCTTGAAAAGTGCGAGTTCCATAGATCGGAAATTCAATTCTTGGGGTACATGATTACACCACAAGGGCTGAGCATGGACTCTAGTAAAATACAGGCAATCCTTGATTGGCCTGTACCCAGGATTGTTAAACAAGTTCAGCGCTTTATCGGATTTGCCAATTTTTATCGACACTTCATTAAGAATTTTTCAGGAATTGTCTCTCCTATCACTCAGCTTACGAAGAAGACGACAGCTTTTACCTGGTCATCCCAGGCACAGGAAGCCTTTGACTGCTTAAAGACAAAGTTTACTACAGCTCCAGTCTTAATTCATCCTGATCCTGAACGAGCCTTCATTGTTGAGATGGACGCATCTGACTGTGCTATTGAGGCCAACCTCTCACAGAGAACAGGGGAGAAGAGTCTACTGCATCCTTGCGCCTACTTTTCTCAACGACTGTCTCCGGCAGAGAGAAATTATGATGTAGGGAACAAGGAGTTATTGGCTGTAATCTCTGTCTTTAAAGAATGGAGGCATCATCTTCAGGGCGTTTCACAACAAATTATCGTACTCACTGATCATCGTAACCTGGAGTTTATTACATTAGCAAGATGTCTATCTCCACGACAGGCTCGCTGGAGTTTGTTTCTTAACCAATTTAATTTTGTAATTTCTTATAGGCAGGGCTCCCGTAATGGTAAAGCTGATGCTCTATCCAGAATTTATTCTGCGGACCCTACTCCTGATACTCCACCCAAGACGATACTGTCGAATTCCAACTTTTTAGGAGTAATCCACAACCAAGATTTCTTGAGTGACATTAAGAGGGCTTATGATTCAGATCCATTCCTATCACAACCCACAAATGATGTACACCTAAGTCTGAGGAACGGAGTATGGGTTCATGGTCAATGTCCGTATATTCCTGAAGGGGTGAGGGTGAAAATTTTGAAGCTGATGCATGACTCCAAGATGGTAGGTCACAGGGGAATACAGAAGACCCAAGACTTTTTATCTATTTTTTTCTGGTGGCCTGGCTATCGGAAAGATGTCAAGAATTATGTTCGCTATTGTGACATTTGTGCCAGATGTGTGACACCACTTTCTTCATCAACAGGATTGTTACAACCTCTTCCCATTCCAACTCGCCCCTGGGGGTCCATCTCTATGGACATCATTGTGGAATTACCAACCTCCAAGGGGAAGAATACAATATTAGTTATAGTCGATCATTTGAAGAAAGCCGCTCACTTCATTCCCTGTGTGGGTCTACCCTCTGCTAAGGACACTGTTGATTTAATAGTTCAGAATGTCTTTCGTCTACATGGAGTTCCAGATGAGGTTGTATCGACCCGGGGGGTCCAATTTACGGCAAAGTTTTGGCGGGAGTTTTGTTCTGCATTGGACATAAATGTCTGTTTGTCCTCTGCCTTTCATCCGCAATTGACTGGACAGACGGAGCGTACCAATCAGACCTTGGAACAATATCTTCGGTGCTATGTCTGTCATCTACAGGATGATTGGATCGATTTGCTTCCCATGGCAGAATTCTCCTATAACAATTCGCAGAGTACTTCTATGAAAGTAACACCTTTCTATGCTAACCTAGGTGATCATCCAAAGAACTTTCCCAGATTTCCTGTGAATGCTTCTGTGCCAGCAGTTACAGAAAGAATTACCACCTTACAAGATCTCGCAAATTTGAAGGAGACGTTGAGCACAGCTCAGGAAAGTTTTAAAAAGACAGCTGACAGGTTTCGTAAACCAGCACCAACATTTAATGGGGATACAGTCTGGCTATCTACAAAGAATCTGAAATTGAAGATCCCCTCACAAAAATTGGGACAGAAATAAATTGGTCCCTTTTAAGATTAGCGGTCTGGTAAATTCAGTAACTTGTCGATTGGACCTTCCAGAGGACCATGAGAATCCATCCTGTCTTTCATGTCTCTTTGCTGAAGGCTGCAGTTCCCAATCCTTTTCCTGGACGTTCACCTCCTCCTCCTGGTCCTGTCATAGTGGATGATCAAGAGCAATTTGTTGTTGAGAAGATTTTGGATTCCAGGATCTGCCGGGGTCAGTTGCAATACCTTATAAAATGGCAGGGCTACCCTCCAGAAGAGAAATCCTGGGAACCCCTGGACAACATCAATGCCCTTCGATTAATTAATCAATTTAATTGCAAATATCCCGAGAAGCCTGGTTTGGGATCGTCCAGAGGCCGTTCCTGAGGTGGAAGTAATGTCAGGATCTTAATTGATGAACTCTTTGTTTTTCCAGTAGCAGTCCCTTAGTAAGATGGTGTTTTGTGTGTTTCCTGTCCGTAGCCATCTTAGTTCCTGCCTGTTGATTATTTGAACTCCTGCACCTGATCACTCAGTGCCTGAGTATTGTGTTTGAAGCCTGCTTCTGACAATTCTTGAGCTGGGGCCTACTGATCTCAGTTGGTTCTATATTACTGCTGTACTACAAGTTACAGCATACTACCAGCTGCATTGTGGATACCTGCTACTACCTGCTGCACTGTGGATACCTGCTACTACCAGTGTACTGCAAGTTCCATCATACTACCTGTTGCACTACAGATTCCAGCCATTGGTCTCCGGAAGCCCGGTAAGACAGTCTTGACACTCAAACACTCCCTGCCCCAACAACAAACCTAATCTAACTGCTACCTGCTCTCACCCTCCCCTTTTTTGAAGTGCTCTCTGTCCGCATTCACTCACCCTCCAACCTCCCAGTGGCTCCAACCACTAGGACCTACCACCGCGTTCATCGACCACTTCACCACCTGGCTAACGCACTTCCTCTCCATTGACGCCCCACTATCATCATGGATGATTTCAACATCCCCATTGGCTCAAAACACCCTTCTGCTTCCAAACTCCTATCCCTCACCACCTCATTTGGTCTCTCTCAGTGATCCTCCTCTACCACTCACATGGGGGGACACATTGGACCTCATCTTCACCCGACTCTGCTTTCTAACTCCAACCTCTCTAACTCTCCCACCATGCTCTCTGACCACAACTTACTTACATTTTCATCCCTCTCCTCTCTAACAGACCCCCCCATTCCAGAAACTAACAAGCCCCTGCAGGAACCTTAGCCACCTTGAAAACCGCACACACCCTATAACTCTCTTCTACCACTCTCTGAAATATCATCACTCCAGGACACAGATGCCGTCACTGCTTTCTATAATACTACTATTACTTCAGCCCTCGAATCAGTGTCCCCCTCACACACATCAGAGCTTGACCGATCAATAAGTAACCCTGGCACATAGTCCTGACAAAAAAAATGAGATGTGCATCACGGGTTGCAGAACGCCTGGAAGAAAAGCCACTCCTAAGAAGACTTCATCAGATCTCAAGAATGCACTCGCTTCTGCTAAGCAGGTCTATTTCACCACACGCCTATCTTCGCTATCCCACAACCCCAAATAGTTATTTAATACCTTCAACTCCTTTCTCCATCCTCTGGTGCCCTCTACAACTTCACTTATCTCAGTCGAATACTTTGCTCTTACTTCAAAAACAAAATTGACACCATCAGAGGGAGCCTCAACCTACCCCCCCCCCCCATAACCACTCTACCCAACTGGTTGGTGCTCTTCATCCTTAACCTGCTTCTCCACTGTCACCTCCGAAAAGTTCTCCACCCTAATTTCAAAATCCTACCTCAGCACCTGCACGCTTGACCCGATCCAATCTTACCTCAACCCCAACCTCACTGAAGTCTTTACTCCTGCTCTAATCCACCTCTTCAACCTATCTCTAACTAGACGTACCTTACCTTCTGCCTTTAAATATGCTACTATCACACCCATCCTTAAGAAACCATCCCTTGAACCATCATCTCCAGCCAACTATTGCCCTATCTCACTGCTCCCTTATGCCTCAAAACTCCTTGAACAACATGTCCACTTTCAACTATCTTCCTATCTCTCGTCCAACTTACTTTTTGACAGACTACAATCAGGCTTCCAACCCCATAACTCCAAAGAAACTGCTCCTACAGTCACAAATGCCCTACTAACTGCCAAAGCCAAACTACATTTCTCTGTTCTCCTCCTTGACCTGTCCTCTGCCTTTGACACAGTCGACCACTCCCTCTTGTTACAAACTCTCCCTTGGCATCACCAACTTGGCCCTCTCCTGGATTTCCTCATACCTCACCGCGCCCTCCAAGGCTGTGTCCTGAGATCCCTCCTGTTCTCATGGCCAACTCATAGAATCCCAAGGTTTTCAATATTGTTACGCATTGTTACGCCGACAACAATGAGACATTACTGCTCTGCTGTCCACTTTTCAGAGTGTCTAGCAGCCATAGCTTCCTTCCCCCACTTTCTCAAATTCAAAATGGAGAAAACGGAGTTCATCATCGCCCCACCTCGCACGGCCCCCCCCCCACCCATCTATCCCACAGATCCTTTGCCTTTGGATAACCTCTGACTCTGACCTATCCCTAAAGCCATACATCCAAGCCCTCAACACCTCCTGCTGCCTCCAACTCAAGAACATCCATCAAATCTCCCCTCCTGAAACTACAAAAATGCTAGTAGTCTCCCACTTAGACTACTGTAACACCCTTCTCCACAGCCTCCCAGCAAATGCTCTTGCCAGTCCACCCTAAACGCTGCCGCTCACTTAATCCACCTCTCCCCCCATTTTTTCATCCGCCGCTACCACTAATCCCTTCACTGACTACCCATCGCCCAGCAAATAGAGTTTAAAATGTTAACGCTAACATACAAAGCTATCCACAACCTGTCCCCTCCATACATCTCTGACTCAATCTCCTGCTACCTGACCACAGGTAACCTCTGATCCTCTCAAGACCTCCTACTTCGCTCTACTCTTATCTGCTCTTTACAAAACTGTCTCCAAGACTTCTCCCGTGCATCCCCCATACTCTGGATCTCACTACTACGACACCTAAGACTGTTCCCCACAATCACAAGCTTTAAAAAGACCTTAAAGACTCTCCTCTTCAAGAAGGCCTGCAACCTCCAATGACACTCCTGCTACTACACCAATATTACATCATTGAGCAGTTCTTGTCTGCAGGACTATGGGGCCTGTATTTTAAATGGTAATGACCCTGAGTTTCACTGGTTTTGTTTTCTCAAGTTAACTACCTTAGGGTAAAGATCACACATTCATTGTGTAATTACAATAGCTCTACAGGAGGGTCTGGAGAATGCAATCTCTAAATAAATAGACCCTTTTACAGCCAATCTAGCAAAACATTATCTCATGCCTCCCAGCTAACAGAAGCAAGGAAATGCCTGTAATGTTTTCTTCCAAGTCCTGAAGCTATTTTGCCATTGTGTACATGTGTAAATGCTCTACTTTAGAACATTTCCTTTATAAATATGTATGTAGAGATCATTTTGAAATAGACTTTTCATTTCATAAATACAGTCATATGAAAAAGTTTGGGCACCCCTATTAATCTTAATCATTTTTAGTTCTAAATATTTGGTTGTTTGCAACAGCCATTTCAATTTGATATATCTAATAACTGATGGACACAGTAATATTTCAGGATTGAAATGAGGTTTATTGTACTAACAGAAAATGTGCAATATGCATTAAACCAAAATTTGACCGGTGTAAAAATTTGGGTACCCTTATCATTTTATTGATTTGAATACTCCTAACTACTTTTTACTGACTTACTGAAGCACAAAATTGGTTTTGTAACCTCACTGAGCTTTGAACTTCATAGCCAGGTGTATCCAATCATGAGAAAAGGTATTTAAGGTGGCCAATTGCAAGTTGTTCTCCTATTTGAATCTCCTCTGAAGAGTGGCATCATGGGCTCCTCAAAACAACTCTCAAATGATCTGAAAACAAAGATTGTTCAACATAGTTGTTCAGGGGAAGGATACAAAAAGTTGTCTCAGAGATTTAAACTGTGAGGAACATAGTAAGGAAATGGAAGACCACAGGGACAGTTCTTGTTAAGCCCAGAAGTGGCAGGCCAAGAAAAATATCAGAAAGGCAGAGAAGAAGAATGGTGAGAACAGTCAAGGACAATCCACAGACCACCTCCAAAGAGCTGCAGCATCATCTTGCTGCAGATGGTGTCACTGTGCATCGGTCAACAATACAGCACACTTTGCAGAAGGAGAAGCTGTATGGGAGAGTGATGCGAAAGAAGCCGTTTCTGAAAGCACACCACAAACAGAGTCGCCTGAGGTATGCAAAAGCACATTTGGACAAGCCAGCTTCATTTTGGAAGAAGGTCCTGTGGACTGATGAAACAAAGATTGAGTTGTTTGGTCATACAAAAAGGCGTTATGCATGGCGTCAAAAAAACACAGCATTCCAAGAAAAACACTTGCTACCCACTGTAAAATTTGGTGGAGGTTCCATCATGCTTTGGGGCTGTGTGGCCAATGCCGACACCGGAAATCTTGTTAAAGTTGAGGGTCGCATGGATTCAACTCAGTATCAGCAGATTCTTGAGAATAATGTACAAGAATCAGTGACGAATTTGAAGTTACGCCGGGGATGGATATTTCAGCAAGACAATGATCCAAAACACAGCTCCAAATCTACTCAGGCATTCATGCAGAGGAACAATTACAATGTTCTGGAATGGCCATCCCAGTCCCCAGACCTGAATATCATTGAACATCTGTGGGATAATTTGAAGCGGGCTGTCCATGCTCGGCGACCATCAAACTTAACTGAACTGGAATTGTTTTGTAAAGAGGAATGGTCAAAAATACCTTCATCCAGGATCCAGGAACTGATTAAAAGCTACAGGAAGCGACTAGAGGCTGTTATTTTTGCAAAAGGAGGATCTACTAAATATTAATGTCACTTTTCTGTTGAGGTGCCCATACTTTTGCACCGGTCAAATTTTGGTTTAATGCATATTGCACATTTTCTGTTAGTACAATAAACCTCATTTCAATCCTGAAATATTACTGTGTCCATCAGTTATTAGATATATCAAATTGAAATGGCTGTTGCAAACACCCAAATATTTAGAACTAAAAATGATTAAGATTAATAGGGGTGCCCAAACTTTTTCATATGACTGTATATATATTGCCAATACTCATCTATAGGGAGATTTTGAAAAGTGATGGCTGAAGGGACAGGCACAGTGCAGTATTTCCCATGCATTTGTATAGAGCATGCCCCCCAAACTATAGCACTAAAATCAAAAACTATTTTAACACACTCCAATAAATATAGACTCCAGACCAGAGCAACTAAACAAATACAGAGCTCAGTCTATACATCCTAAGCGAATACAGATCTACACCAGACCACCAAAATAAATCAGGCTTTACAGATACTCACTTTTCCAAGATTCTGCAACTTGTAATCCTCTTCACTCCCACTCACAGATAACATCCTGACACCTTATAACAAAAAGGCATTGTTCAACTCAGAAAATCCCTTTAATGCAAAAGGTGAAATGTTTTATCCCCAACTTGTAACTTAACTATATTTTATTTAAAAACTGTGCACTCTTTCACTGAAGATAGACATAACGTCAACCTTATTCTTCATCTTCATTAGATCTTTGATGTTATTTCTAGTCATTTTCTGCGCACTATACCTTGAGGACACAAGGTCCACACATACCTTGAGGACACATGGGGAGCCCTTTTGATATGTTTAAAACAAGTCAGATTATGTAAAGCTTCCTTAAAGGTCTTGAACACAAGACAGTAGAGTAAAGAAAAGGAAAGCTCCACAGGAGAAAAACAGGAAATAACATACAGTATGTTCATGTGCAATTTAGGGTGGGTTCACAATTGCGGCGGCACTCCGTCCACCGCGAATCCGACCTAAATGTCGGAAAACTGGATAGGGAAACGTTTGCGACGCTTTGCTTAAAACCCCATTCACTTGAATGGGTTTTTAAAGCAATGTGCGCTTACACCCTCTGCGTCGCAAAGCCGATTTTTTCTTTGGAAACAAAGTTGGACATGCAGGACTTTGTGTCCGACGAAAAAAACGGCTTTGCGGCGCAGAGGGTGTAAGCGCGCACCCGCGCATTGCTTTAAAAACCCATTCAAGTGAATGGGGTTTTAAACAAAGCGTCGCAAACCTTTCCCTATCCAGTTTTCCGACATTTAGGTCGGATTCGCGACGGATGGAGTGCCGCCGCAAGTGTGAACCCACCCTTATTTGGAGTACTAGTAATGAATGTAAGATAAATTCAATAGAGCCTAGTAAATAGAGCGTTGTAGCTCCATACAGCTTTTCAGCACTATGTGGTACAGACTTCATGTGTACAGATATTCACCCCTACAAGCAGTGATTCTAGGGGGAGAATACTTTCATACAACTAAAATCCAATGCAATATGCACTCCTCCATGGATATCTGTATGAAATTCAAAATGCTTATTTTATTTTTGTGGGATTGTGCCGCACATTTGGCACAAGAAAGGGCCTTGTGCCAAATGTGCATCACAATATCATCCTCTACGCCAGAAAACTTGCTTAGTCTAGGTTCACATCTGTGTCGGAGTCAACTCCAACGCAGATTCCGCAGAAAATCCTGCACGGAGGACTTTTTCTCCGACACTTTCAGTATAAGATCGGCGGAAAACAACGGAGACCAGAACAACAGAAAGCCCGCCACAAGTGTGAACTTAGCCTTAGAGGGATTGATAAATCTGCCGAATTTTCCATCAGCAGCACATAGCCCTGTCTATAAGGGTTGTGCTGCTGATAGATAATGAAAGTATATGCTGGGGAAATGATCACTATAACAATCATTCCTCTTTCATTTAGGGGTAATACCACACAGACATATTTGTCTGTGCTTGAAAACATGAAGCAGGGGCTTCATAGTAAATAAATGCCATATTTGTTCTTGTATTTTTGTCTGAAAACTAGAGTATGCCCTTAATAATAAACCTGCTCTACAATGTTGAGATCTTAGCTTCTGCTTTAAGTTAAAGGGGTTGTCCATGCAAAAATGGACAACCCTTTTAACTGTTAAATCAGCCGGGGGCATTGAAAACAAAAAAAAATGCATAATCACCTGTCCCCGATGCTCCAGTGTCCTCCCGCATGTCCTGCTTATTCTGCTCCAGCGGCTTCTCCTGGGTCTCTTCCAGAGTTCCGCTGATTGGCCTCAGTGGTCAAGTGCCTGCTGAGGCCAAGCAGCGAAGGGCCTGCAATGTCACTACCTGTGACATCACGGGTCCTCTTCCTGAGGCCTGCTGAAGCTTTGATTGGCCTCAGCGGTCACGTGACTGCTGAGGCCAATCAGCGGCTTCAGCAGAACTATGGAAGACACTCGGGAGAAGCCGCCAGAGCAGAAGAACCGGGACATGAAGGAGGACACCAGAGCATCGGGGACTGGTGAATATGCATTTTTTTTACATTTTTTTTCACTGCCACCGGCAAATTTTCCACCATAATTTGCAAATAAATTCTTTAAAAAATCAGACAATGTGATTTTCTAGATATGTTTTCTCATTTTGTCTCTCATAGTTGAGGTCTACCTATGATGTCAATTACAGGTTTCTCTCATCTTTTTAAGTGGGAGAACTTGCACAATTGGTGGCTGACTAAATACTTTTTTCCCCCACTGTATGATGTCAATTACAGGCCTCTCTCATCTTTTTAAGTGGGAGAACTTGCACAATTGGTGGCTGACTAAATATTTTTTTTTTCCCACTGTAGATGTCAGCCCCCAGCAGTTCCAATCAAGGAGAAACATGTTAATCGGCACTTGTTTGCATTGACCTGATTACAAAGGCTGAATGGAGGAGGAATGATTTCTGTTGCGATTGTTCCTCCCCAATTTGGTTGCCTGGATTATCGGCAGGACTGTCCTGATTACACAGGGCGCTGTGCTGACAATAATCTGCATCTTTTAGGCCCGGTTCACATTTGCGTTCAGGCCATTCCGTTCCCCTAAAGTGCTGCAAGCAGCACTTTTCTCTCTGTATTTTTCGTGCGGAAACCGAGTGGAAACCACACGGACCCCATTATAGTCTATGGGGTCCACCCGTTTCCTAAAGTAACCGCTTTTTTATACGGATTAGGTTTCCGTTCGGGGAGTCCACTTGGGGTCCCCAAGTGGACTCCCCGAACGGGAACCCATGCACAGATGTGAACCGGGCCTTAGCCTGCATAAAAGATGTGATCAGCTGACCAGTGAGCGTTTGCTTGCTGGTGAGCAGATTGGCAAGAATTATTTGACAGGGCTATTATTGGCAACCAACCGATGTTCTTAATACTGGCCACACAGTAACAGGAAAATTGCATGGCCATGATTTAGAAATAGCCATAATTTTTAGCCTTTAGTGACCTTTGCACTATTTTCCTGAAAAGTCATGTCAGGGGTTACCTGGAGAGTCATGGCCTCCTGTTGCCCGGCAAATTTATTAATTTATACCAGAAACTGGCACCTATTTCCATGGATCCCTCATGGAGTTTTCCGGTGTTAGTAATAATGGATCCACATTCTGTTGTAGGGACATGTGACTACTAAATCTGCCCCAGTGTAAAAATGTATTTTAATAATTAAAATGCTTAAATTGAAAGTGCCAATAAATTAGTAAAAATAGAAAGATCTTGATAAGCAGGCAACATTTAATGTACAGTAATGTGCCTAGGCAATCTACATCTGAATAAAATAAAACTGGGAATAACAGAACAAGAGCTGGACCTGAATATTGTAGTAACACTATCACAATGTGATAAGTAAGTAATTTCACCTCTCTTCAAAGCTATTTAGTATGGGATTTAATTGAACTCCAAATTGTCAAAAGAATATAGCATTAATATGCAGGAGACTTTTTCCAATCTGTAAAAATGCTTTTACAGGCGTTTATAACACATGTACAGGCTTTATTGTGCACTCTGTTAGCCACAGCATGCTGCAGCCAGACATCCACTTTAAGAACCCACTGCTAGCTTCTCCTGTTCCTTGTAGCATCATAAAAGGCAGAAAGAGAAATGACTAGTTGCTGCCAGCTACCACAGCACCAGAATAGCTAATGGACAGCAGGGCTGCCACTAGACACTACTAGAGACTCCTAGCATCATAGATCACTGTGATGGAAACTTGAAGCTCCAGGGCCTCAGTGCAAAATGGGGCCCCCCACTTACCATGTGAAATCTATAATACAGGTGTATTCTTATGTTGTGGAAAGGCCTTTGGGTCCCCTGAGGCAATTGCATCCCCTATAGCTACACCCTTGGATGCAAGAAGTCCTAGATGGACTGGTGGCAGATGTAGGGGGGCAATTAAACTGGGGGCAGATAGGGAGTAATTAAACTGGGGCAGATGAAGGGGGACATTAAACTGGTTTCAGATGTAGGGGGGCAATTAAACTGGTGGCAGATGAAGGGGGGACATTAAACTGGGGACAGATGGAGGAGTGGGCATGAAACTGGACGGAAGATGGAGGGTGACATTAATCCATGGGGGTAGCTGGAGGGGGACGTTTAATGTCCCCCTCCAGCTGCCCCAGTTTAATGTACCCTCTATTTGCCCCCACTTTAAACTGGGGCATGAGGAAAGGAGCTTCATACTGGGCAATTGGAGGGGAACATTATAATGCGGGGGCATATAATGTTAGGGTGACTGTAGGAGCATTATCCTGTGTGGGGGGGGGGGCAAAATGAAAAATGGGTGGGAATGGCAGTATCGACATAGAAGTGGGTGGAGCTAAATTTGCCATGATGAACATAGCATGCCACACAATTTGTCCCTCTTTCTATCCTCTGAAAGTTGGGAGGTAAGCTCTAAGACTATATTCACATGGCTATGCTAAGAAATGGCAATGAAATAGTCTGTTTTTCACAATCATTTCCATTTGTGGAGCACCTATTTTCACAAATTCCTCATAGAGATGAGTCTATTCAGGGATCTTATGTGCAAGCAGTTCTGTCAGGAGATCCAATGTCTTCCTGTGGTCCATAATGTTATACAACATGACTTTCTTTCGTGCTACGTGGCCCCTCACTTTTCCATGGTTGGTGTTATACAGACGAGCCGCCGCCGCCCTGAACACTACCGCCTTTCCACAAGCGGGAACACGCATACACGTGACACCTATGTACTCAGGATGAAAAGGCCAGGGAGGGCGGAAGGGGATCACGTGACGTCTGGGCGCTAAGTATAAAAGAGGCGGAGCGCGGGAAGGACTCAGTTACTGGACAAGGCGTTTGGAGTGCTGGCCTACGGTGTATAAGCGGTAAGTGCTGCATGTTTCGTGTGATTTCTTAGTGCTGAGTATGGTGTGCGGTGTGTCTCTGCCAGGATCTGCGACTGTATATCGACTTTCTACTGCCATTTTTACGTGGCCCACGCTAAGTCGCTGAGTCACTAGTGGGATTTGGTTTCAGGGTTGTAGTGTGGCTCTAACAAGGCGGCCGTCTAGGTGATGTTCCTGCAATCAGAGCCCAGGCTGATCTCCCAGTCACGTGATGTCCGGGAAGCTGTAGTATAATGTTCTGCTGGTGGTCAGTGCTGGGCTATGTAGTGTTTGTGCCTGGTCGGCAGGCACCAGCACACATGTCATTCTTTCCAGGTCTACGTCTCCCCTGATAACTCTACTCATTTCCTTCTGGAAAATCTCCCTGGAATATTTTACACAGGGCCCACTAGTGGACTGTCTGTACATGTATGCAAGGAGCCTCTGTCAGACTACATTTTCTGTGATGGTGTAACTGGTGATCCTGTTTGTAGGCCCTGCTGGTGGCTAAATCGTTGTGGTTTCTATTTAAAAAAAAACAAAAAACACAGGAGGTAAATGGAGCCCAGCTTTTTCTTGTTAGAACGGGTACCACACCGAACTTTATTAAGGCATGTAGTAATGGATTGTAGTCACTGTATGTGTAAGACTGAAATAGACATGTTCTGTGCTCTACAGGTTATCATGTATTCCAACAAGAAACCCCGAGCTGATGCAGGCAGACCTGCCGCTTCCATCAAGGTAACTATCTGCTACATCCTTATCACACTAGATTACCAAATAAGTCTTATCATATCAAACACTTGCTGTGCCATGGCTGTTTGTAAAAGGGTGGTAAATGCCACTGACCAGATCCTTCTGCTGGGGGGAGGATTTTGTGTATGTGGCTAACTTGATACTTGTCTCAAACTCCTGTCCATCCTCTTCTGAAACTCTCAAATGCTTACATTAACATGCATGTGTTTGTAATGGGTATCGGCACACACTCTTGGCAGTGGCTTATCTCCCTGAAAACAAAGACTGGGCATGTTGAAATACAACACTTCTAATGCTGACATCTGTGCTGTGGGGGAAGAAGTCGGTGGCTGGTAATGTCTAAACCAGCTTTAGGTTGAGTTTAAACACTGAGTTTGCTCTTCGTTCTGTACCCTAAATCTACCACAGACTTTGAAAACCCCATCCACATGCAGTGTAAAGATGGGCATGTGCCACACTTCTAGGACCACACAATGCTTTTGTGGAAATGCTGCAGGTCTTTACTGTGGACTTCACTTTCTAATGTATAATCTGAATCCATGGCAAATTTACTGTTTGGACATAGCATTGAAATGGTTTCCTCTTGCAATTTGCCTCCAGATTCTGGTCACTAATGCATGCCCATGGTGATAGCCCGCCTGTGCAGAGATGAGCAGTGTTCTTTAGCAGAATGTCTAGGCACTGTCAATTGATCATGGATATATTCCATTAGACCATATGTCATTTGTATGAATACTTTGATACTCAGGCCTCTACATATACCTTATGTTGTACTGAATCCATTCAATCTTTCCCAGCTAGCACTGTCTGATATCAAACTTGAAATTCTCTTCTGCCCTGCTAGCTTTCAGCATTCTCTGATCTGTGCTTGTTAGGTTCACATCTCTACTTTCTGCTCAGATGTAAGAACAGAAACTAAACATTGCTGAATCTGTCATTCACTTTCATGTCTTGGTGTCTGTCACTCTGACATGCGTTCAATTAACTTTTATTGAATGTTTTCTTAAAATATACAAACAGTGCAAAAAAAAATAAAATAAACAAGGCTGTATACCCTCAAGTCTTACAGCAGTTGAGATATATTTAAAGACAGTTCGAGGACTAGGGCCAGTTGCTCTAGTGTTGTACTGTCAGCATAGGCTTACGGACGGATTTAATTAGTGCCAATATGCATGTAATTTTATTTTATTCTTTTTTAAAAAGCAGCTTTCACTCTTGTCTGTAATGCCTTCTAGTTCATGAACATCCCATAATTATAGTTGTGGTCAGTAGGCCAAACCTGGCTCCTGACTTCTTCCACAGTTTACATCCTTCAAAAGTGGATGGCAGCCGTGAAGTACAGCCTTTCTAAATCCCAAAACGAGTGTATTTCTATAAAATCTATACATCAATACTAAATATACATACTATACTGTACAGTGTCTAACTTTAAAATTTGCTTAAGTTTAATTTTTCTGACTCCACCCAAAGCTTAGTGTGCATCTTAAGATTGGTTAACCATACTAGTCTGAGAGGACTGCAGACTTAAATAAGATTTTCCCATGCGATAACGTGTTGTACAGTTACCTGTCATGGAGCTACTGGTGTCAAGTGTTGCAATTTGAGAATTTGATAATCCATAACTTTAAAGGGTTTGACACAATAGTTGAAATGTTTAACAATGCAGGTTCCCACAGTCTTCAGCACTTGTTCTGGTGACTGACAGTGAGATAATAATCAGCAGTAGAACCTGACCGTGGGAAAGTTGAACTTGTCACTTGGAGTATAGTGTGAATCAATGACTTTCTCACGGTACTGTAGTGATACAGTTCTAGTATGGTATCTAGCTGCTTGTTTGCTGTAGTGCAATGGCAATACAGCTATTATAAAATCATTCAATGTAATCCCAATGTTTACTCTGCTTTCAGGATATTGATTAAACTTTTTGCCATATGGTTTGTCTAGGCTTAATGGGCTTCTGTTCTATGTAAGATTAAGGAGCAGTGGTTACCTTCTGTAAGATTTAAAGCTACTTCATATGTTGACATTGAAACTTTTTTTTTTTTTTTTTTTTTCACTCGCTAGAACTATTTCACTGATAAAGCATGTGAAACTTCCCAGAGGAGGACACTCAAGGTGATCCAGCCCTCAGCCACAGGTCATCTAGTTGGCCGTAGTACAGAGGTGTGTAGCAAGTTCTCAGATCTGATAATACTTGCTAATCTGTTTGCAGTCCTAATGTCTAGTCTCATCTGTAGACCAAAAATTCAACAAAAAGAAAACTATGGAATGATCAGATAGTCTCGAAGAAAGCAAAGGTGGAAGTTGCTGTTGACCCAGACCAGCGGGAGAATAAAGACTGTTCAAATGAAGCTTATGAACTTATGGTGCAAGGTGAGTCCTTGTTAACTCAGAATGTAGTTCTTATACATAAAATACAACAAACCATAACATTTGTCTTGTATAAATGGTACTAAAACACTCTTCTATCTATATAGAAAATCTCACATACCAATACTGGAAGGAGCTTGCAGAAGAAAGAAGAAAGGCACTCTATGAAGTGTTACAGGAGAATGAAAAGGTAACAAGCGTGTTAATGACTTAGTGAAGACTATCACTGCAATATTGAATCGGTGGGAATGGAACTATGCCCCTGCTGATCTTGGGTTTACTCCTTTATTGCACAAGATGTTTACATAAACTACAATACAGCTAGTGCATGAAACCACTCATACCCCAAAACATGGGAGAAAACTTGCTAATCCTGTCCAATGGTGTATAAACTTATAATATGGCTGACAATAGTCCTTTACTGTCTGTCTTGAAGTTTTAACCATCTAGATTCTGAGAAAAATACAGCAAGAATCATTGTGCTGTTTTAAAGCACTTTGTTGGACAGTGTATGAAAGGCATTTATGCCAAGTTTTTTGGTACAAATTGCAACAGCATTCAAGCATATACTGTTAAAATCTGTAGACATTTACTATGTAAAATGGAAGTCCTATGTAGTTAAGGTAGTGGGTCCCAAAAGGCTTAAATGCTGCTGCAAAAACGCAGAGTTTTACAGTCCCTGCAAAGTGGATGGGATTATAGCGAATCCCATCCACACATTGCAGAAAAATATTTGCTGCAGACACACTGTGATTTCCAAAACACTATTTTGGAAATCTCAGCATGTCAACTATACCTACAGAAACACTGGTGGTTTCCCTATAGGTATAATGGAAGCAGAAAGTCCACAGAGCATTTTTGCTGCAGCCTGCTATGTGGGGCCTTAGCCTAAAGGAGTTTTCTGGGACTAAGAATGTGACTGAAGGCAGGAAATGCTTGTTATATGAATAAGTAAATCTAGTACTATTGTGTGTCTGAAAATATAAGGAATAATAAAAATGTTCCAGACTTACAATACTTTCTGGCTTACTCTTCAGTTTGTGGTAGCCAGTGCTTTTCCAGGCAGTCCTTCCCAGTATCAACCCACCACATCTAGCAGTCTTTCTTCCATTCCCAGTATACCCTCTGTTGTGCAATAATCACCATATGTGATCTTGCCACACTGCAGACTTGGGTATATGTACATATATTCCTTGTAACACTAGTTATGCTCAAATCTATGCAGAATATGTGCAGTATATATGCACATGTGTGTACTATATACATATAGGTAAATAAGAATATTCATGTGTATCTGTACATATATTGACTGTCTGTAAAGCACAATCTGGTCCCATGACAGAAGTCTGACTGTGTTTGAGCACAAATACGCTTTAGAAAACTTCATGCATCTCTAAAAAATGCCTATAGGCTTTGAAATCTGCATATGCATTGCTCAAACACTTGGTTTATTTTTGCCCAAGAAAAAAAATTTTCAAAAGTGCCTGGCATGAGCAGGACTGTGCCTGATGCTGATGATCAAGCATGCACCTCTATTGTACACATAGCTCATCTTTCACTCCCTATCAGTGTTCATAAAACACTCACTGAAGAATTCCTGTCGTGTGAGGAAGCTGGAAGCGTAAAAAAGTTTGCCTTCCTATTCTTGCTGCTTATTGCCGCTAATCACTGTTCCACATCCTTCTAGCAGTCAGTCTAGACAAATGCTGCTTTCATCAGAAATGACCTTTTCATGGTGAGTGTCTAACAAGTCATGTGCACAGTGAACTGCACATAATCAGGGCCACTAAGTGATCGTAATGGGCTGTGCTGCTCACAACTCTGTAAAAATATCAGATGTTTTTATACAGTCTCAATTAGAAAATCCAATATTTGCCCCATTCATTATGGCTAACAAATGCTTTTGTAAAAGTAGATTGAAATGACAATGGTACTTCATGCAGTCTGTCGGCACTAATCTGCTCACTTGTCTTACAGCTGCATAAAGATATCGAGCAGAAAGATGGGGAGATTGCACGGTTAAAGCAGGAAAATGATGAACTCATGGAACTAGCAGGACAAGTTCAGTACATGGCTAACTTGATAGAGGTGAGTCTAGTGGACTATAATTTAGAAGCTTTGTCTTATTTGGTGCACTTTGCTCAATAGTAGCCTTGGTGCAATAAGAGCTTGAAACTTTAACTTCTGGGTCTTGCAGTATATCCTAGCTTCATGTGGTTTCTATATATAATAATTTTTTTTTTTTTTTTTTTTTTTTTTTTTTTTTTTTAGAGGCTTACTGGAAGTGCACCTTCAAGTCTTGAAGACTTGAAGAACCTTGACTTGGAAGAAGCAAGATGTGAAGATGAAGCAGACTTGGGGGAGCAGTCAAGCAGTTCTTTCAGTATGGAACATGAAGATGATGCATAAACTATAAAGGACACTCACAAGTGGCCATAAACTGGATTGTCCTAGTATATAGACTGGCTAACTGCCGCTACAGGTTTACTGTATTGGAAAACTTCAGGGATAATGAGGAGTTCGTCTTGGAGAAGAAAAGAAATAGCCAGTAAACAATTGTCCTAGAGTTGCCTTTCCAGAAGGCCACTTCTCATAACTGCGAATACTATGTATTTTCACATATCTGTAAATAGTTTTTAATCCTCTGGCCTTGATTAAGGTGGTTGTACATTAGTTTTTTTTTTTTTTTTTTAAATAAACTTTAGAGTTCAAATAATGTTGGGATGTTCAAGTAACTGAAGGGGTTGTCAAAGCCTGGCTGATGGGTATTGCAGTTCAGCAATGTTCATCTCAATGAGGGTCAAGATGCATTGCAAATTGTCGATAATCTTTCTAGGCCTGCATTCCCCATAACTACCCTTAAACATATGTGAAATGGTCTGTATCTTCTGACCTGACTGCAGCTCTTGTGAATTTGAGAGCAGTGGTTGACAGCAGCCCCTCAAGTGTTCTTCCTGACCCTCTGAGGCAGGTGCAGAGAGGAGTTCTTCTGCCTGAAGGTCAGCTGGGTGTGGATCAGGGGTTAATTCAAATTCCTGGCTGGGTGAAGACCTCTCTGGTGGTTCAACATGCAATATCTAAGCAGAGGTGTACCTTGGATCGTGTCATCGTTACAGATGCAAGCAGTACGGGTTGGGGCACAACAGGAGACGTATCTTCAGTCTATGGCCTTCTCGGTTTCAAAATTTCTCTTTTGGAAACTGAAGAAATCACCCCAACTAAGAGGATGGCAGTCTCCTTCCTGCAATATCAAGGCGGGACCAAATACCATCATCTCCAGGCCTTAACCACCGAAATATTGAGTGGAGGTGAGTGTTCCTTTTCAGTGGTGCATATAAAGGGTTCAGAAAATCTAACTTTTCTCAGCCACAAGAAATTAGATCTAGGGGTCTGATGCCTAAAGATCTGTAAAGCTCCACGGAATATGATGGTGCTATATAAGTAAGCATAATAAATAGTGTTTCTTTAAAACAAAAATTGGGAGTTATGGCAGTAGATCTCTTTGCCTCAGGAAAGAAGGTGAACTGCTTCTTAATAAACAAAGATCAGCCCCTAGCGATAGATGTGCCGTCTCAAGATTGGGGGATGGAGCTTGCATACACTTTTACTCCTCCTTTTCCACTAATACCGTTAGTATTGAGGGAAAGCACAAAACATCCTGGTTGTTTCATCATGGCCCAAAAGGAGATGGTTTCCAGTCTTAACCCTGGAGGATCCGGTCCCTCTTCTTTTAAGACCAGACCTACTATCTCAAGATCCCCCTTCAGCATCAAGATCTACGGAAGTTGAGGTTGGTAGCTTGGATCCTGAAAGGTCCATCTTAAAGACACAGGGGTTTGTTAGATGATATCATCTCCACTCTCAGCCACATAAAAGTAACTCCTACCATCCACAACCAGATTTGGAAAAAGTTCTCTGTGCAGCCCAGATGTTCCAGATGCCTTCTCACCAAATAGTTAAAAAAAAAACCTGTATTTAACAAGGGACTCCTCCCTAGTACACACTCAGTGCAGATCTCAGCTTTAAGTTGCTTTTATGATGCCCGGTTAGCAGATCACTGATGGGTAAAGAGGTTCAGTCAGGTGATATCTAGATTAAGACTGTCCCTTAAAAGTCAGTAGCACCCAGGGACTTACATGTGATCCTAAAGGCCCTAGTTTCTCACCCATTTGAACCCATAGACTCACTGGACCTAAAACTCTTAACAAGGAAAATAGTATTTCTGGTCCTAGCCTCTGACAGGAGTGTGATGAACCGACCCTCAGTTTTATATCTTTCTTGGAAGTGTGTTTTACTTGCTTAGGTCAGTCCTTCCCCCACTTGGAATGCGGTGCTTTAGTTGAGTCCACATTGCTGGACGATACGCTTCACTGGTTTTATGTGTGTTCATTGGAGATGGCTTGCTTTAGCCAGGCACTTTTATTATCCCTGGCCAGATGGGATGGGGGATAGCAAGCCTTAACTTCACCCTTCTCTCCGAGGGTTCTGCAAAGGTGGGAGAAGGGGGGCTGCCTGGGTGCAAGGGGTGGGTGGAGCACTAGCCATATGCTGTGGGCAGACCTGGATTCTGGGGTCATTCAGCAAAGAGGCAGTAAGGAGCTCTGATCTGGGAGAAAATGAGAGGGCCTGCCCTACTGAGGAATGCTTTGAGGGCCTAGTTCTGGACAGCATGTAGAAGGATTGTTTTATGCGACTTGCTTAAGCTTGCGCCCTAGGCCCAAAACTCTGCTGTGGCCTAGAGAAACGGACTACGAGCCTATGCCGGTATTTTCTCTATCTTTTAATTCCCCTGTTTATTTTTGTGTATTGTATCATCGCTCCTTTGTATGTTTATGCTTGATCGTATTAATATTGTATATTTCTGTATATGCTATTAATTCATACTGACCCACTTGGGTTATTAAACATATAAAATTTATATCGCTCGTTTCATTTTTATCCTATGACCCGGTCTACTCACGGTGTGTGAGTGGGAGGTTAAGAAAGAAGTTTGATCGCAGGCGTGCCAGGCGGCTGGGCGAGGCGATATTCTTCACAGTGGTGGCAGCGTTGTGGGATATTAGGGTAACAGTGTGTAGGTGTGGTATCACGCAGACACTGGGGATTGCGGCAATCCTATGGAAAGAGCACGGTATGAGATCAAGCTTAAAATACGGTGAAAGTTTGGTACAGTACTGTTCCCTCCCTTCTTCTTTTTTCTGTCCTATCTTTTATTTGGCAACGGCTTCCAGTGGATGGCTGGTGGGACCAGAAGCATAACCAAACGTCTGCAGGACTTGGTTGCTGCTGAACTCCAGGAGATGGCGGATATGGAAGCTACCATAGCCATGCAGGAGGCGGAGCAAGGTCCTGAGAGGCTGGCACCAGACAACATCACCATGCCAGACGGTTCCGCAGGTGCCCAGACCCCAGAGGTAATTGTGCCTGGAGGGACCAGTAGCCCCAGTTCTGTGGGGGTAACGGACTCTAGCACCCGTCTGCAGGTGATTCTCCAGTACCGAGAAGCTGCAGAGCGCCGGGCGGAAAGAGAGGCCGCTGCTGCAGAGCGTCGGGCGGAGTTGGAGCATCAGCTTGAGCTAAAAAAGCTGGAACTTTGCCAGCATGCGCAACCTTCCCCTGCACCAACTCCAGGAGCCCGAGCACTAAAGATCCGATCCGAGGACTTTCCAATCTTGGAAGATAACGGGGACTTGGACTCGTTTTTGCGGGGATTTGAGCGGGTGTGTAAGCAGCATCATATTCCCCAGGCAGAATGGGCCCGTTACCTGTCTCCCCGGCTGAAGGGAAAAGGCCTGGATGTTTCCACGAGCTTACCAGTGGACGCGGACTATGAGACCATCAAAGCGGCGCTGATCCGGAGATACTGGCTCACGCCGGAGGTGAACCGCAAAAAGTTCCGGAATATCCAGCGGGGTCCCACAGAGAGCTATGCGGATGTTCTGCACCACTTACAGGTTACATTCTGGCAGTGGATCAAAGGACTTACTGTCACCACGTTTGAGGGAATTGGGGATCTTATGATAAAGGAACAATTTCTCCAGGTGTGCCCTCTGGAGGTCCGCCAGTTCGTGTGTGATCAGAAACCCACCACAGCAGACAATGCTGCAGAGATTGCTGACGACTATGTGTCCACCAGGGAGCAAGGGATCAAGAGAGGAGCCACACTGCAGAGACCCCCAAGCGGGAAGGAGGGGCAAAGTTGGTTTTCACCACAGCCTGCGGTCTCCAAGTGGGGTAAGACAAACTCTGTCCCGGGTGCCCCCTCTACTTCCCCTGTCCCAAGAACTCTGGGCGCCCCGGGGACCCCCTCCAAGTCCCAAGGAGAGGCCCGGCGGTGTCATGCTTGTAACCAGCCAGGACATTTCAAGGCGGAGTGCCCCAACCGCTCTAAGAACCCCCCTGTTTCCCCAGCCACGGCAGCTGGCTCATCTGTATACTTGGTGGGGAGGGAGGGGTTGCAATCCGATGCCAACAGTCAACAGGTCATTGTGGGGGGTAAAGTGGTCATGGGATTTCGGGACACTGGGGCGCAGATTACTCTGGTGCAACCTGACTTGGTCCCTGCGGACAGTATTATCCCTGGAAAAACTCTGACCCTGAAGGGTATTGGACAAGAACGCGTAACTGTGCCCATGGCTTGCGTCCATTTGGACTGGGGTGCGGGAAAAGGGATGCGTGATGTGGGGCTAGTGTCTGATCTGCCTGCCAATGTACTATTGGGAAGAGATTTGGGGCCCTTGGTGTCCCAGTATGGGGTGGGAGCAGCCCCACCTCGCTGTGACAAAATGTCTGTACTGAAGGATGATTTTAATGAGGTGTTGAAGCCTGTCACACAGGCAGAGGGAGGGGTTAGCCTTTTGTCTCCCCTTGCTGTGTGTCCAGCTAAAGTAATCAGTGAGCATGTGAATGAGACATTGTGGAATGCTGACCTGGCTGTAGCCCCGCCCACATCTGCGGGTGATGAGAGCCCCCTCAGTGTGACCCTGGCTCAGCCATTCACACATGCAGTTCACTGTGAATCAATGAATGAATGCAATGTCAATGTAATTGCTAATTCTTGCCTTGCAGGTTTACAGGGTAGCTCTTCTGAGATGCTGGGGGCAACCCCAACTGAGGACAATGTGCCAGGTGGGTCACGGGGATCTCGGGGCCGATCCGGATGAGGGACGGACTGCTGGTGTTGCGGTGGTAACCCGCAGCCAGAGTGCTAGAGGGGTGGAAGGCGCTCCGACCCCTGAGCCGTTCCCTCTGTCACCCGGAGATGGCACTGAGGCCGCCGTGACTAACCTCCCCACACTGGAGCCGGAGGAGCCCGGCGGGTATGTGACATGCACATCTCTTCTGTCTGGTTCCAGTCAGGAGTTCAGGGACGCTGTCCAAGCTGACCGCAGTCTGGATGCATTGAAGGAGTGTGCTGGTCAACCTCCCTTGGAGTCGGACAAGGACCGCGTGTACTGGGAGCAAGGGAGGTTGTACCGGGAAACGATCCCCACAAAGGGAAAAGAAAGTCGGCTCAGGGAGAAACATTTGGTGGTACCCCAACCCTACCGGGTGGAGTTGTTGCGGATTGCTCATGATATTCCACTGGCAGGCCACCTGGGGGGGATCGCTAAGACCAAGGCTCGCCTCAGCCACTTATTCTACTGGCCTAGGATGGGGACAGATGTAGCTAAATACTGCCGTTCATGTGACACTTGTCAGAGGATGGGCAAGGCGGGGCAAGGCTCCAAAGCACCAATGATACCTATGCCCATCATAACCGAACCTTTCCAGCGGGTGGCTGTGGATCTCATTGGACCCCTGTCCATTCCCAGCCGCACCGGGAAACGTTTCATATTAACGGTAGTAGACTACGCTACTAGGTACCCGGAAGCTGTCGCTCTGTCTTCCACCCGGGCTGATGTAGTGGCCAAGGCTCTGGTAGGCATCTTCTGCCGTGTTGGATTTCCCAGAGAGATGCTCACAGACCAAGGTACCCAGTTCACGTCTGCCTTGATGCAAGGCCTGTGTAAGGTAACAGAGGTGCAACATCTGGTGTACAGCCCGTATCACCCACAGACCAATGGCCTGTGTGAACGGTTCAATGGCACCCTGGAGCAGATGCCCAGGATGTTAGTCGAGTCCCACGGGCGCGACTGGGAGCCTTATATCCCGCACCTGCTGTTCGCTTACCTGGAGGTGCCGCAAGCCTCAACGGGGTTCTTCCCCTTTGAGCTCTTGTACGGGAGACGTGTACGGGGGCCCCTAACGCTTGTGAAAGAGTCCTGGGAAGGAGAAACAGCCATCCAAGGTGTGCCAGTCGTGCCCATGGCCCAAGTGCAGACGGCATGGGGTGCTGGAGGTGGGACCCAAGAAGGGGGTGTGTCAAATGTATTACCTGTCAATGTATTGTGGAGGGATGGTTTGGGGAAGCATAATCTCAGTCATTTGCCCAAGGTATCACCATCACCCACCCAAGTACAGGAGGAACAGGGTGTAGGCCCAAAGGGGCAAGGCGTCTGGGAGGGAGGACAGGGTCCAAACATACCTGTGCCAGAACCAGAGGTGCCCCTAGGTTTGGAAGCAAAGGGGGAGGTGCAGAATCCCCTAGAACTCTCCCAACTAGCGGCTAGTGTGGGAGAGACCCTGAGAGACTGCTTGGAAGGGGTCTCTAAACTAGTATCACAAGGGCCTGGGGTTGCGAGTGTGGATCTGCGGGATGCCAGCACTCAGCACGAGGTCCCAGTGCAGGCCGGGGGTAGCCAGGTGGGCGGAGACTGCCGGGATGGGGTCTCAGCACCGGTACCACAAGGGCCTGGGGTTGCGAGTGTGGATCTGCGGATGCCAGCACTCAGAACGAGGTCCCAGTGCAGGCCGGGGGTAGCCAGGTGGGCGGAGACTGCCGGGATGGGGTCTCAGCACCGGTACCACAAGGGCCTGGGGTTGTGAGTGTGGGTCTGAGGGACGCCAGCACTCGGGGGAGGGACCCAGAGCAAGCAGGAGGTAGCCAGGTCTACTTAATTCAGAGCCTGAACCTTAGAAGAGTCTCCATTCAGACAGGAGAGGAAGAGGGTATCAGTACGCCAGGAATATGGTCAAGGACCAGCGCAGGTCCCGGCGGGGTGAGGCCGCCAAGGTGTCCGCGGAAGGCGATCTTAGGATCATCCTTCCTCCCGACACGCTCTAAAAGGGGGAGGTGTGATGAACCGACCCTCAGTTTTATATCTTTCTTGGAAGTGTGTTTTACTTGCTTAGGTCAGTCCTTCCCCCACTTGGAATGCGGTGCTTTAGTTGAGTCCACATTGCTGGACAATACTCTTCACTGGTTTTATGTGTGTTCATTGGAGATGGCTTGCTATAGCCAGGCACTTTTATTATCCCTGGCCAGATGGGATGGGGGATAGCAAGCCTTAACTTCACCCTTCTCTCCGAGGGTTCTGCAAAGGTGGGAGAAGGGGGGCTGCCTGGGTGCAAGGGGTGGGTGGAGCACTAGCCATATGCTGTGGGCAGACCTGGATTCTGGGGTCATTCAGCAAAGAGGCAGTAAGGAGCTCTGATCTGGGAGAAGATGAGAGTGCCTGCCCTACTGAGGAATGCTTTGAGGGCCTAGTTCTGGACAGCATGTAGAAGGATTGTTTTATGCAACTTGCGCCCTAGGCCCAAAACTCTGCTGTGGCCTAGAGAAACGGACTACAAGTCTATTGTGTTGAGCATGGAAGAGAGACAGCTAGGACAAAGCTGTGTGCTCAGGTATTTTTTCTAATCTTTATTTCCTTTTATTTTGGTGTATTGTATCATTGCCCTTTTGCTTGTATGTTTATGCTTGATCATATTAATATTGTATATTTCTGTATATGCTATTAATTCATACCGACCCACTTGGGTTATTAAACATATAAAATTTATATCGCTCGTTCGTTTTATCCTATGACCCGGTCTACTCACGGTGTGTGAGTGGGAGGTTAAGAAAGAAGTTTGATCGCAGGCGTGCCAGACGGCTGGGCGAGGCGATATTCTTCACAAGGAGTAATTTGGTTACCTCACAAGTGGTGTGTCATGAGCACGCCCTGGAAAGTAGAAATTAGTCCTACCGGTAATTGTTTTTCCAGGAGTCCTTAATGACAGCACCTTGGTATACTCCCTTTTTGTTTTAGAAGTTATGATACTAGACATTCTGTGTGTGACGCTACTTAGAGGGACAAAAAATAAAATCTATATATCTCCTTCCCGACATCAACTGTAATGGTACTGCGGATGTCAGATATTTAAATATGGTGGGCGCTCGGGAGCTGAACAGCCGCTGGGTTTCTGCTGTACTATACAGCAGAGACCCGGTGCTAATGCCCACAATCAGCACCCACACTGATCGCGGGCATTAACCCTTCTGGCGCCTCGGTCAAAGCTGATCAAGGTGACATTTTGCCATTTTGAAGGCTCCTAAGCCTGTCTATGCTCTATGCAGCCTGCAATAGAAGTGCCGGTAATATGCAATGAATTAGCATTGCATAAGTGATCAGACCCCCTGAGGTTCAAGACCCCTAGGGGGTCTAATAAATGCAAAAAAAAAAAGTGAAAATTCTGTCCCCTAACATGCCTGGTCTGCAAACCTATAAAAATATTTTTCTGGTACAGTAAACACCGTAGCGGGGAGAAAAAAAAAAAAAAAGTACCAAACCACCGTTTTTTTTCACTCTTTCACCTCTGATAAAAATTTGAATAAAAAGTGATCAAAGTGATAGCAATTCCCCAGAATGGTATGACTAAAAAGTACTCTGGCCCTGCAAAAATAAGACACCCTATGCATCCCCGTACATGGAAGTATAAAAAAGTTACGGGTGCCGAAACATAGAATACAGGTGACATGTCATTTTGGCTGCAGAGTGAACGCTGTAAAAACGAAGCCCATAAACGGGGACTTTTAAAGGGATTCTATCATTAAAAATAAATTTGCCGATCATAAAGGGACGATTAAAGTAGTAATTATTTTTCCATGAGTCCTTCATAATAGCACCACTTACACGAGACCACCACAAAGTGGCCCACAGACATGCGCAGTCAGCTGTTCCGTCGGCCATTTTGCGATGGTCTCTTATAAGAAGAGGAGGAGAATGGCCGACGGAGCAGAAAAAAGGCGGCGCTGGATTGGATGACAACGCTAAGCTTAGAGCACAGGGGTAACGCCCCCTGTGCTTTCTCAGCACAATGAAGAATGAATAAAACTTCAAAAACGGAAGTGAGGACCTTCAAGATAAAGGTAAGAGATGAATCACCTTTATAAAGGCTATTCCTAGGTGCTCTTAGTTTAAAAAGGTGTTTTTCCCATCACCCACGACAGCACCCAGAGAGAGGATCCGCCCCCAGGGACAGGAAACCTATGGTATAAAAAGGTGGAGCCTCTCCTACCCCACAGTTGTTTCCAGCCCTGCTGACTATTAGAAAAGCTGCAGATTTTTTGGCAGATGCTTCAAAGGACGCTGTAAGATTATCAGCTCGCTCCCTTGCCCTGACCAACTCTGCCAGAAGGGCTATATGACTGAAGAGTTTGACAGGTGATTTAGGGTCTAAGACCCAGCTGTGCAATCTGCCCTGTGACGGTGAATATCTATTTGGACCAGCCTTGGATGACATCTTAGCTAAGGCAGCAGATAAAAAGAGAGGTTTTCCTGTGCCTTCCTCTGGTCATACACGGAGGTCCTTTCGTCCTTTTGGAGCATACAGAGGGCAGAAATTTGTCAAGTCCAGAGATAATAGCTGGTCGGAATCCAATAAGAAACACAAGGGGTTCTTATTTAGCAACTCACCCCGTAATAAAGATCCAAGACCCAATAGGCAATGACGCCAGGCCCTGGGTAGGGGGGGGGGGAGACTGAGGAAATTCCTTCCTGCCTGGAGGAAAATTTCATCAAGCTCTTGAATCCTGGATACAGTGGGAGTAGGCCTGAAGTTGGTCTTCTCCTCCACCTTCAAGTTTTCAGATTACCAGAACTCAGACTTCCCTAACCTCTCAATCGGCTCTGGAATTGGAAGTGAAGAGCCTGATCTTGAAAGGGGTGCTGATTCCAGTTTCCCAGGAAGAGGAGAGGCAGGAGTTTTATTCCCATCTGTTCTTGGTAAGGAAACCCGATGGCTCCTACAGAACCAAAATAAATCTAAGGAGGTTAAATCAGTTTCTGTCTTACAAGAAATTCCGGATGGAGACAGTGCAGTCAGCAGTGAGATTGTTAACTCCCAATTGCTGGATGGCAGTGATAGACCTGAAAGATGCTTATTACCATGTTACAATTTTTCCAGGTCATCAGAGGTTCTTGCGAGTAGCAGTAGAGATGGGAGGGGTGGTTCAGCATTACCAATATCAGGCCCTTTCCTTTGGAATCTCCATGGCCCCTAGAGTCTTACCAAAATAGTGGCAGAAATGGGGTCATGTATAAAAGAGAAAGACGTTCTGTTTATTCTATATCTAGACGACTTTCTCATTGTGGCAAGATCTAGGGATCATTCTAAATTCCACAGCTCAGAGATGTTTTCTCCCTCCAGAGAAAATAGAGAGGGTTCTGTCCCTAGTAAAAACCCTGATCCAGTCCCCCCAGGTCACTATAAGAAAGGCTATGTCCATCCTGGGGACTCTCACGGCCTGTATTCCAGCAGTACCTTGGGCTCAGAGCCACTCCCGAGACCTGCAGTGGGAAATCCTGACAGCCTGGCGTCAGGAAGAGAAAATTGTTGACAAATTTATGTGGGTGTCTCGACCAACAAGAGAAATCCTGTGTTGGTGGTTAGTCAGGGGTCACCTAGAAATTGGAGTTCCATGGAGGATCTCAGACCCCCTAATTATTACCAAGGATGCCAGCACTTGAGGGTGGGATGCCCACATGGGGGATCAGATGTTTCAGGGCTGCTGGTCAAGGAGTCTTTCTCAGGCATCCTCGAATCAGAAGGAACTAATGGCGATTTTGGAGACCTTGAAAATAGTAGGTCAGGGTATTCGGAATCTCCATGTAAGGATCATGTCCGACAATATGACTGCAGTATCATATATAAACAGGCAAGGGGGTACGAGGTCCCTTCCCCTTATGAAAATAATGGCCCAGATTCTACATCTGTCAGAGCCTCTGGTTCTCTCCTTGTCCGCTCTGCATATCAGGGGGTCAGACAATTTCAGGGCAGATTTTTTGAGCAGTCACAGTCTGAATCAGAGCGAGTGGGAATTGAACCCATCCCTCTTTTTAGAGATCACCAGGGTTTGGAGGGTCGTGGAAATAGATCTCTTTGCCAGTCGGTCAAACAAGAAGTTGGAGAAATTTTTTTCCCTAAACCCAGAGGAATCCCCCTTTGGGGTGGATGCTCTGTCCCACAAGTGGGATTTCAATCCAGTTTACGCTTTTCCTCCCTTCTTTCTCATTCCAGCAGTTCTGAAGAAGATCAGGGAGGATCTAGCGAGGGTTATTCTAATTGCCCCCTTTTGGCCGAGGAGAGCCTGGTTTACCTGGCTAAGGATCCTGTCCGTTTCGGACCCTTGGAGTCTCCCAGTCAGCCAGGACCTTCTATGTCAGGGCCCCATTCTCCACCCAGAGTCCAGCCACTTACATTTGACGTCCTGGAATTTGAGCAGAGATTACTTGCCTCAAAAGGTTTTTCTAGAATCTCATTTCCACTCTTCTAAAAAGCAGAAAACCGGTCACTACTAAAATATACGCTAGGACTTGGTTCCGTTTTTTTGAATTTCTAAGGGGTTCTTCGGGGGAGCTTAGGGATATACCTAGAAAACAGATTCTAGAGTTCCTTCAGAAGGGGCTAGAAAAGGGGCTTTCTACCAGCACTTTAAGAGTACAGGTTCCAGCCTTTAGTGCTCTGCTAAACGTTAAATTGGCTGACGATCCCTGGGTGATTAGGTTCATCAAGGCGCCTCTAGAAGTAGTCCTGTTGTTATGTCCAGAGTTCCTCCCTGGGACTTGAACCTAGGTCTGTCTGCCTTAACTAAACCTCTCTTTGAACCATTGGACTCTATCCCTATTAAAAATTTATCCCTGAAAAGGATTCTTGTAGTGGCCCTTACCTCGGCACGTCGCATAGGAGAATTGCAGGCTCTATCAGGTAATCCACCCTTTACTGTTATTACAGAGGACAGGGTAATAATTAAACCAGACCCAGCTTTTTTGCCTAAAGTAGCCTCAAAATTTTATAGATCTCAGGAGATAGTTCTCCCCTCCCTCTGTGCTAACCCGAGTAATGCTAAGGAGCAGGAATACCACTGTTTGGATGTAAGACGTTGCCTAATCCAGTATTTGTCCTCTACTTCCTCCTGGAGGAAATGTACTTCCCTTTTTGTTCTCTTTTCAGGTTCCAACAAAGGGAAAGCGGCCTCTAAGTGTAGTCTGGCTAGGTGGGTGAGACTAGCAATCTCCCTGGCCTACAGTTCTTTGGGCCTTCCTCTCCCCAGTGGGGCTCAAGGCACATTCTACTAGGGCGATTGCCACCTCCTGGGCCGAGAGAGCTGATGCTTCCATAGAATCTATCTGCAAAGCAGTGACCTGGTCTTCACCTTTTACCTTTTTTCGCCGTTATAGGCTGGACATTGGGGCTTCTGCTGATCTTTCTTTTGGAAGGAAAGTTTTACAAGCGGTGGTCCCTCCCTAGTTTTTTCCTATTTTATTCTCTCTGGGTGCTGTCGTGGGTGATGGGAAAAAATGGTAATTACTTACCGGCAATTGGATTTTCCAGAACCAACAACAGCACCATCCTTTATCCCTCCCTTTTTTCTTGGTGATGGACTTTTGTTTGGCACTGGGTGTAACAAGCAAAAAAAAAAAAAAAAGTTTTGACCTTAGGGTCATGAGTTATAAGTTAACTGGAGTCTCTCTTTCGCTTCTATAAAACAACTGAGGGGTAGGAGAGGCTCCACCTTTTTATACCGTAGGTTTCCTGTCCCTTGGGGCGGATCCTCTCTCTGGGTGCTGTCGTGGGTTCTGGAAAATCCAATTACCGGTAAGTAATTACCATTTTTTTAATGATAGAATCCCTTTAACCTCTATCTTCCTGTCCCCTCAGAGGTGAAGAGGGCAACCTCCAGTGGTGCTATCATGAAGGAACAAAAAACACCAGAAATTTTTCACCATCTCGCCTTACAAAAATGATATAAAAAGTGGTCAAAAAGTCATATGTACTCCAAAACAGTACCAATAAAAAGCATAGGGCATCCCGTAATAAAAAACAAAAAACCAACTCGGTCAACCAAAAATTAAAAATGTTACACAGCTCAGATGGCAATGCAAAAATAATTGATTTATGTCCCCAATTGGGTTTAAATTCTGCAAAATTAATAATGCATAAGAAAACAATATAAATTAGGTATCGCTGTAATCGTAACAACCCACAGAATAAAGGTAACATGTTACTTATGCTCTATGCTGATGGTGAAAAATTTTAAAGGTAAAATGCAATGCCAGAATTGATGTTTGTTTTTTATTTCACCAAATAAAGAGTTAATAAAATTTATTCAATAAGTTTTAGGCACCCCAAAATGGTGTCATTACAAAATGCATCTCATACTGCAAAAAACAAGCCCTACTCATATGGGTACATCACCAGAAAAATAAAAAATATAGCTTGTACAATGTGAAGACAAACACCCCAAAAATTGGCAAATCATTAGGGCATAACTGGCTGCAGCAGGAAGGGAATGTATAAGCTGTGCTAGTGTATATCAGGGTACAAACCACATTTAGAGCTTACGAGGGAAATACACCAGGAGTGCCCCCGCCCCCCCTCAATCACAGGAGCTATTGAGGAAATAGTAGGGAATTTGGTGTTCCCAATGTCCTCCGCACAGCTTACATATTCACTGTTCACCATCCGCTGTGCATTCACGTCTGGCATACTAATGCTCACTACACCCCTTGATAAATTATTTGAGAGGTGCAGTTTTCAAAATGATGTCATTCCCTAGGGTATTCCACTTTATTGGCACCTCGGGGCTCTGCAAACATGACATGGCGTCCAAATACCAAACATCTAAATCTGCATTCCAAAAGCCTTCTTCACATGTGTGCCCTGCTGTGTACCCAAACTATAGTTTATGCCCACATGTATGACACTGGTGTACGCAGGATAACGTACTTAATGGCATATGTGGGTATAAACTGATATTTGGCCACACAGCTGTGCACAGAAGGGAAGGAGCGCCATGTGGTTTTTGGAGTGCAGATTTAGACTGTTTGGTTTTTGGACATCATACCACCTTTGCAAAGCCCTGAAATGTGGATAAATGGAATCCCCTGACATGTGACCCCATTTTAGAAAATACAAGTGTTACTATAATTTATAGTAATGAATGAATATGCAGCTGATGGTGAAACTGGCAATTTTTCCAGAAAAACATAATTTTGGTGTGTAATATGTTGTGCCCGGCTTGCATCAGAGATGATCTCTCCAAAAGCTGTTGTGCTCGGGATACCCGCTTAACAGTTTTTGGAGTGTGTGGCTCTGCTGACACAAGCTGGGCACAACATATCTCTGGAAAAATTGCAATTTTCACTTTTCATAATCAGCTGCGCATTCATTAAATTAAGGGTTTAAAGGGCTCTGCAAAAGTGGCATGATGTCCAAAAACCAAACTGTTCTCCAAAAACCAAAATGCGCTCCATCCCTTCTGTGCCCAGCTGTAGCCAAACAGTAGTTTATACCCACATATGGCATTGAGTATGTTATCCTGGGTACAACTGTCATACATGTGGACATAAACTATCGTTTGGGCACACAGCAGGGTGCAGATGTGAAGGAGCGCTATGTAGCTTTTGGAGCACAGATTTAGTTTTTGAACACCATGTTACATTTGCAGAGACTCTAAAATTGCCCCTACAAAATGGGGTCACTTCTCAGGGAATTCAAATTTACTGGTACCTCCAGGGCTCTGCAAAAACAACATTGCATCCAGAAAGTCCTTCTAAATCTATACTTCAAAAGCTAAAAAGTGCAGTGCTCCCTCCCTTCTGAGCCCTGCTGTGTGCCCAAAAAGCAGTTTATACCCACATATACAACTTTTCCATACCTGGGGTAGCCCACACAATAGTTTTAGGAGTGCATGTCTCTGATGACACAAAGTGGGCGCAAGATATTGGGCACTGAAATTGCATATTTCTTTAAAAATTTCAGTTTTCACTTTATACATTAATGTTTGGGAAGCACTCTTGGGCACTAAAATGATAATACCCCTTTAGAAAATTCCCTGAGGGGTGTAGTCACTTTTGGGGGGGTTTCCATTGTATTCGTACTTTAGGGGCTCTACAAATGTGACATGGCACCTGAAAACTATTCCAGCCACATCTGCCCTCCAAGAGCCAAATCACGCTCTCTCCATTCTGAGCCCCACTATGTACCCATACAGCAGTTTACGACTACATTTGGGGCATTTCCGTGTTCAGGAGAAATTTTGTAACAAACTGTGGTGTGTTTTTTCTTCTTTAACCCCTTGTAAAAATTTAAATTTAGGACTAAATTGACAATTTATTGGAAAAAAAAAAAGTAATATTTCATTTTTACGTTCCAATGCTAATAAAATCTGTGAAATAGTTGTGAGGTCAAAACGCTCACTATACCCCTTGATAAATTTAATGAGAGGTGTGGTTTCCACAATGGGGTCACTTTTTGGGGGGGTTTACATTGTACTGGTACGTTAGGGGTTCTGCAAATGAGAAATTGTACCTGAAAACTATTCCAGCAAAATCTGCCCTCCAAACGCCAAATAGTGTTCTTTCCATTCTGAGCCCTGACATTTACCCATACAGCAGTCTACGACCACATATGGAGTACTCCCATGTTCAGGATAAATTGTGTAACTAACTTTGGTGAGCTTTTTTTTCCTTTATCCTTTGATGCTAAATTGACAGTTTATTGGAAAAAATAATTTTTCATTTTCAAGTCTCTATGTTAATAAAATCTGAAACAGCTGTAGGGTCCAAATCAATTTTTTTTTTCAAAAAAAATAATGAAATGTCTAAGGATAGGTTCACACCTGCACCTGCTCTCCGCTCAGGGATTCCATTCCCCATTCCCAAGCTTACCCCACGAACGAAACCCGAACGCATGTGTGAACTTAGTGTAAATTTGTTATAATATATTGTTCTAATATATTGTTTTAATTCCCGTGAAACACTTAAATGGTTAACAACCTCCGAAATTCTGTTTTGAATTATTTGAGGGGTGCAGTTTTGAAAATGGTGTAATTTATGGGCGGTTTTAATATATAGACCTTTATAATCCCCTTCGGAACTGAAGTGGTCCCTAAAAAATTAGTTTGAGAAATTTTCTTGTAAATTTGAAAAATTGCTGTTACACTTGTAAGACTTCTAACATCCAAAATAAATTAATGGATGATTAAAAGATGATGCCAATATATAGCAGAGATATGGTAGATTATACAGTGCCTTGCAAAAGTATTCGGCTGAACTTTTCAACCTTTTGCCACATTTCAGGCTTCAAACATAAGGATATAAAATTTTAATTTTTTGGTGAAGAATCAACAAGTGGGACACAATCGTGAAGTGGAATGAAATTTATTGGATATTTTAAACTTTTGTAAAAAATAAAAAACTGAAAAGTGGGGCGTGCCAAATTATTCGGCCCCCTTAAGTTAATACTTTTTAGCGCCACCTTTTGCTGCGATTACAGCTGCAAGTCGCTATGTCTCTATCAGTTTTGCACATCGAGAGACTGAAATTTTTGCCAATTCTTCCTTGGAAAACAGCTCGAGTTCAGTGAGGCTGGATGGAGAGCGTTTGTAAACAGCAGTTTTCAGCTCTTTCCACAGATTCTCGATTGGATTCAGGTCTGGACTTTGACTTGGCCATTCTAACACCTGGATACGTTTATTTGTGAACCATTCCATTGTAGATTTTGCTTTATGTTTGGGATCATTGTCTTGTTGGAAGATAAATCTCCGTCCCTGTTTCAGGTCTTTTGCAGACTCCAACAGGTTTTCTTCCAGAATGGTCCTGTATTTGGCTCCATCCATCTTCCCATCAATTTTAACCATCTTCCCTGTCCCTGCTGAAGAAAAGCAGGCCCAAACCATGATGCTGCCACCACCATGTTTGACAGTGGGGATGGTGTGTTCAGGGTGATGAGCTGTGTTGCTTTTACGCCAAACATATCGTTTTGCATTGTGGCCAAAAAGTTCGATTTTGGTTTCATCTGACCAGAGCACCTTCTTCCACATGTTTGGTGTGTCTCCCAGGTGGCTTGTGGCAAACTTTAAACGAGACTTTTTATGGATATCTTTGAGAAATGGCTTTCTTCTTGCCACTCTTCCATAAAGGCCAGATTTGTGCAGTGTACGACTGATTGTTGTCCTATGGACAGACTCTCCCACCTCAGCTGTAGATCTCTGCAGTTCATCCAGAGTGATCATGGGCCTCTTGGCTGCATCTCTGATTAGTCTTCTCCTTGTTTGAGATGAAAGTTTAAAGTGACGGCTGGGTCTTGGTAGATTTGCAGTGGTCTGATACTCCTTCCATTTCAAGATGATCGCTTGCACAGTGCTCCTTGGGATGTTTAAAGTTTGGGAAATCTTTTTGTATCCATATCCAGCTTTAAACTTCTCCACAACAGTATCACGGACCTGCCTGGTGTGTTCCTTGGTCTTCATGATGCTCTCTGCGCTTTAAACAGAACCCTGAGACTATCACAGAGCAGGTGCATTTATACGGAGACTTGATTACACACAGGTGGATTATATTTATCATCATCAGTCATTTAGGACAACATTGGATCATTCAGAGATCCTCACTGAACTTCTGGAGTGAGTTTGCTGCACTGAAAGTAAAGGGGCCGAATAATATTGCACGCCCCACTTTTCATTTTTTTTTATTTTTTACAAAAGTTTAAAATAACCAATACATTTCGTTCCACTTCACAATTGTGTCCCACTTGTTGTTGATTCTTCACCAAAAAATGAAAATTTTATATCTTTATGTTTGAAGCCTGAAATGTGGCAAAAGGTTGAAAAGTTCAAGGGGGCCGAATACTTTTGCAAGGCACTGTATTTATTAATGTATTTGAGTGGTATGATATCATAAGCCGAGGACCACTTATTTAAATAAAACTTAACTTTTAATAGAGTATATAACAAATCAATCAATTTATAACAAGACGACAGTAATCATGGTGCACATGTTCAACCGTGCTCAAAGGTAAAAAAGGAATGGCGTTACCTGAACCTTTTAAGAGGCCATGGGGATCTGATGGGACTTGATGTTGAGGGTTGATTTCCTACCCTGACTGTCCATATGTCCCCAATTGACTCCTGTCCTTACAAGGACAGTCCCCAAAAGCTCTCCCTATAATTTCCCTATGAAGTACAACTCCTTTACCAATGCGTTTCATGTCCCAACTATATGAGGGGGCAATCATCATGGGATTGGTGATGTCTGCCCAGTGGAGGTCAAATTTCAGTTAGCAGCTCCATGCTATTCATTAAAACAATGAAGGGAAAGCTCAATCCTGAGTGCAGGGGAGCTCCTCTGTCAGTGGTGGTCCCATAACTGAACTCAGATTTCACATTTTGAAAATTTAGATTCCTGGATGTCCTACGGCAGCACAATTACACAAGGGTTTTAGCCCCCTAGGTACAACCAGAGAGACAGTTAGCCATAGCAAACAAATAATCAATCAATCAATTAACAAGGACCTATCCTATAGAGTCAAGGAAGTAGGCAGGACATCTTGTATTTTTTATTTCTCTCTAGGTGCTTGAGACAGGATGTGTTTAGAATTTTTCAGCAGTTGCTGGGCTTCCGGGCTGTATACAGGGGCGGGTCCCTGTCCCTCAGTTCCGAAGGTGTTCCAAGATGATGCCGATTGTTTCTATTTGGACTGGCCTTGGTTCACACACATGTTTGTGGAATTACCTGTTCAGGAGTTCCCCACTAAACATGGTTGGTAGCAGATGGAGGCACTTTGGGTACTCCCTGAAGTATGCGCGCCTAGCCCAGCAATTCACTACACATAGCGCACTGGAAATGGCGCGTGCTCAGAAATGATGCATGTTGCTCCAGGACTGGCATCCATCAGCCGTGTGGGCAAACCACCAGAAATAATGGAAATGGAGCCAGTAACCGGCAGCATGAGGTATGTAAGGCTGAATGCTCTGAGCAGTTCCATTTTGTTTGACCTGCTGTGTTTAGCTCTGCTCTGATTCTAATATAGACTGTAACTCCTCACATGCCAGTAACCTGCAGCATGGCACACTCGCCTCCTGCTCAGCCCTATGCTTACTGAGGTAAGTAAGGATGAATGTTCTGAGTAGATCCATTTTGGTTGCTGCACTGGTTCCAATAGACACTGTAACTCCTCACATGCCAGTAACCAGCAGCATGGCGCACTCGCCTCCTGCTCAGCCCTCTGCTTACTGAGGTAAGTAAGGCTGAATGTTCTGAGCAGCTCCATTTTGGTTGCCCTGGTATGTTTAGCTCTGCACTGATTCCTCTACGCACTTTAACTCTTCACATGCTGGAGCACTGATACAGTGCCTTGCGAAAGTATTTGGCCCCCTTGAACTTTTCAACCTTTTGCCACATTTCAGGCTTCAAACATAAGGATATAAAATTTTTATTTTTTTGTGAAGAATCAACAAAAAGTGGGACACAATCATGAAGTGGAACGAAATTTATTGGATATTTTAAACTTTTGTAAAAAATAAAAAACTGAAAAGCGGGGCATGCCAAATTATTCGGCCCCCTTAAGTTAATACTTTGTAGCGCCACCTTTTGCTGCGATTACAGCTGCAAGTCGCTTGGGGTATGTCTCTATCAGTTTTGCACATCGAGAGACTGAAATTCTTGCCCATTCTTCCTTGGAAAACAGCTCGAGCTCAGTGAGGTTGGATGGAGAGCATTTGTGAACAGCAGTTTTCAGCTCTTTCAACAGATTCTCGATTGGATTCAGGTCTGGACTTTGACTTGGCCATTCTAACACCTGGATACGTTTATTTGTGAACCATTCCATTGTAGATTTTGCTTTATGTTTGGAATCATTGTCTTGTTGGAAGATAAATCTCCGTCCCAGTTTCAGGTCTTTTGCAGACTCCAACAGGTTTTCTTCCAGAATGGTCCTGTATTTGGCTCCATCCATCTTCCCATCAATTTTAACCATCTTCCCTGTCCCTGCTGAAGAAAAGCAGGTCCAAACCATGATGCTGCCACCACCATGTTTGACAGTGGGGATGGTGTGTTCAGGGTGATGAGCTGTGTTGCTTTTACGCCAAACATATCATTTTGCATTATGGCCAAAAAGTTCGATTTTGGTTTCATCTGACCAGAGCACCTTCTTCCACATGTTTGGTGTGTCTCCCAGGTGGCTTGTGGCAAACTTTAAACAGTCTCGTTTAATGGATATCTTTGAGAAATGGCTTTCTTCTTGCCACTCTTCCATAAAGGCCAGATTTGTGCAGTGTACGACTGATTGTTGTCGTATGGACAAACTCTCCCACCTCAGCTGTAGATCTCTGCAGTTCATCCAGAGTGATCATGGGCCTTCAAGGGCAAGTCCGTCACCTCACAAGAAAGCCTTGCAGACCTCATGCTTCAAGAGCAGTTCTTGACCATTTGTACAGAGGAAGTGCAAAAATACCTCCTGGACCGAGAGCCCAAGGACCTTGAAACAGCCGCAGCAATGGCGGATCGTTATGTTGCCAACCAGTTGCCGTGGACACCTGCCAGCGACGGCTGGAGGAGGGGTAAGACATACTCTGTCCCGGGTGGTTCCTATACGTCCCCTGCCCCTCGAGCTCTGAGCTCCCCGGCGACCTCTCTCATACCACAGGGAGAGATCAGGCGGTGCCACACCTGTAATCAAACGGGACATTTACAACGAGACTGCCCCAACCACCCTAGGAACCCCCCTGCTCCCCAAACTACAGCGGCCGGTCCATCTGTGTATCTGGTTGCGAGGGAGGGGCCCCAGCCTAATGCTAACCGTCAACAGGTCACTGTGGGGGACAAAGTGGTGATGGGATTCCGGGACACTGGGGCAGATGTTACGCTGGTACAACCAGATTTGGTCCCCCCAGACAGTATTATTCCCGGGAAAACTCTGACCCTACGGGGTATTGGATTGGAACGTTTTACTGTACCCATGGCTTGTGTCCATTTAGACTGGGGTGCAGGGAAAGGAATGCGGGATGTGGGAGTGATGTCTGAGTTGCCTGCCAATGTACTGTTGGGGACAGATTTGGGACCTATGATGTGCCAATATGGGTTGGGGGCCACCCCAGCTCCCTGTGATCAGCTGTCTGTCCAGGCTGATATGTCTGACATTGTGCCTGTGGGACTAACTGCAGAGGGGGCTGATAACCCTCCCTCTGAAATGTATCCTCATACATTCTGTGAAAATGCTAATTTAATTGTACTTGTGGGACTACCTGCAGAGGGGGCTGATAACCCTCCCTCTGAAATGTCTCCTCATACATTCTGTGAAAATGCTAATTTAATTGTACCTGTGGGACTACCTGCAGAGGGGGCTGATAACCCTCCCTCTGAAATGGCTCCTCATACAGTTTGTGAAAATGCTAATTTAATTGTACCTGTGGGAATACCTGCAGAGGGGGCTGGTAACCCTCCCTCTGAAATGTCTCCTCATACATTCTGTGAAAATGCTACTTTAACTGTACCTGTGAATGTTGTAGATGAACTTGCCATGTCCAAAGGGAAGGCTAAACCCCTTCCTGAGTTCTTTCCTCCAGGCTGTGAAAATGCTAATTCTACTGTCTCTGGGATTAATGTAGGTGTAAAGGAGCTGAGTGAGGACTGGGCGGTAGACCCGCCCACATCTGCGGGGGCCTCACCCCCCAGTCTGTGTCTCTATGTCTGCCAGTCCTCCCTCCAGCTCAGTGTGATAGAACCAATGCTGTTAATGATACTGCAAATGTCTGCCATGAAACTGTGGATGTTGTACCAGGTGGTTCGGTGTCTCTCTGGGCTCTCCGTGACGGTCCGGATGTAGGACGGACTGCTGGTATTGCGGTGGTTACCCGCAGTCAAAGTGCCATAGGGGTGGAAAGCCTTCCAGCCTCTGCACCGGTCCCTCCGTCACTCGGACGCATTACTGAGACCGCCTTGAGAAATTCCCCCACCCTAGAGCCGGAAGGGTCTGGCAGCTATGTAACATGCGCCTCTCTTTTGTCTCACTCCAGCCAAGAGTTCAGAGATGCTGTCCAAGCTGACCCTAGTCTGGACATATTGAAGGCGCGTGCCACTCAACCACCCTCGGAGTCTGATAAGGCCCAAGTCTGCTGGGACCCCGGGGGAGGTGGGGGAGCCTTGGGGCCAGAGCCTGAGAAGCTAGCGGCAGAGGTGCTCTCAGAAGAGGGGCATAAGCCCCTACTTCCTACAAGCCCCATCTAAAAGGGGGAGGTGTGATGATTCCACTTAAATATGGCTATAACTCAAAGATGTATTTTGATCTCTGGGCATCGTATCTCCATCTTAATTCTATTTAATGTAACTGTGCGTAGCTCTAATCCTAGGTGTATGTTCTCAGTAGTGGCAACAATGTAACAATAGGGCTTTGTATTCATCCCAGAATGGCTCCATTGAATTCCTACATAGCCCTGGGTGATCAAATACACATGTATTGTTTGGCCTGGGCTGCTGATCCGACCTGGTTGATAACATATAGAAGGCATTGTATCATTCCACTTGGTCCCATCTCCTTACAAAGAATCTTGACTTGAGTGCGTTAGTCAATCAGACTTGCCGTCGCCGGTGACCTCATTCTGGGTGGTGTAATCAAGGGTATAAAAGATGAGGTAAGAGGTCAGTGAGGCAGACTACAGAGACTACAAAGAAGAGACTACTGAGGATATACTGTGATGAGCATGCAGGCTGGAATGCTGTGATGCTGCTGCTAGGAGCCTCCACTGGTTATCTCCACATGCTATGTGTGAGTGTTGGACTATAGAGCCACATCAAGGATATGTGTGGTAAAGTAATTATTTCATTTTTATTCCCTTTTTATTTTAAGTGCTGTATATTGTAACTAGTAACTGTTAATGCTTGTATATATCTGCATATCTGTTCTGAACTGCATGTCTTAGATGTTAATACCGACCCATCTAGGGGTTAATAAATATACAAAATTTAGAAAGCTTGTCTTGTATTATCTTGTGGACCCAGCACTCACTGGCGGTGAGTGTGGTTTTTTTATTAAAGAAGTCTCAGGTGTGGGCCAAAGCGGTGTTGGCGCACTGAGGATCTTTCACACCGATGCATGCTGACTTCCTTGCGCAGTGACAGCCAAATTGTCACTATTTGGCAGAGGGATGACTACTGGCTCTCCACCATGTTGGACCCTCGCTACTGGGGAAAAATTGGGGCCTTTTTTACACCCGCTGAGAGGGAGGACAAACTGAACTACTATAGAGACATGCTATGTAGCAAGTTGGCCGCTGCCTACCTGCGCCATCGTCCATCCTCTCGTATGTCCGACCGGGGGGGCCCTGAGCGCTCAACTTGCACTGGCATGGCAGCTGTGGGAGGCAGTGGGGGTGGCAGGAGCAGTATCGGCTCCATCAGCAGCAGCCTGAGCCTAGAGTCACTGATGAGCAGCTTTCTTCAGCCGCATAGCGAAGAAGCTGCTCATCAGCAGCTAGACAGAGAGCAGAAGTTGAACCAGCAGGTGGTGGCATACTTAGAGTGCACCCTGCCACCCGTCATTGAAGATCAGCTGAACTACTGGGCAGCCAAACTGGATTTGTGGCCGCAACTGGCCGAGTTTGCCCTGGAAAAGCTGTCCTGCCTGGCCAGTAGTGTGGCATCAGAGCGGGTATTTAGTGCGGCGGGGGCCATAGTTACACCAAGGAGAACTCGCCTGTCCACCTAAAATTTGGAGAAATTGACCTTTGTGAAGATGAATCAGGCATGGATCAGCCAGGACTTCCATCCACCAATGCCTGATGCAGCAGATTAAATGATCCATGCTGCCTCACCACACTCTGCCACTGGTTCACTGTATGGCCTCCTAAGTCTGTTGCTACCTACACATTATATCACCTTTGCACTCTGTTGCCTGCTCACTCTGCTGCCATCTCTGCACTCTGCCACTGGGTGACTGTATGGCCTCCTCACATTGCTGCCACATCCTCACTCTGCCACTGGGTCACTGTATGGCCTACTAAGGCTGCTGACACCTCCACACTCTCTTACTGGGTCACTGTATGGCCTACTAAGGTTGCTGACACCTCCACACTCTCTTACTCTGTGTACTCCTCATGCCGCTGCCACTTGGTCACTGTATGCCCTCCTCATGTCGCTGCCACTGGGTCACTGTATGCCCTCCTCATGTTGCTGCCACTGGGTCACTGTATGGCCTCCTCAAGCCGTTTCCACTGGGTCACTGTATGCCCTCCTCATGCCGCTGCCACCGGGTCACTGTATGGCCTCCTCATGCCACTGCCACCAGGTCACTGTATGGCCTCCTCATGCCGCTGCCACTGGGTCACTGTATGGCCTCCTCATGTTGCTGCCACTTGGTCACTGTATGGCCTCATGCCGCTGCCACTTTCTTATTGTATGCCCTCCTCATGTTGCTGCCACTGGATCACTGTATGGCCTCCTCATGTTGCTGCCACTTGGTCACTGTATGGCCTCCTCATGCCACTACCACTTTGTCACTGTATGCCCTCCTCATGTTGCTGCCACTGGATCAATGTATGGCCTCCTCATACTTCTGCCACTGGGTCACTGTATGACCTCCTCATGCCGCTGCCACCGGTTCACTGTATGGCCTCCTTATGTTGCTGCCACTGGGTCACTGTATGGCCTCCTCATGCCGTTTCCACTGGGTCATTCTGCATCCTCCTCATGCTGCTGCCACTGGGTCACTGTATGCCCTCCTCATGCTGCTGCCACCTTCACATTGTAACCTTGTCACCAGCAACTTGGCCAGGTGACGCCACTTCCGCTTCCACATTCTGACACTCTTGGTCCTGCAACAATGTCCACCTCATCCTCCACTGTTTCCTCAAACTCCACTGCAGGGACAATTCACAGTGCTCCTCCAGCATACCACATGTGTAGGGCATAAAAGAGTCACACTTTTCTACACCTCGTTTGCCTGGGCGAACGATGCCACACAGGGGAGGAACTGGGTCACTGTATGTCATCCTCATGCCGCTTCCACTGGGTCACTCTGCGTAACCCTCATGCCACTGCCACTGTATACCCTCTTCATGCTGCAGCCACTGGGTCCTTGTATGCCCTCCTCATGCCGCTGCCACCGGGTCACTGTATGTCCTCCTCATGCCGCTGCCACTGGGTCACTGTATGGCATCCTTATGCCTTTTCCAATGGGTCAATCTGCATCCTCCTCATGCTGCTGCCACTGGGTCACTCTGTGTAACCCTCATGCCACTGTCACTGGGTCACTGTATGGCCTCCACATGCCACAGCCACTGGGTCACTGTATGCCCTCCTCATGCCGCTGCCACCGGGTCACTGTATACCCTCCTCATGCCACTGCCACCAGGTCACTGTATGGCCTCCTCATGCCGCTGCCACTGGGTCACTGTATGGCCTCCTCATGTTGCTGCCACTTGGTCACTGTATGGCCTCATGCCGCTGCCACTTTCTTACTGTATGCCCTCCTCATGTTGCTGCCACTGGATCACTGTATGGCCTCCTCATGTTGCTGCCACTTGGTCACTGTATGGCCTCCTCATGCCACTACCACTTTGTCACTGTATGCCCTCCCCATGTTGCTGCCACTGGATCAATGTATGGCCTCCTCATACTTCTGCCACTGGGTCACTGTATGACCTCCTCATGCCGCTGCCACCGGTTCACTGTATGGCCTCCTTATGTTGCTGCCACTGGGTCACTGTATGGCCTCCTCATGCTGTTTCCACTGGGTCATTCTGCATCCTCCTCATGCTGCTGCCACTGGGTCACTGTATGCCCTCCTCATGCTGCTGCCACCTTCACATTGTAACCTTGTCACCAGCAACTTGGCCAGGTGGCGCCACTTCCGCTTCCACATTCTGACACTCTTGGTCCTGCAACAATGTCCACCTCATCCTCCACTGTTTCCTCAAACTCCACTGCAGGGACAATTCACAGTGCTCCTCCAGCATACCACATGTGTAGGGCATAAAAGAGTCACACTTTTCTACACCTCGTTTGCCTGGGCGAACGATGCCACACAGGGGAGGAACTGGGTCACTGTATGTCATCCTCATGCCGCTTCCACTGGGTCACTCTGCGTAACCCTCATGCCACTGCCACTGTATACCCTCTTCATGCTGCAGCCACTGGGTCCTTGTATGCCCTCCTCATGCCGCTGCCACCGGGTCACTGTATGTCCTCCTCATGCCGCTGCCACTGGGTCACTGTATGGCATCCTTATGCCTTTTCCAATGGGTCAATCTGTATCCTCCTCATGCTGCTGCCACTGGGTCACTCTGTGTAACCCTCATGCCACTGTCACTGGGTCACTGTATGGCCTCCACATGCCACAGCCACTGGGTCACTGTATGCCCTCCTCATGCCGCTGCCACCGGGTCACTGTATGCCCTCCTCATGCCACAGCCACCGGGTCACTGTATGCCCTCCTCATGCCGCTGCCACTGGGTCACTGTATGGCCTCCTCATGCCGCTGCCACTGGGTCACTGTATGGCATCCTCATGCCGTTTCCACTGGGTCACTCTGCGTCCTCCTCATGCAGCTGCCACCAGGTCACTGTATGGCCTCCACATGCCGCTGCCACTGGGTCACTGTATGCCCTCCTCATGCCGCTGCCACTGGGTCACTGTATGCCCTCCTCATGCCACTGCCACTGGGTCACTTTATGCCCTCCTCATGCCACTGCCATCAGGTCACTGTATGGCAGCCTCATGCTGTTTCCACTGGGTTAATCTGTGTCCTCCTCATGCTGCTGCCACCAGGTCACTGTATGGCCTCCTCATGCCGCAGCCACTGGGTCACTGTATGCCCTCCTAAGGCTGCTACTACCTCCACCTCTGCCACTGGGTCACTGTATGCCCTCCTAAGGCTGCTACTACCTCCACCTCTGCCACTGGGTCACTGTATGCCCTCCTCATGCCACAGTCACTGCTGGGTCACTGTATGTCCTCCTAATGCCACTACCACTGGGTCACTGTATGGTCTCCTCATGCTTCTGCCACCTCCACATTATGTCGCCTTGCCACTCTGTGGTTTAATGATGCTGCTGCCAGCTCCACATTATGTCGCCTTGCCACTCTGTAGACATATATGTGGAATCGACAGACGACGGTGTAGACGACTGTTGGGTCTCTGCACGGTTCTTTCTACCTGGCACGAACATGGACCTCTAAGGCTAGGTTCACACTTTAGTTAGATGGTCAGTTTTGGCCCCGTAACTGTCCAAATAAGTGAAGTGTGCATCGATTCTAAGAGCGACGCCTGTCATGTGCGTGTCATTCAGACTCACAGTATTGTTTGACTACTACATTAGGCGTGTTACTGCAAGGCACAGTGCTCTACTCCACTATACAGGCTCTCTGAAGCTAGGAAATAGGTGTTTTTTAGCAATATTCGCCACGAAGTAATTTGGATCGAAGCAAATTTTTTTGGAACTTCGAATAGAAGTGCCGAATCGAACTTTTGAGAAATTCACTCATCTCTAGTCACCATCTCATAAGAACCTTTTTCATTGAAAAATCTAAGTCCTTTGTCACAAAAACCAGCTCCGTTATGGAACCTGCAGTGGTCATTAATGCGCTGATGGAATCTCCATTTGAGCCCCTTTTAGCTTCAATAAGAGTGCTAACCTTCAAAGGTTCCTTCTTGGTCGCCATAACATCTGTCAGGCACTTAAGTGAATTACAGGCTCTCTCTTGCAAAGAGCCCTATCGGAGAGTCCTGGAGGATTGTCTTCTTGGGAAGGAACCTTGACAAGGTTCTCACAAGTTACTCTCTGTCAGAAATATCAGCCAGGAATTGCCTTGCCAGTGTTTTTCCCTCAACCTCAGGGTGAGGAGTAACTAAAGTGGCACTCTTTACATTTTAAAAAGAGCACTCCTTATCTGCAGAGAACCAACAGCTTCAGGAAAACGGAAAATTTGTTCCTGCAACATTATGGCCCAAATAAGGGGAAAAAGGCAAATAAAGTCACACTGGCAAGATGTATCAGGGCTACAATTGAAATGTGCTACCAACTGAGTGGTCTACAATCTCCTTTCAAATTCAGAGCTCATTCCACTCTGTCCATGTCCACATCATGGGAAAGAGTGGGACATATTCCACTAGAACAAATTTGCAGGGCTGCAACCTGATCCTCTTCATCCACATTTATCAAGCACTACAGACTCGATTCGCTAACAGCAGAGGGATCCTTATTTGGCAAAAGAGAGCTTGAAGTGGCAGCCGGAATCCCTCCCTATTATCTTATTGCTTTTCAAGTCCCTTGTGTAATTGTGCTGCCGTAGGATGTCCAGGAAGAATTAAAATTTAGTCACCAAAATTTTTGTTTCCTGGAGTCCGTAGGCAGCACAAGCTACCCTCCCTTTTAAATTTCTAATGCTTTATAAAAATACAAGGTGTCCTGCCTACTTCCTTGGCTTTATAGGATAGGTCCTTGTTAATTGATTGTTTGTTTGCTATGGCTAACTAACCTGTCTCTCTGGTTGTACCTAGGTGTGATGATTCTACTTAAATATGGCTATAACGCAGAGATGTATTTTGATCTCTGGGTATAGTATCTCCCTTCTTACCTGCATTTACTCATAAGGTGCGCAGCTATAATCCTAGTTGTATGTTATCAGTAGAAGCAACATTGTAACAATAGGGCTTTGTATCCATCCCAGCAGGGATCCATTGTACTCCTACACAGCCCTGAGTGATCAAACAAACACCTGCATTGTCCAGTCTGCACTGGTAGATCAGATATGGCTGATAACATTGTATCATTCCACTTGGTCTCAACTCAATACAAAGAGTCTGGACTTGAGTGCATTATTCAATCAGACTTGCTGCTGCCGATGACCTCATTCTGGGAGGTGGCATAAAGGGTATAAAAGATGAGGTAAGAGGTCTGTGGGAGGAGATTATGCTATGGAGATTGGGCTGAGACTACAAGAGTTTACTGAGAGACTGTGATGAGAGCATGCAGGCTGGAATATACTGTGATGCCACATGCTAGGAGTTAATGCCACATGCCAAAAAGCCTCCACTGGTGTGATGATTCTGCTTAAATATGGCTATAACTCAGATGTATTTTGATCTCTGGGGATAGTATCTCCCTTCTTACCTGCATTTACTCATAAGGTGCGCAGCTATAATCCCAGGTGTATATTGGCAATAGTGGCCAGGCTGGAACAATAGGGCTTTGTATCCATCCCAGCAGGGCTCCATTGTATTCATACACAGCCCTGAATGATCAAAGAAACATACATTGTCCAGTCTGCACTGTAGATCAGATATGGCTGATAACATTGTATCATTCCACTTGGTCTCAGCTCTTTGCAAAGAATCTGGACTTGAGTGCATTATTCAATCAGACTTGCTGCCGCCGATGACCTCATTCTGGGAGGTGGCATAAAGGGTATAAAAGATGAGGTAAGAGGCAATGGGAGGAGATTATGCTATGGAGACTGTGCTGAGACTACTAGAGTTTACTGAGAGACTGTGAGAGCATGCAGGCTGGCATGCCACATGCCAAGAAGCCTCCACTGGTTACTCACATATACCAGAGCATGTGTGAGTGTTGGACTATAGAGCCACATCAAGGAGATGCGTGGTAAAGTAATTATTTCACTTTTATGCCCTTTTATTTTATAGCACTGTATCTTGTAACTAGTAACTGTTAATGCTTGCATACATCTGCATATCTGTTCTGAACTGCATGTGTTAGATGTTAATACCGACCCATTTAGGGGTTAATAAATATATAAAATTTAGAAAGCTTGTCTTGTATTTATCTTGTGAACCTGACACTCACTGGCGGTGAGTGTGGTTTTTATATGAAAGGAGACTCAGGTGTGGCCACAGCGGTGTTGGCGCACTGAGGATCTTTCACATTGGTGGCAGCGTAGTGGGATCTTAGGATAAACAGCGTGCGTTGGGGACCTTTATCCCTCAAACGCTGGGGATTGTAGTAATCCTATGAGACAAGCTCGGTATTAAAGCAAGCATTAAGATACAGTGAAAGTTTGATACAGTGCTGTTCCCCTCCCTTACTCTTTGTATTCTATCCTATCTTTTATTTGGCAAATACCAGTGGATGGCTAGTGGGCTCAGAAGCAGAGCTCAAGAATTGCTGAACCAGGCTTTTGGAGATCCTGAGCATATGGCTGAAATGGAGGCAGCCACAGCCATGCAGAGAATCGAGCAGAGTCCTGATTTTGGGGCTAGGCCAGGAAGTGCAGCAAGCAGCCCAGTCCCAAGGATTACTTCACCAGGAGAGACCAGTAACCCCAGCCTTGTGGGGGGAACGGTTTCATACTGGCAAATGGCCCTACAGCAAGTAGGCACCAGTGACCCTAACACATACCTGCAGGTGTTGGACCGTTTTCTGGAAGCTGTAGAAGAGCGACAGGCAGAGAGAGAGAGGAAGGCAGCAGAACAAGAACGGCAGGCAGCAGAATGGCAGGCAGAGAGAGAGAGGAAGGCAGCAGAACGGCAGGCAGAGAGAGAGAGGAAGGCAGCAGAACGGCAGGCTGTTCGTGAGGCAACAGAATGAGAACGGCAGTATCAGCTTGAGCTCAAAAGAATGGAGCTCTCCCAGCGGGCACAAACCGCCCCTGTGCAAACTCCAACAACCCTGCAGAGACCCTCAAGTTGGAAGGAGAAGCCAGGCCGGAGTTCACCACAGCCGTCTGTCGTCAGGTCGGGTGAGACAAACTATTCCCCGGGTGGTCCCTCCCCTGTCCCAAGAACTCTGGGCACCCTAGTGACCTTCCCCAAACCCCAAGGGGAGGTGCGGCGGGGCCATGCCTGTAACCAGCCAGGACATTTCAAGGAGGAGTGCCCCAACCGCCCTGAGAACTTCCCTGTTTCCCAAGCCACAGCAGGTGGCCCATCTGTGTATCTGGACTGGGGTGCAGAAAAAGGAATGCGGACTGTGGGACTATTGACTGATTTGCCTGCTAATGTACTGTTGGGAAGTGATTTAGGACCTATGGTGTCCCAATATGGGGTGGGGAGCACCCCAATTTACTGTGATAAACTGTCTATGATTAATGCTGATAATGTGTCTGTCATATCTGCAGAGAGGGCCTGTAATCCCCTCTCTGAGATACTTCCCATGGCAGTAAGTGTAAATGCTAATGAGTTGCCTTCAGCTGAGAGCAGGGAAGATGCCAATGAGCTTCCTGCAACCCAGCTCAGCAAAAATGTTATTGATGCTTTGTTCACCCCCGTGCTAGGAGCCAATGAGACTTTGTCTGTAGACACACCCACATCTGCGGGGGCGTCGCCCTCCCAGCTGGTTAATCTGTCTACCACCGATCTTATTGAGGCCCGGTGTGAATTAACAATTGCTAATGAATGTACTGTCAATGTAATTGCCAATGTTTGTTGTGAAAGTGTACAGGGTAGCTCTTCTGAGTCACTGGAAGCGACTTCTACTATTTCTCCCAGTGTATCCGATAAGCACCCAACTGCTGACCATGTGCCAGGTGGTCAGGTAGGCTATGGGGATCTCATGGCCAATCCAGGTGAGGGACGGACTGCTGGTAGTGCTGTGTTAGCCCGCAGCCAGAGTGCTACAAGGGTGGAGGGCGTTCTGACCCTTGAACCATTGCCTACACCACCTGGAGTCGGTGCTGAGACCCCCATGACTAGCCTCACTCCCTTGAAGCCGGAGGAGTCCGGCCGGTATGAGACATACATGTCTCTTCTGTCCAGTTCTATTCCAGGAATGCCCATGGCCCAAGTGCAGATGGCAGGGGGTACTGGAGGTGTGAGCCAAGAAGAGGGTATGTCCAATGTATTACCTGTCAATGTATTGTGGGGGGATGGTTTGGGGAAGCATGATCTCAGTCATTTGCCCATGGTATCACCATCACCCACCCAAGTACAGGAGGAACAGGGTGTAGGCCCAAAGGGGCAAGGCGTCTGGGAGGGAGGACAGGGTCCTAATATACCTGTGCCAGAACCAGAGGTGCCCCTAGGTTTGGAAGCAAAGGGGGAGGTGCAGAACCCCCTAGAACTCTCCCAACTAGTGGCTAGTGTGAGGAAGACCCTGAGAGAGCAGGCCAAGGGTAGCCAGGAGAGCAGAGATTGCCGGGATGGGATCTCTGGAATGGTTTCCCAAGGGCCTGAGGTCATGAGTGTAAAGCTACGGGATGCCCACACTCAGAAAGCGGACCCAGAACAGGCAGGAGGTAGCCAAGTGTACGTGGCTCAGAGCCTGGGCCTTAGAAGCGTCCCTAGTCAGACTAGAGAGCCAGAAGGGTCCGGCAGCTATGTAACATGCACCTCTCTTTTGTCTCACTCCAGCCAAGAGTTCAGAGATGCTGTCCAAGCTGACCCTAGTCTGGACATATGGAAGGCACGTGGCACTCAACCACCCTTGGAGTCTGACAAGGCCCGAGTTTGCTGGGACCCTGGGGGAAGGTGAGGGAGCCTTGGGGCCAGAGCCTGAGAAGCTGGAGGCGGAGGTGCTTTCAGAAGAGGGGCGTAGGCCCCCACTTCCTGCAAGCCCCATCTAAAGGGGGAGGTGTGATAATTCTGCTTAAATATGGCTATAACGCAGAGATGTATTTTGATCTCTGGGTATAGTATCTCCCTTCTTACCTGCATTTACTCATAAGGTGCGCAGCTATAATCCTAGTTGTATGTTATCAGTAGAAGCAACATTGTAACAATAGGGCTTTGTATCCATCCCAGCAGGGATCCATCGTACTCCTACACAGCCCTGAGTGATCAAACAAACACCTGCATTGTCCAGTCTGCACTGGTAGATCAGATATGGCTGATAACATTGTATCATTCCACTTGGTCTCAACTCAATACAAAGAGTCTGGACTTGAGTGCATTATTCAATCAGACTTGCTGCCGCCGATGACCTCATTCTGGGAGGTGGCATAAAGGGTATAAAAGATGAGGTAAGAGGTCTGTGGGAGGAGATTATGCTATGGAGATTGGCTGAGACTACAAGAGTTTACTGAGAGACTGTGATGAGAGCATGCAAGCTGGAATATACTGTGATGCCACATGCTAGGAGTTAATGCCACATGCCAAAAAGCCTCCACTGGGTTATTCACACATGACACAGCATGTGTGAGTGTTGGATTATACAGCCACATCAAGGAGATGCGTGGTAAAGTAATTATTTCAATGTTATTCCCTTTTTATTTTTATTGTACTGTATATTGTAACTAGTAACTGTTAATGCTTGCATACATTTGCATATCTGTTCTGAACTGCATGTGTTAGATGTTAATACCGACCCATTTAGTGGTTAATAAATATATAAAATTTAGAAAGCTTGTCTTGTATTTATCTTGTGAACCCGGCACTCACTGGCGGTGAGTGTGGTTTTTATATGAAAGAAGACTCAGGTGGGGCCACAGCGGTGTTGGCGCACTGAGGATCTTTCACACTAGGGGGCTAAAACCCTTGTGTAATTGTGCTGCCTACGGACTCCAGGAAACAAAAATTTCGGTGAGTAAATTTTAATTCTTTTTTTTTTCAAAATTTCCATGAAATTTCCTATTCTTTTTTTTATAAATAAACACAGCGGTTTAACAAATTTACAAGATAATTTCCCTAACTTTATTTTTTATTTTTTGGGACCACTACAGTTTTGAAGGGTATTTTAAAGGTCTATATAGTAGAACCCATATATCACCAGTTTTCAAACCTGCAACACTTAACTCCTTCCCAACAACCACCGTAATAGTATGGCGCTGCTGGAAGGACTTCCTGCAAACCGCCGTACTAGTACAGCAGAAGCATTGTGCGCACCATGCTTAGTGGCTGTCAGCCATTATATACGACTGACTCTTCCCTCTATCATCCGTGGTCGGAGCTGAGCTCCGATCACAGGTGTTAACCCCTGAGATATTTGACGGTGGCATCCTAGGGGTTTTACTATATATTGGAGCCACGATCGCCCTAGACTCTGACCTATCCTTCAAGCCGCATATTCAAACCCTCAACACCTTCTGCCACCTCCAACTCAAGAACATCCATCGAATCCGCTCCTTCCTCACCCCTGAAACCACAAAGATGCTAGTCTACGCCCTCATAATCTCCCACCTAGACTACTGCAACACACTTCTCCATGGCCTCCCAGCTAACACTCTCGCTCCCCTCCAGTCCACCTTAAATTAAACTGTGCTGCTCGCTTAATACACCTCTCCCCCCCCGTTCTTCATCGGGCACTCCCCTCTGCCAATCCCTTCACTGGCTACCCGTTGCCCAGCGAATAGAGTTCAAACTACTAACGCTGACAAACAAAGCCATCCACAACCTGTCCCCTCCATATATCTCCGACCTAATCTCCTGCTACCTGCCCACACGTAACCTCTGATTCTCCAAAGACCTCCTACTCCGCTCTGCTCGTATCCACTTTTCACACAACTGTCTCCAAGACTTCTCCCTTGCATCCCCCATACTCTGGAACTCATTACCAAGACACATAAGACTGACCCTCACAATCACAAGCTTCAAGAAGGCCCTGAAGACTCACCTATTCAGGAAGGAATACAACCTCCAATAACGCTATTGTCACCACACCACCATCTGTACAGCCTCTCCCCTCACCTTCTGTCTCTATCCCTCTTCCCTCATAGATTGTAAGCCCTTGCGGGGAGGGACCTCTATCCCACTGTGCCGTATGTAAACCCTCAAAAGTAAAGCACCATGGAATTAATGGTGCTATATAAATAAACAATAATAATAATAAATAAACAATAATAATAGTCAATAAGTTATAGTCACCCCAAAATGGTGGCATTGAAAAGTACACCTCATCTCGCAAAAATCAAGCCCTCATATAGCCAGATCGCCAGAAAATTAAAAAAATATAGCCTGTACAATGTGAAGACAAAATACGCAAAAATCAGCAAATCATTAGGACAAAACTGGCTGCAGGTAGAAATGTATAAGGTGTGCGAGCGTATGTCAGGGGATACCCCAGATTTAGAGTTTACAAGGGAAAATATACCAGCACTGACCCCCTCCCCACCCCCCAGAATAACACCCCTGCCCGTGTCATAGGAGCTAGTGGGATTTGGTGTACCCAATGTACTCCGTACAGCATACATACAGTGGGGAAAAAAAGTATTTAGTCAGCCACCAATTGTGCAAATTCTCCCACTTAAAAAGATGAGAGAGACCTGTAATTGTCATCATAGGTAGACCTCAACTATGAGAGACAAAATGAGAAAACAAACATATCTAGAAAATCACATTGTCTGATTTTTAAAGAAATTGTTTGCAAATTATGGTGGAAAATAAGTATTTGGTCAATAACAAAAGTTCATCTCAATACTTTGTTATATATCCTTTGTTGGCAATGACAGAGGTCAAACGTTTTCTGTAAGTCTTCGCAAGGTTGACACTCACTGTTGCTGGTATGTTGGCCCATTCCTCCATGCAGTTCTCCTCTAGAGCAGTGATATTTTGGGGCTGTCGCTGGGCAACACGGACTTTCAACTCCCTCCAAAGGTTTTCTATGGGGTTGAGATCTGGAGACTGGCTAGGCTACTCCAGGACCTTGAAATGCTTCTTACGAAGCCACTCTTTCATTGCCCTGGCAGTGTTATTGGGGTCACCGTTCTTGTGATCAGTTTGACCCACCGGGGTGAGATCTTGCCAGTCTTCCCAGCCTGGTGCAGGTCTACAATTTTTGTTTCTGGTGTCCTTCCACAGCTCTTTGGTCTTCACCATAGTGGAGTTTGGAGTGTGACTGTTTGAGGTTGTGAACATGTGTCTTTTATACTGATAACAATGTCAAACAGGTGCCATTACTACAGGTAATGAGTGGAGAACAGAGAAGCCTCTTAAAGAAGAAGTTACAGGTCAGTGAGAGCCAGAAATCTTACTTGTTTGTAGGTGACCAAATACGTATTTTCCACCATAATTTGCAAATAAATTCTTAAAAAATCAGACAATGTGATTTTCTAGATATGTTTTCTCATTTTGTCTCTCATAGTTGAGGTCTACCTATGATGTCAATTACAGGCCTCTCTCATCTTTTTAAGTGGGAGAACTTGCACAATTGGTGGCTGACTAAATACTTTTTTTTCCCCACTGTATTCACTTCTGGGAAATTAATAAACAATAACCCCCTTGATAAATTCTTTGAGGGGTGCAGTTTTCAAAATGGGGTCACTTTCTGGCGGATTCCACTTTACTGGAACCTCAGAGACTCTGCAAACATGACATGGCATCCAAAAACCAAACCATCTAAATCTGTGCTCTGAAAGCCAAACAGCACTTCTTCTCTTTTGCTCCCTGCTGTGTTCCAAAACTGCAGTTTATGCCCACATATATGACATTATTGTACCCACGATACCCCACTTAACTATCATATGTGGGCATAAGCTGCTGTTTGGGCACACAGCAGGGTGCAGAAGAGAAGCAGCGCTATTTAGGTTTTGTAGATGGTTTTGTTTTTGAATGTCATGACACTTTTGTAGAGCCCTGAAATGCCAGTAAAGTGGAATCAACTTTCCAGAAATTAATGCATCATCAGCTGTGCAAAGTAAAAATGACATTTTTTCCAGGAATACGTAATTTTAGTGCACAATATGTTGTGCCCAACTTGTGTCAGAGACAAATGCTCGTAAGGCTGTTGTACCAAGGATACTCACTTAACAGTTTTTAGAGTGTGTGTCTCTCCTGTCACAAGCTGGGCGCAACATATCGAGCACTAATATGGTGTAACTCTGGAAAAATTGCTATTTTATCATTTCAAAGCGCATTTATTTCTGGAAATTAAAATAATGCAATAATCAAGGGTTAAAAAATGCTTGCTATGCCCTTTGATACATTCCTTGAGGGGAGTAGTTTCAAAAATAAGGGGTCCATTTTATTCTAATTTTGCCCCAGAACCCGTGCAATTCCTCAACAATGCAGTGTAAAATACCAAATGAATCCTCAAATGCACATGGTGCTTCTTCGTTTCTGAGCCCTGCCATATTTGTAGGCAAAAGATTAGGACCGCATGTAGGGTGTTTCCAAAATCAGGAAACAGAGCGTAATAAGTCGAGGGCATGATATATTAGACACTGAAATGGCCTATCTGGAAAAATGTCAATTTCCATTTTACTCCATCTGCTGTGTATTTCTTTTTGGAAAGCATCTCTGGGGTTAAAATGATCTTTATACCCTTTGAAGGGTACAGTTTCCAAAATGAAGTCACTTCTTGGTACTCTCCACTGCATTAGCACCTTATGGGTAAATGTGTCATGGCACCAGAAAATAATTCTGCCCTGCAAAAGCCTAATGACGCTTCCTGCCTTCTGTGCCCTGCCGTGTGCCAATACAGCATTTTTAATCCACAATTTCTGTACTCAGGAGGAATTGCATATCAAATTTTGGGATACATTTTCTCCTCTTGTAAAAACTTGTGGCTAAAGCAACATTTTATTGCAAAAAATATAATTTCTTCTTTTTCACTGCCCAATGTTAATAAAATCTATGAAACAGTTGTCGGGGTGCTTTTTCTCCTTTAACCTTTTGTGAAAATGAGAAATTTGGGCCTAATGCTACATTTTATTGGAAAAAAAGTAATTTTTCATTTTCACATCCCATTGGTAGTAAATTTGGTGAAACAGCTGTAGGTTGAAAATGCTGACTATTCCCCTCAATTCCTTGAGGGGGCTAATTTCCAAAATTAGGTCATTTGTTGGGGTTTTCAACTGTGCAAGGTACCTCAGAGGCTCTGCCAATGCGACATGGTGCCTGAAACCAATTCCAGTAAAATCTGCTCTCCGTAAAACCTCAGTGTTCAGGAGTAAAAGTTGGTTATTCTCCTTTAACCCTTTGTGAAAATGAAAAATTTGGGGCTAAAGTGACATTTTATTGGAAAAAAAAAGTAATTTTTCTCTTCTTAATGGAAATAAATTCAGTGAAAAACCTGTAGGATCAAAATACTCACTATACCCCTTGATAAATTCCTTGAGGGGTCTAGTTACCAAAATGGGCTCACTTTCTGGGGGTTTCCACTATTTTGGCACCTCAGGGGCTCTGCAAATTCGACATGGTGCCTGAAACTGATCACAGCAAAATCTGCCCTCAAAAGCTCATTGGCGCTCCTTCCCTTCTGCGTCTATATCTGTTTACATTCACATGTGGGGTAAAATGGTAGTCAGGAGAACTTGCGTAACAAATTGTCTAGTGCATTTTCTCCTTTAACCCCTTGTGAATGTGTAAATACTAAGGCTAACACTAACATATTAGTAAAAGAAAATGACGTGTAAATTTCACCTCCATTTTGTTTTAATTCTTGTTAAACGCTTATAGGGTTAAGACACTTTGTATATGCTGTTTTGGATTATCTAAGGGGTGCAGTTTTGAACATGGGGTGATTTATGGGGGTTTCTAATACAGAGGCCTTTCAAAACCACTTCATAACTGAATTAGTCCTTTGAAAAATGGGTTTTGGAAATGTTCTTGAAAATTTTGAAAATTTCTGTTTGACTTGTAAGACTTATAATGTCCGTAAAAAATTAAAGGATGAATAAAGTTTGATGCCAAAATAAAGCAGAGATATGGTACATTAGATTTATGAAATAATTTGGGTGGTATGACTATCTGTATGAACAGCAGATCATTTCAAACTTTTTAAATTGCATATTTTTCAAAATTTCCACCAAATTTCCTACTTTTCATAATTAAACACAAAATACATCAACCAAAGTTTACCACTAAGACAAAGTACAAGGTATCATGAAAAAACAATATGAAAATCACTTTGGTGAATTAAAGTGTTCCAAATTATTACTGCATAAAGTGACACATGTCAGATTTGAAAAATCAAGCTCTATCAAGAAGTCAAAAACTGACTGCGGTGGGAAGGGGTTAAATGACATAATGACATAACAATGAAAAATGACCACCTACCCAATAAGGTATAACTTTAGCCCCAAGCTATTAATTTTCACAGGGGAGTCTGTCAGCAAGAAAAGCAGTATACGACTAATGACAGTAGAGCTGCTTCTTTACTTTACAAAGATGTTTTATTCTGCCTTGCTGATCTCTTTACATAAAAACCAGCATTTTCTTATGCAAATTAGCTGTAAAGGGCTCTAGGGGCATTTCTTCTTTTAATGGGACTTCACTCTCTGCTCTAGATAACCAGCTCTGGAAGGAGAAGATATGCCCCTAAAGCCCCCTAATTTGCATAAGAATAAAATCCAGATTTTTTTTTCATGAAAATGGAGCTGCAATGCAGAATTAGAAAGGCATCACTAGAAAGTGTAGAAGCTGCCCTACAAAGCACTTTCATCAGTTTTAGGGTAGCAGCACATGACTGTGTTTCACCCGTAAAACTCAGTCCGTGTGTTAGCCAAATTTACCAGCTTGAACTTCATGCTGGGAGTGGAACTCCTAGCATCCTAGTTATCAGACTGGTTGTCCTAGGAAAGGAACCTACACAAGGGGTTCAGTGGTCCATCAAGGGTCCGTCTATATGGGATGGAGAGCTAATGTTAGAGGGGTGTTGCTTATAGGGCCTATGGTCTCAGGAAAAGACCTTATTCTTAACCCTTTACCGGGCATTTTCGGACACAGGGATATTATTATGGCGGATGCCGGGTGCTTAAATATGGCGGCCGCTCGGGACCCGAGCAGCCGCCATAGCCACCGGGTTTCTGCTGTATTATACAGTAGACACCCGGCGCTAATGCCCGCGATCAGTGCCCGCATTGATCGTGGACATTAACCCCTCTGGCGCCTCGGTCAAAGCTGATCGAGGTGCCATTTTATCAGCGACACATGGGCGCCGCCATTTTGCCGGGGATCGCCAGCACCCGGAGCAAGCTCCGGGTATGGCGTTCCGTTGCTATGACAGCTGGGAGCCTTATGAAGGCTCCCAGACCTGTTTTACATTAACTTCTATTGCAGGCTACTCTATGTAGCCTACAATAGATGCACCGTTTTTTTGCAAAGAATTGCATTAGTGATCAGATCCCTGGGGTTCAAGACCCCTAGGGGGTCTAATAAATGCAAAATAAAAAATAAAAAAAAGTATAAAAGAAATAATAAAAAATATTAAAAGTTCAAATCACCCCCCTTTACCTAAAACACATATAAAAGTAGTTAAATACTGTAAAACACATACACATTAGGTATCCCTGTGTCAGAAAATGCCCAGTCTAGAAATCTCTAAAAATATTTTTCCCGTACGGTAAACGCCGTAGCGGGAAAAAAAAATCAAAAGTGCCAAACTGCTGTTTTTTCACTGTTTCGCCTCTGATAAAAATTTTAATAAAAAGTGATCAAAGCAATAGACATTCTCCAAAATGGTATAACTAAAAAGTACACCTGTCCCTGCAAAAAAAGACGCCCTATGCATCCCCGTACACGGAAGTATAAAAAAGTTACGGGTGTTAGAATATGGCGACTTTTAAAAAAAATTATATTTTTGTACAGTTTTGGATTTTTGTTAAGGCGTTAAAATGTAAATAAAACCATATAAATTTGGTATCCCCGGAATCGTACCGAAACATAGAATACAGATGACATGTCATTTTGAGAGCGAATGCCGTAAAAATGAAGCCTGTAAGAAAGTCACATAAATGCACTTTTTCTTCTAATCCACCCCATTCTGAATTTTTTTCCAGCTTTCCAGTACATTGTACAGAATAATAAATGGTAGCATCATGAAAAAAAAAATTGTCCTGCAAACATTAAGACCTCATATGGCTCTGAGAATGGAAAAATAAAAAAAAGTTATTGGGTTTGGAAGGTGGGGAGTCAAAAACGAAAATCGAAAAATGTCACCGGCAGGAAGGGGTTAAACGCCAAGGAACTATTGGCACTGGAGGAAGGAAAATAAGAGTATTCTCATAAAACACATAAACAGAGAGGGAGGCACCAGGTCCCGCATTCTGATGTCTTATTCACATTCACATTCTGATGGCTTATTCACATGACAGTGAGAAACCCTCTAGAAATCAATGAATTCATTATAAAACTGATTGTAAAATGGATTGACGTCAGTTTTACATCCGTTAAAAATGGATCAATGGGTTTTGGTTAAAAAAGACCAATGAAATTCATCCATTTTTTTTCACTGATAGTTAAAATCTGATGCTAAACTGAAGACACAGCCTTCAAAAATGGAAAAATTTAATGGATCCAAAATTACTGTATTGCAGTCTATGGCACAAGCGATCTGAAGATATTAAAATATAAAACATTTGTCCCATACAGCAAACACTGTAGCAGGAAAAAAAAAAATTAAATGATGAATTGGCGTGTTTTTCGCCACTTTGCCTCCCTAAAAAAATGGAATAAAAAGTGATCAAAACATCATACATTACCCAACAGGGTACCAATAAAAAAAACCACATATTGTCTGGCAAAAAAAGATACCTTACACAGCTCTGTACACTGAAATATAAAAAAGTTACAAGTGTCAGAATAAGGTGATTCAAAGAAAAAAAAATTCTTCTAAATTTAGAATTTTTTTAAAGTTATTAAAACATAATAAAAAAAAATTATATACATTTGGTATTACCGTAATCATCCCAATCCAAAGAATAAAGCTAACATAGCATTTTTACCACACAGTGGAAACTGTAAAAACAAAACCTTTAAGCAAATGGCGGTACTGCATTTTTTTTTCAATTCCACCTCATTCTGAATTTTTTCCTTGCTTTCCAGTACATTGTACAGAATAATAAATGGTATAATTTTGAAGTACAACTTGTCATGCAAAAATCAAGCCCTCATATGATTACAAAAAAATTAGAAAGTCATGGCTTTTGGAATGCAGAGAGTAAAAAAATGAAAACACAAAAATGTAAAATGTCTGCATCACGTAAGGGATAAAGAGGACAATCGGACTGCTATGGCTCAAACTTAGACCTGGACTTTGGCCTTTGCTTCTCCCCCCTGGCCTTAATAAAGATAAGGGAAGGCAACACAAAGATCAGTACCAGGGCCAATATACCATCCAAAAGTATGGAATTTACACCTCTCAACATGGATGCAGAGTGGTCTATCATAAGGTCTAAAGAGTACAAAGTTAAGGGTTAAGAAACCATTTACCTCCAAAATATATGCCAGAACCTGGGATGCTTTTCTTAGGGTTTTGAATGTTACTGACGGCTTCAACCCTGCCTTGAGAGCTCAGCTCTTAGTTCTTTGTTCCAGGTAAAACTAGCTGATAGCCTTGATGAATCTGAATACCAGGTGTTCTCCAATATTCCTAGTGACTAGTCTGAGCCAATAGAAAGTATCCTCTTAAACTGTTGTCTCAAATAGTGTTTCTAGTAACTATCACTTTGGCGTGCAGAAATCGGGAAATTCATGCATTATCCTCTTCTATGCCATATATTGAGATTTTCAGGGTTGTCACCTATGGAACTGAGATACCACCTTAGGCAGGGAAGATGGGTCTGGTCTAAGACTACTGTAAGGTGGTATCTCAGTTTCGTAGGTCTTAGAACGTTGTGCTCCCTTCATTTGTGACAACCCAAAAAATGACAGGGAAAAAGAGTTTCACTGCCTCTATTCACATAAGTATATTATTCAGTTCCTGGAGCATACAAAAGGATTGGAGGCAATCTAGAAATCTGTGAAATTTGCAGGGGAATATAAGGGTTTCCAGCATCATGTAAAGACACTTTGACCAGGTGGGTCAGGCAAGCTATTTGTTTAGCCTATCAGCCAGAGGAGAGTTCTCTTTCGGGTGTCACTGCCCATTCTACTCATTCTAAAATTTGCAAGGCCGCTGTTTGGTCTTCTCCGTCCACATTCTTCAAGCACTATCGTTTGGACTTAGGAGTATCTATTAATATAGTTTTCTTGCTTAAAAAAATAAAAATAAAACAAAGTTCTGTGAGCTGGCACCAGGAGGAGATGGATCTGTTTAATACAGGCTTTCTTCTCCCACCACCCAGCTATTGACTACAGTGAAGAAAATGTTAACATAGTAGATGAGGTTGAATGAAGACACAATTCCAGAGAGAAGCAAAAAAACCCATGAGGCTGATGCCCAATCAGAGGAAAAAAAATTGCTTCCCCAATCCCAATCTGGGAATCAGTATAATACCTTGGATCAGCTTGTCTTCACCAAAAGCCTAAAATCTGTAATCTGTTTTTCCTTTCAAGAAAGGCATCCAGGCCCTATTTTAATTTGCACATGGAATCCACCATCACCACTTTCTGTGGCAGTGCATTCCATAGCCTCGCTGTTCTTACAGTAAAGAATTCCTGTCCATGATGCTGGTGAAATGTTCTTTGATCTAGACATAGAGGATGGCTCTTTGTCACTATCACAGGCCCAGGAGTAAAACTATAATTGTAAAGTTCTTTGTACTGTCCCTTCATTCGTACATTGTGATTAGATCTCTGTACTCTGTAAATACTGACCCCTGTGACACCTCCCATTAGCCAGCACCCTTTCTTTCCTATAACTGAGCCAGTTCTGAACCCAAATGCATATATTTTTATTTTCCCCCAGTCCCAATGTAATCATTTGTATACCAACCTTTTATGTGGTACAATATTAATCCCTTCCCGCCGGAGACATTTTTCGATTTTCATTTTTGACTCCGTTCCCCCCCCCCCCCAAACCCAATAACTTTTTTATTTTTCCGTTCTCAGAGCCATATGAGCTCTTAATGTTTTCGGGACAAATTTTTTTTTCATGATGCTACCATTTATTATTCTGTACAATGTACTGGGAAGCTGGAAAAAAAATTCAGAATGGTGTGGATTAGAAGAAAAAGTGCATTTGTGCGACTTTCTTACGGGCTTTGTTTTTACGGCGTTCGCTCTACAGCCAAAATGACATGTCATCTGTATTCTATGTTTCAGTATGTATAGCCTCTGGGCTATACCCTTCTCACATACACTGTGCTAGTCAGTTTAAACCTAGTGTCATAGGAGGCAGACACAACCTGACTCAGGTCTTTCTGTCTTACATTGTTTTTATTTTTCCTTTTCTTTCAGGTGCAGGGGGTCGTCAGCGTGTACGCCACACTAGTCGTACCCTCCTGCGGGAGCAGCGCTCTGCAAAAGAGCGCCTCGCCGGTCACCCAGTCCCCACTCACCACTCGCCGCACTGGCGGCCGGAGTAATGGTGGTCCCACTCCCACGTGCGAGGTCCTACCGAGGGGGTGACCCTTCGGTGCCTGAAGAGGCCGGACAGGTGAGTATTGGAAGATGGGTGAATATGAGAATTCCTATTCCCCCACCCCCCACTCCTCTTATGGGTATCCTATAGGGCTCCTTTCCCTCAGCCTCGCTCCTCCTAGGGCCATGGTGGGCTTACTTTCCGGGGGGACTCTTTAATGAATAAGCCCCTCTGTTAATTTGCCACCTTGGGCTTTTCATGCCGCTTCACGAGCAGTTCCCGTTCGGGGGGTTGCCTTTTCGTTTAGTTGGGGCCGCTCTCCTGGACCCCTGTACCTTTTTTAGGCCTTGGCTGGGCCTTCCGGAGCCTTCGGCTGGCCCCCGTACCGGAGGGCCCACTGCCGGCTGCGATTGTACCTTAGTCCCCGGCTTCTGCTTCTGCCTAGGACTAGGCTGCAACTCGGTCCGCCCCTTCCCCGAGCTTTCCACGCCTCCAAACTCCACCCAGGCCATTCCTATTGGCCAGGGGGTGGTCACCTCCCCCTGCCTAGTCCCTCAATGCGGGAAATCCAGGGGAGAGGAAGAAGAGAAAGAGAGAGAGAGAGAAAAAAATGTCATTTTATTTTTTCTGTTTTGCAGCTTCTGCTGCTATTTTTCTGCTCCTGGAGGGACATTAACCGAGAGGATCTCTTTGCGCAGCTTACTCTGCAGCAGTCAATGATAGCACATGCTTTCAGTGGTCTGGTAGGTTAACCCCTTGGTTACCCCTATTTTCCCTTGGGCTCCTCCTCCATGTCTTCCCATATAGAACCATCTCGGCCCTTGGTCCCGCCACGTTTACACGTGTGCCCGCTGTATCAAATGTTTTTTATGCGGCCAACCTGAGCCCATCAGTCCTCTCTGCCTTCCAATGCTCGCTTCGCAGCACATATACTTGGAACAATACAGAGAAGATTAGCAGGCCACTGCGCAGACTGCACACATGCAGCATTAAAGCCTAGCTCTGCCGTGCGATTCTTCCCGGCCCCTCTCAGGCAGTTTTACCCTACCGGATTGGAGCGGCCTCCTTTACCTGGGCCATGGCACCCTTGCCAGACTTAACCAGTCTGAGATGGAAACTTTGGAACAGCTGCCTTTCCAGATCGCTGCTCTGTCAGTGGCTTCTGGGCCCCTCCCTGGGCACCCTCATGGTTCCATTCCCAAAGGAGCCGTCCTCGCATAAGGGCCAGGAAATCATCCTACAGGCCATAGTCCTCCTTCCCTTCCTCTGGGCACTCCCCGGATAGGGCCACAGCTCACGGCTCCACTCCAACAGGCGGAACTCTGCCTCCTCCTGTACGGTTTGTTTCTACTGGGGATACCTCTGACTCCACCCCAGAGTTTCAGCTAGGCACATACAGTGGGGGAAAAAAAGTATTTAGTCAGCCACCAATTGTGCAAGTTCTCCCACTTAAAAAGATGAGAGAGGCCTGTAATTGACATCATAGGTAGACCTCAACTAAGAGAGACAAAATGAGAAAACATATCTAGAAAATCACATTGTCTGATTTTTAAAGCATTTATTTGCAAATTATGGTGGAAAATAAGTATTTGGTCAATAACAAAAGTTCATCTCAATACTTTGTTATATATCCTTTGTTGGCAATGACAGAGGTCAAACATTTTCTGTAAGTCTTCACAAGGTTGGCACACACTGTTGCTGGTATGTTGGCCCATTCCTCCATGCAGATCTCCTCTAGAGCAGTGATGTTTTGGGGCTGTCGCTGGGCAACACGGACTTTCAATTCCCTCCAAAGGTTTTCTATGGGGTTGAGATCTGGAGACTGGGTAGGCCACTCCAGGACCTTGAAATGCTTCTTACAAAGCTATTCCTTCATTGCCCTGGCGGTGTGCTTGGGATAATTGTCATGCTGAAAGACCCAGCCACGTTTCATCTTCAATGCTCTTGCTGATGGAAGGAAGTTTGCACTCAAAATCTCACGATACATGGCCCAATTCATTCTTTCATGTACACGGATCAGTCGTCCTGGTCCCTTTGCAGAGAAACAGCCCCAAAGCATGATGTTGCCACCCCCATGCTTCACAGTAGTTATGGTGTTCTTTGGATACAACTCAGCATTCACTCTCCTCCAAACACGACGAGTTGTGTTTCTACCAAACAGTTCTACTTTGGTTTCATTTGACCATATGACATTCTCCCAATACTCTTCTGGAATATCCAAATGCTCTGTAGCAAACTTCAGACGGGCCCGGATATGTACTGGCTTAAGCAGGGGGACACGTCTGGTACTGCAGGATCTGAGTGCCTGGCGGCGTAGTGTGTTACTGACGGTAGTCTTTGTTACGTTAGTCCCATCTTTCTGCAGGTCATTCACTATGTCCCTCCATGTGGTTCTGGGATTTTTGCTCACCGTTCTTGTGATCATTTTGACCCCACGGGGTGAGATCTTGCTTGGAGCGCCTGATCGAGGGAGATTATCAGTGGTCTTGCATGTCTTCCACTTTCTAGTTATTGCTCCCACAGTTGATTTCTTCACACCAAGCTGCTTTTCTATTGCAGATTCAGTCTTCCCAGCCTGGTGCAGGTCTACAATTTTGTTTCTGGTGTCCTTCCGCAGCTCTTTGGTCTTCACCATAGTGGAGTTTGGAGTGTGACTGTTTGAGGTTGTGGACAGGTGTCTTTTACACTGATAACAATTTCAAACAGGTGCCATTACTACAGGTAATGAGTGGAGGACAGAGGAGCCTCTTAAAGAAGAAGTTACAGGTCTGTGAGAGCCAGAAATCTTGCTTGTTTGTTTGTAGGTGACCAAATACTTATTTTCCACCATAATTTGCAAATAAATTCTTAAAAAATCAGACAATGTGATTTTCTGGATTTGTTTTCTCATTTTGTCTCTAATAGTTGAGGTCTACCTATGATGTCAATTACAGGCCTCTCTCATCTTTTTAAGTGGGAGAACTTGCACAATTGGTGGCTGACTAAATACTTTTTTTCCCCACAGTATATATCCACTGCTACGCAGGAGCCCTGCCATGCGGTCAGAGAGACTCTACAGATCTCGGAGGACCCGGATCCTACTTCTCCAGAAGACATCTCCTGCCAGCCATCCCCTGACTTCCCCCAATCCTGGGGTGTGGACCATATCTTGATGAAACAATGGGTTCACTCGAACTGTCTCCAGCAAACCGTGTCTCTATGTGGTCGATGCCTCCTGCAGTGGGCCCCAAGATAGTTCAGCCCTCCCAGGCTACTATCCTGCCTTTGGTTGAGGACTTTGCCTCCCTCTGCAATCCTCTGAGGTGATGAGATGCACAACCTCTGTTGTGACGCCCTCCAGTGAGGGGTGGCGAGTTCGGTCCGCCGAGTGCACCTACTTTCACAAGGGTGGACTCTCCCTCTGCTGGAACTGCTAGGGTAGCCTTTCATAGAGGCTGGCTCCTCCCTGCGGCCTTCTTTTGTGCCTTTTGGCATCAAGACCTGCTTTTCCTGGGCTGACAGCTCCATAGGGGTCTCTCCTGTGTTGCCCCCCCTCCTGGGGCATGGACAAGGATATTCAGTGACTTGACTCTCAAATCCTCTATGCCTCCAGTTTTTGGGCGATGATTTCCTGAAGCAGCTCGACGTTCTGCCTAGGCGGCCGCCTATGCTGTTGCATTGTGCTGTTCCTTGGTTCCGTTCAAGGCATGCTGTAACCTCTGGAAGGTGGTTGTGGCCTGTCCCTTCCCTTGGGAATAACAGGGATGTTTTTTTTGTTTCGGCTCTGCCTGTTCACCTCTGTGGCTATCGGAAGAAGTGGCTCTTCCTCCACCAGGGGCGTCTTAGCGCCAGCTCCTCCTCCTCGTTGCAGAGGTCAGTCTTCCTGTGACTCACGCTCCGAGTAGCGCTCTATTCTAGTCCAGGTCTCTTGGCAATCTTGTTCCAAGCCTCCCTGGTTTTTTCCTCTTCCAAGCCCTTCTCTGCTTGAGATCTTGGTCCACTCGAGTGAGATTACGATTGCGCTCCTTCCTGGAGTCCTGGCTTGCCAGCGCCTTGCTCTCCTGGGTCCGTGAGGTGCTGTATTCCGACTACTCCATTGAGTTTTCCTCCATTCTAATTGGAAGTTTTTTTTTCTCCAGACCGCCCCCACTCTGCTGTGGCAAGGCATTATTTCCCGTTTCAGGAAAGACAGCTCCTTCCTATCCTGGACCTGAAGAGGCTCAACAGGTTTGTCCGTATCTGCAGGTTCCACATGTAGCCCTACAGTCAGTGGGGGCATGCCGGGATACTGGCGACTTTGTCGCCCATCGTTTTCTGAAACGCTTTCCTCCCTGAATTTTTCCCAGGTGATGGTGTCCCTTCCGGCCTTCCTCCAGGGCAGGGGAGTTGTTGTGATTATGTACCTGGATGTCCTCCAGGTTCAAGACTCCTCCAGGATGGACAATATGACCAGCTTGTGGATCACCTTGGGCCCCTTCGCTGATTTCGCAGGCTCATCAGCAGGTAAAAGTCCTGACTCGTGCCTTCTCAGCACCTGGAATTCCGGGGAATGATGCCCGATATGCTCCTGGTCAAGATTTTTTTTTGTGGCCTTCCATCGGAGGTTCCCTTTGTGCTCTCTTCACTTCTGCCGGCGAGCCCTAGGCATGATGGTCTTGGCCTTTGAGGTTCTCCCTTTGGCTCAGTTCCTCTCGGACCCTTGCAATGGTGTTTCTGGGCTGCTGGGACTAATGTGTCCAGCTCGTATGCCTGTTTCTCCTGCTTTTCCGGGTTCACCTGTTGGCTCACCTCGCCTCACTGGGTCTCTCTCGGGGAATTTTCCTCCCCCTCCTTTTGCAGGTTAGCTTAAATAAAACAAGAAATCAGCACCAAGCAGTGCATAGTGTAATACTGTTTGACACTACAAGTAATGGTAAGTCTTAATAAGGTAGGACTCTCACCTTGGGGAGTTGTGTGCTAGGCCACAACTACCATATTGTGCATTGGAGCCGTTTAACAGAGGGTTCCTCTCTGGGTGTACAGCAGCAGCAGAAACCAGCAGGCACCCAAGGGTGTCAGGAGTGTAGGCAGGAGGACCAAATTCATCCGAATCCTTTCGCAGGTTGTACCCCTGACGCTACTCTTCCGGCTGGGGAGCAGTCTTCGGTGCCTTGACAGTTCAGGGCCTGTGGTCCAAGCGGAGTCCTCCTCCAGATCTAACTCTTGAATGGGAGGCCATCTTCCTAACCTTGTCTCATTGACTCTCTCTCCTCTTAGGGCGTCCGGTCAGTCCAGGCTGACAACTTCACTGCGGTTGCTTACTTGGGCTTTCCGGGGTGTCCCTGTTGCCATGCGACATTTCTAAGAAGCCTTCTGCCCTCTTCGGTGGGCGGAGCATCTCATGACCTAGTCAAGGAAAAGTTCCAGGGCGAGTGTCGCTTCTTCCATAGGTTGTCCTCTGGCTGTTCTCCCGGTGGGGCGTGTCGACCTCCTCGTCTCCCTCCTGAGTCTCAGGTTCTCCTACCTCGTGGCCAGGTCCCTGGGCCCTCGGGCCATTGCCGCTGTCATTCTTGTGATTCCCGGGTTGGACTTCCTTCTGCACCTTTTCCCTCCTCTTCTTCTTAGGATTTCAAGAAGCTTTTCAAGTGCTTTTCACAGAAGATCCACAGTGGTCTCCAGAGGCATTTCCATACGTATATAATTGACACGCTGTGATTTCTAAAACCACAATGGTTTTGGAAATCACAGTGTGTCCGCTGCGCAAATTTTTTACGCCAAGTGGGGCCCCAGTCTAAAGTTCCTGCCACTAAGTGTCTCCCTTTTAGATATTTTGCAGATCACTCTCGGTTGGGAAGTCCCATCCATAGATACATACTATTAGTAGTACTGGATAGGGAGGGGGGCAGACTGCTACTTGCCCCCTGTAAAATGTGCTGCAGACATAATGTTATCAGTAGCAGAAAATCTGATAGGACACCATGTATGAAGGCTTATACAGTCAGAGCAGTTTGCCCAGTAAGAGTCTGCAGATATTTCAACTTTTCATGAAAACTCAGGTTCCCTTTAACAGGAGATCTGCATTTAATCGAAAAATAAACGAAATCGAAAGTCAGCTCACTTAATAGTTGTGAACTTGCTCACATCGTTTATTTCAATAATTTTCATCCATGCCATCCCTTCTCTCACTGGCACTGGCTAAAGGATGTGTCACTAACTGTACACCATCCAGTTAGGATGGTGATTTGACTAACAGAAACAAAAATTTAGTAGCGTGGCATATAAAAATGGGAGTGTACTACAATAATTGTTCATTAATCCTAATCGAAGTAAATTGTTCAGTTAATTGTGATTTTTCATTTGAGTCATAATCACCCAGCCCTACCTTTAACTAACCTAATCCCAGGTCCCGGCTGCATAATACAGCCAAAACCAGACCAAAAAAGTGATGTATCAGCCACAACTCCTGGGCCTGCTACAACTATGCAGCATACTATTACAGTAAATATATGTAATGCTTAGCAGACATGATAGTACAGCGCAGAGCGGGAATGGGTTAAATTATTTCTTCTGGTCAAAATTTATCCAATCTCTATGGTCATTTTAATCCTTGTACACATCTAAATTTATGTGTAAACATAAAGGGGTTATCCAAGATTACATATTAATGACTTATTTTTATGATTGGTCATTCATTTAAGATGGCTGGAGGCCTGACAACCTGCATCTGCACCAATCAGCTGTCCTCTGCACAGTGTACAAAGCCAGAATCCGTCTGCTCTGTACACTGTGTGGCGGTCTGGCTGTGCTATTGGCATCAGCTCCAATTCAAATTCTTGGATAACCCCTCTGAGATATCTTCTTCCCGTTCTTCATTTATATCTTCTGTATGTTTATTCATAGTATTTGAGAAGGATGCAGCATAAAATTTGTCAACACACTAGACTTTGGGTAATATGCTTTGAGAAGATAAGATTCCTCTGTCGGTCCACTTTTTGGTGATGGACATTGACCTAAGATTAGGTTTGTAGCTAAACATTTGCCATGTAGGTAAATATTGATCAAGATAAACCAAAGTTCATTGTTTTGTGCAGGCTCCAGCAGGTTGGTAAGTGATGTGTGATATCACTAATTTTATGAAGACATGTTCCTACTACAAAAAAAAAAAAATACCATATGGTGTACAGTCATGGCCAAAAGTTTTGAGAATGATACAAATATTAATTTTTACAAAGTCTACTGCTTCAGTTTTTCTAATGGCAATTTGCATATACTCCAGAATGTTATAAAGAGTGATCAGCTTAACAGCAATTACTTGCAAAGTCAATATTTGCCTAGAAAATGAACTTTATCCCCCAAAACACATTTCAACATCATTGCAGCCCTGCCTTAAAAGGACCACCTAACATCGTTTCAGTGATTGCTCCATTAACACAGGTGTGGGTGTTGATGAGGACAGGGCTGGAGATCAATCTGTCATGATTAAGTAAGAATGACACCACTGGACACTTTAAAAGGAGGCTGGTGCTTGCCATCATTCTGTTAACCATGGTTATCTCTAAAGAAACACGTGCAGTCATCACTGCACTGCACAAAAATGGCCTAACTGGGAAGAGTATTGCAGCTAGAAAGATTGCACCTCAGTCAACAATCTATCGCATCATCAAGAACTTCAAGGAGAGAGGTTCCATTGGTGCCAAAAAGGCTCCAGGGCGCCCAAGAAAGACCAGCAAGTGGCAGGACCGTCTCTTAAAAGTGTTTCAGCTGCGGGATCGGGCTACCAGCAGTGCAGAGCTTGCTGAGGAATGGCAGCAGGCAGGTGTGAGTGCATCTGCACGCACTGTGAGGCGGAGACTCTTGGAGCAAGGCCTGGTCTCAAGGAGGGCAGCAAAGAAGCCACTTCTCTCCAGAAAAAACATCAGGGACAGACTGATATTCTGCAAAAGGTACAGGGAGTGGACTGCTGAGGACTGGGGTAAAGTCATTTTCTCTGATGAATCCCCTTTTCGATTGTTTGGAACATTTGGAAAACAGCTTATTCGGAGAAGAAGAGGTGAGCGCTACCACCAGTCTTGTCTCATGCCAACTGTAAAGCATCCTGAAACCATTCATGTGTGGGGTTGCTTCTCAGCCAAGGGAATCGGCTCTCTCACAGTCTTGCCTAAAAACACAGCCATGAATAAAGAATGGTACCAGAATGTCCTCCAAGAGCAACTTCTCCCAACCGTCCAAGAGCAGTTTGGCGCTCAACAATGCCTTTTCCAGCATGATGGAGCACCTTGCCATAAAGCAAAGGTGATAACTAAATGGCTCAGGGAACAAAACATAGAGATTTTGGGTCCATGGCCTGGAAACTCCCCAGATCTTAATCCCATTGAGAACTTGTGGTCAATCATCAAGAGATGGGTGGACAAACAAAAACCAACAAATTCAGACAAAATTAAAGCATTGATTCTGCAAGAATGGACTGCTATCAGTCAGGATTTGGTCCAGAAGTTGATTGAGAGCATGCCAGGGAGAATTGCAGAGGTCCTGAAGAAGAAGGGTCAACACTGCAAATATTGACTTGCTGCATTAACTCATTCTAAGTGTCAATATAAGCTTCTGTTACTCATAATATGAATGCAATTATATTTCTGTATGTGATAAAAACATCTGACAAACACACATAAAAACCAGAGGGCAGCAGATCATGTGAAAATATAATATTTGTGTCATTCTCAAAACTTTTGGCCATGACTGTAGATTACATCACATGTAATCCAGCAAGACTGTAATCTACTGATGCTCTAAACTGCTAAGTAGTGTTCTGTCTGGTCCTCATAGTGCATATCAGACAAAAAATCTAAATGAACAAAACGGTGGGAGAGTTGAGGGAAATCACATTTTCCAAGAACCCTGATATGTATTTGACCGAGTTTCTAAGAGACTTGGAAGACAGAAGTAACAGAAAAAACCCTCTTAATCCAACACAAGCATTGTAAGAAGCAGAATATATACACACACACACACACACACACACACTTACTTTTGGATGGTTGTTTTTAAAGAGATTTCACAGTGTCTGTCCCTGTGATAAGACTATTTAGTGTTATTGTTGATCTATCATTAACACTGATGTGGCTGGTACAATATTCACATTAACTGGTTAAATAATGGTAATAATATGTGTATATGAAATATAATAAATTTTGCCAGGTCCTTTTACTCGTGCCCCATTATAACATCCATAGGGGGTAGATACTTTTTTATATTGATGGCCTTTCCGTAGGATAGGCTATTAATATTAGATCTACGAGTGTTTGAAACCCAGGACCCCTGCAGGTTAGCTGCTCTGGGACAGTGCGGCTGCGGTAATGTTTACCTGTGCCGTTCACTCACCGTATAAACTGTAGCACTACAGGGTTTAACGATGATACTGCAGTTCATATGGTGAGTGAGCAGCGCTGCTCCCAGCATATAAGCATCATCGGGAGCCTTGCTGTCCCAGAGAATCTGATCTGGGGGGGGTCCTGGGTGTCACACCCTTTCAGATCTAATATCAATTCCAAAGGATAGGTCACCAATATAAGAAAGTGGATAGCCCCTTTAATCTTGCAAAGTAGCTATACTATATTTTAGCTGTAGCATACTAAAAGGCTATAAAAGGCATTTTTCATCTTCTCTACCTAAAAAAAAAACAATAAAACAAACAAAAAAACCCCAAACAAACAAACAAGAAAACAAGAAGTGAAGCATTGGGGATTGGACGTGGCTATAGCCGGATCAGGTACTGTACGTGGCATTACCCTAACTGAATGTTTTATCTCAATCAAACCAGATAATACATGTGTATAATATACCATAGTAATGGCTGCCATAACAGGAGGGAAAAGCATTCAACAACATTGCCATGTACGATGCAACCCTCTATAATGCTATAATACTTAGGATAAACTCCTAGATGAAATATATGTTGGGGCTGTTGTTATGTTTGGTCTATATACTTTTGGCTTTTTTATTACTGTACATCCCAATTTAGTGTTCACACATTGACTTGATTTACTGTTTTAGATGTTATTATGTACTATATGGGTTGCTTAATACTCTGGTCACAAGCTAGTATATAACTGCTTGTGTTCCTCTAATTACGCACGAATCACATACATATCTACTGATGCTTACCTTCTTGTGTTTTCTTTAGTCTCCATGTCTTGCTTATATTTTTAGTATATATTTTATGTGATATCTCTGTAACGATGTTTATGGTTGATTTGTACATTTTGTACTGTGTATTTTGGTGTTCGCCTAAACAGCGCAGTGAATTGTGTTTGATCCAGCCCTTTTTTAATACATGTTGTGGTACTGTAAATCACAGATTTTGTGCAGGAAGTTAGCAGCCCATGGATATACCCTTATTGTCACCAAAATACATGTCTACATTTTCCTAAAGTTAAAAAGTAACAGTAAGTAACCAGCAATTTCCATGACTTTTTATGAAAACGATCAGGTCTGCAGTTTTCTCCATGAGCTAACTGAATACACATGTTAATAAGGTGGAGATGTACAGTCTATTGATTAACAGGAGGCCTTTGAACTCTTCTTCTTTAACAGCAAAGAAATAAGACATTAACACTAATCTGACTACAGAATGATGAAACATAGGGTAAAACAGTTACCACCTCCAGTGCAAGTAAGAATACTCACATAAATACACCTATAATACACTTCAAAGGGTCCTTATATGCAAAGTATGGGAAGAAATACACATCATGTTGTCAGTTTCCCTGCAATAAATTGCACTTTCCAGTGGCTAAAAAAATAAAATCTGGTCTATTCTTTGTACAACCATAATACAGATTAATTATTCTGTTATGTGGAATACATTGTACTCAATTTATGTATGTTTCATTAACTCCTTAAAGGCACAGCAAAAAATCATCTAAAGGGGTTTTTCCACAAATGACAAATTTCTCCTGGATACACAAATACCCCACATGTAGTTATAAGTAGAGATGAGAGAACTGATTCGTTATGAGCCAGGTTTGACCCAAATATTTAAATTGTTCAGTTTTTAACTAAACCAAACCAACATAACCAAATGGCGATTCGTCTCAGACAAACTAAAATGGCCACCGCCACATGTATTGCACAGGAAAAATACAGAAGAGGCAAGTGTCTTATGAGTCACTGTGATGTTCTGGAGCTACCTGTCATTACAGCCTCACAGTCAATTGTCAGTAGTAGGTGGACACCTTATAGTGCTGATGTCATATACTGTACTGTTATATACAATATATAAGGTGCTGTAACCATGATCACAAGGCATTGCAGTGATGGTAGATGTAGGGATGGATCTGTGATTCATCTCACTGCATGATACAGAGCACTTACAAATTACAAGCAATGGAGCTAGAGATAATTAGGAATAGGACAGTTTAGTCAGATTTAATCAATTACAGGCAGATTAGTGATAGAATCTAGATCAGAGTGAGGGAGAATATCAGAACAGCAGTCTGCAATAATACACAGACAAAGGACAATTAACCCTTTCATTGCCAATAATCTAATTTTTGTCTAAATCTGTTGAGCAATAGAGCAGTTTAATCTGAGGGTTTAAACATACAGTGGGTATGGAAAGTATTCAGACCTCTTTAAATTTTTCACTCTTTGTTTCATTGCAGCCATTTGCTAAAAGCAAAAAAGTTCATTTTATTTCTCATTAATGTACACTCAGCATCCCATCTTGACAGAAAAAAACAGAAATGTAGATATTTTTGCAAATATATTAAAAAAGAAAAACTGAAATATCACATGGTCATAAGTATTCAGACCCTTTGCTGTGACACTCATATTTAACTCACATGCTGTCCATTTCCTTCTGATTCTCCTTGAGATGGTTCTACTCCTTCATTGGAGTCCAGCTGTGTTTAATTAAACTTATTGGACTTGATTAGGAAAGGCACACACCTGTCTATATAAGACCTCACAGCTCACAGTACATGTCAGAGCAAATGAGAATCTTGAGGTCAAAGAAACTGCCAGGGGCGTAACTACCGGAGTAGCAGCGGTAGCGGCTGCCACAGGGCCCGGGACATTATGGGGCCCCGTGGGCCCCTGATGATTTTTTTTTTTTTTTTTTTTTTAATAGGCCGTTACCTGCTGTAGTAACCGGAGCAGGTAACGGGACCTATATACTTACCGGGGTCCCGCTCATGGCCGCCTGCACTTCCGATTCTGCGGAGGTGGCTGTGAGCAGGAGCGGGGATCGGTAGTTAAGGCCGCGGGCTGAACCCCATAATCTCTGCTATCATTATACTCCGGGGTCTTTTCAGACCCCGGAGTATAATAATCGGAGGCCCAGAGGAGGTGAGGGAACATAAAAAACAATGTACTTACCTCTCCTACGCTTCTCCAGGCTTCGGGCCTGTTTGGTGACGCCAGTCGACGTAATTTTGTGTCGCGACGCCGGCCCGCATCACGTGATGCCGGCCTGGTCCAACATTGAAGAAGGCCGAAGTAGCAGGGAGTGGACCGGAGCGAGGAATAGGTAAGCAACGTTGTTTCTATCCTCCCCTGGGTCTCCAATTATTATACTCTGGAGTCTGAAAAGACCCCAGAGTATAATAATTGTTCATGGGTGGTCCACAATGGGACATAATAGTGTGTGCAGGGTTTGAGTTTGAGTTGGAAGGGACCTCAAGGGCCATCGAGTCCAACCCCCTGCAAAAGCAGGAATTCCTAAAACATCCCAGCTATATACCTATCCAGTTTCCGCTTGAAGATTTCAATTGATGAAGAACTCACCACCTCCCGTGGCAGCCTATTCCACTCTCTCACTACCCTTACTGTTAGAAAGTTTTTCCTAATGTCTAATGTGAATCTCCTTCCCCTTAGTTTCATCCCATTACTTCTCGTGCTTCCTTCTGCTAATGAGAAAAGGGTAGATCCCTCTGCACTGTGACAACCTTTCAGATATTTAAATACCGCTATTAAGTCTCCCCTTAGCCTTCTCTTCTGCAAACTAAGCAGTCCCAATTCTTTTAGCCTCTCCTCGTAGGACATGGTTTGTAGACCTTCCACCATTTTGGTTGCTCTTCTCTGGACCTGCTCCAATAAATCGATGTCTTTCTTAAACTGGGGAGCCCAGAACTGTACACAGTATTCCAGGTGGGGTCTGACCAGGGCAGAGTACAGCGGAATAATTACCTCTCTTGATCTAGCTTCAATGCTCGTCTTGATACATCCTAGAATTTTATTAGCCTTTTTAGCCACCGCACCGCACTGTTGACTCATGTTGAATTTGCGATCTATTATTATGCCCAGATCCTTTTCCCCTGTACTCTCACTTAGTACTATTCCTCCCATACTATATATGCTTCTTGCATTTCTGTTACCCAGATGTAGAACTTTGCATTTGTCCCTGTTGAATACCATTTTGTTCACCTCAGCCCATTGTTCCAGTGTGTCCAAGTCCTTTTGGATGCATTCTCTCTCCTCACTAGTGTTGGCCATTCCTCCTATCTTTGTATCATCTGCAAATTTTATTAGTTCCCCATTAACCCCATCATCCAGATCATTTATAAAAATATTAAAAAGTACTGGGCCCAGGACAGAGCCCTGCGGCACCCCGCTTTTTACTTTCTTCCAGTTTGATGTATAGCCATTTAGAATTACTCGTTGTGCCCGATCATTAAGCCAATTGTGAACCCACCTCACTGATATTTTATCAAAGCCATACTTGATCATTTTTTCAATAAGAATGTTATGTGATACTTTATCAAAGGCCTTACTAAAGTCAAGATATACTATGTCCACTGCATTCCCTGGTCCAACCATACAGTGACTTTATTATAGAAGGAAATAAGATTAGTCTGACAAGATTTATTAGGCATAAAGCCGTGCTGGCTCTGATTAATTAAAGCCTTCCCATCCAGGTACCTAATTAAATGTTCTTTAACGATTTGTTCAAAGATTTTTCCTACTATCGAGGTCAGACTTACTGGCCTATAATTTCCTGGGTCGTCCCTATTCCCCTTTTTGTAGATGGGGACCACATTTGCCCTTTTCCAATCTAGAGGGACCACTCCTGTTTCCCATGACTTATTAAAGATTATTGCAAGGGGTTCTGTTATTTCCTCTGCTACTATGGGGCAAAATAATCAGTGCAGGGGCCACTATGGGGAATAATAGTGTGTGCAGGGGCCACTATGGGATATAATACTGTGTGTAGGGGCCACTATGGGACATACTACTGTGTGCAGGGGCCACTATGGGGCATAATACTGTGTGCAGGGGCCACTATGGGGCATGATACTGTGTGCAGGGGTCACTATGGGGCATGATATTGTGTGCAGGGGCCACTATGGGGCATGATACTGTGTGCAGGGGCCACTATGGGACATGATACTGTGTGCAGGGGCCACTATGGGGCATAATACTGTGTGCAGGAATGCATTTTTTTGGGGGGGGTTGGAGGGGGCGGTCCAGGGGGGGCGGTTGAGGGAAGCGGTTCGGGGGGGGCCCCATGTCAAATGTGCACCTTGGGGCCCAGCCATTCCTAGTTACGCCACTGGGAACTGCCCAAGGAGCTCAGGGACAGAATTGTGGCATGGCACAGATCTGGCCAAGGTTACAAAATAATTTCTGCAGCACTCAAGGTTCCTAAGAGCACAGTGGCCTCCATAATCCTTAAATGGAAGAAGTTTGGTACGACCAGAACTCTTCCTGGACCTGGCTGTCCAGCCAAACTGAGCAATCGTGGGAGAAGAGCCTTGGTGAGAGAGGTAAAGAAGAACCCAAAGATCACTGTGGCTGAGCTACAGAGATGCAGTAGGGAGCTGGGAGAAATTTCCACAAAGTCAACTAACACTGCAGCCCTCCAGCAGTCGGGGCTTTATGACAGAGTAGCCCAAAGGAAGCCTCTCCTCAATGTAAGACATATGAAAGCCCGCATAGAGTTTGCCAAAAAATACATGAAGGACTCCCAGACTATGAGAAATAAGATTCTCTGGTCTGATGAGATGAAGATTGAACTTTTTGGCGTTAATCTTAAGCGGTATGTGTGGAGAAAACCAGGCACTGCTCATCACCTGCCCAATACAATCCCAACAGTGAAACATGGTGGTGGCAGCATCATGCTATGGGGGTGTTTTTCAGCTGCAGGGACAGGACGACTGGTTGCAATTGAAAGAAAGATGAATGCGGCCAAGTACAGAGATATCCTGGAAGAAAACCTCTTCCAGATTGCTCTGGACCTCAGACTGGGCCCAAGGTTCACGTTCCAACAAGACAATGACCCTAAGCACACAGCTAAAATAACAAAGGAGTGGCTTTGGAACAACTCTGTGACCATTCTTGACTGGCCCAGCCAGAGCCATGACCTCAACCCAATTGAGCATCTCTGGAGAGACCTGAAAATGGCTGTCCACCAACGTTCACCATCCAACCTGACGGAACTGGAGAGGATCTGCAAGGAAGAATGGCAGAGGATCCCCAAATCCAGATGTGAAAAACTTGTTGCATCATTCCCAAGAAGACTCATGGCTGTACTAGCTCAAAAGGGTGCTTCTACTCAATACTGAGCAAAGGGTCTGAATACTTATGACCATGTGATATTTCAGTTTTTCTTTTTTAATAAATTTGCAAAAATATCTACATTTCTGTTTTTTTCTGTCAAGATGGGGTGCTGAGTGTACATTAATGAGAAATAAAATGAACTTTTTTGCTTTTAGCAAATGGCTGTAATGAAACAAAGAGTGAAAAATTTAAAGGGGTCTGAATACTTTCCGTACCCACTGTAGATTTTTACTGACAGTCAATCCTGTAGTGAAAAATCTTTTGTTAAAGAGGTTATCCAGTTTTTTAAAAATATGGGCCAAATAACAGGATGCATCAATACAAAACACTTCCTAATATATATCCTGTTTAAATTTCCAGTGTTTATCTGATTTATTTTCAGTTCATTAACCACAGCTGTGACATTTTGTTTTCAAGCTCACTACCCCTCCCTGTAAGCAGTTCAGCGAGCAAATGAAATGTCACAGCAGCATGTGACCTCCTTCCCCTTGAAGCCACTCACAGGAGTGATTTATTGCCTGGTCAAATTTGCAGGGGAGAGCGATGCTGCACGGATTGAAGAAGTGAGACACAAGATAGACAATGTGACACAAAACAGACTCTGTAGCAAGGAGGGAATATGCACACAGGGGACAGTGGAGATGGGAGGGGTGCACAGAATAAGAGTAAGCAGATGAATCATGGGAAATGTAGTTTGTCCACAGTTTCACTACATGTAAATAACAAAAAAAAATTTGTTTCTTAAATTTTTATATATACAGTCTTGCAGCCTGGACTAATTTGAAAAAATTCTCATTATTTAAGGGGTTTACTTATTCCTCAGCCAATAGACAGTGTGAGGCAGCCTGCTAATCTGAAAAAATTTCCATTTGTTAAGAATTTTTTTGGTTCCTCAGTATGCATACAAACTGCCACCATTTTAATGGCAAAAAATACAAGCTGACTGACAAACTTATAGCCTAATAGTTACTGACCCTTTTAGTGCTTTGCTAATTTTCTTGAAATAGTATTTATTTATTTATTATTTATTTTATTATTTATTATGCTTACTTATATAGCGCCATCATATTCCGAAGCGCTTTACAGACATTGACAGTCACTGTCCCATATAGGGCTCACAATCTACATTCCCTATCTGTATGTCTTTGGAGTGTGGGAGGAAACCGGAGTACCTGGAGGAAACCCACGCAAACACGGGGAGAACATACAAACCCCTTGCAGATGTTAAAAAAATTGAAAAAAATAAAATAAATAAACACAGTGTCAGAATTGTTGGCAATCACTATTATAATTAAGCAGTGTGTAGTAAAATCACTGAAAAAAAAAAAAAACAGGGCAAGAGACCGGCAAAATGAGGGGGAGGAGGAAACATTGGTGATAGTACTAACAATAAGAATGTGGATGCAACAGTAACACTACTTCTGGTCTTGACAGCCCCACCAGTAGCCACAGAGTTGTTGCACTTCCTGAGAATAAAGACATTTTTGAAAGCAGTGAGCCACTAATGCAAAGTCAGGGTTCTGTGTGATCCTCCTCCTCTGTAACATGTAATTTGCCAGACAATCTTTCTGTACTGTCAATCATGTCTTCTTCACTCACAGATCCCATGTCATGTGGCATCTGCTGAGAGAGATTCCTTATAGCCCAAGACTTCCTCTTCTTAATGAGTTGGATGAGAACTGTCAGTGTTTTTTGTATGTAGAGGAGGCAGAGGTGGAAGAGATGAGTGTTTGTTGAGGTAGTAGTAGCAGGGCTTTGCTCCTGGTGGTCAGGATGCTAGGGGCGCTAGAAGGAAATCTGTTATGGAATTGTGAGGCCATAGAGGAATCCCATTGCCACGATGAGATGATGACATTACTGAATCTGATTCTATTACAGGTAAGACCTGGCAAAAGGGTCAGGTGACATTACAGGAAGAGGGTGGTGGCAGCTGCAATAGTAAGAATTCCTACCAATGTGCATCCTTAAAATCCAAAAGACCTGCCTGGGGTAGATGGGTGGTGGTGCCTCTGGCAGACACATTCCCACTTCTGCTGCTGGTTTTCGCTGCAGCAGCTATGTGCCATCATCTCCCATATGGAATTTTTTTTTGTACATTACCAAATGACAAATTGATGGCAAAGTACAAGATCTGCAAGTTGATAATTAGCCATGGGTATTAGCTCATTTGGCAAAATGGAGATGGCAATGACACCAAGTGAGCAAGACCATTCTACTCCTTCTAATGATTATCATAAAGAGGACCTTTCTTGTCCTCATGAAAGTGCTGTTTAATATAACACTAGAAAGCCGATAGTCAGGTGCTACTGTCCGTCACTGTCTGGGGGGCGGCATTTTTTACATTCTATTTACCGTAAACCAGCCCAGGACAGGCCGCTTAAAAAGAAAACAAAGCTGAGCGGTACATGTCCTGGGCTGGATTACGAGATCTCCGCATCTCAGTGCAGGCAGCGATACAATGACGTCATCGCGCCTCCTACGCTGAGACGCGGGTGAAGAAGAGGAGGCGGCAGCTCCATCAAGAGATTGCAGGTAAGTGAGGATAACTTTTATATATATATATATATATATATATATATATATATATATATATATATATATATATATATATATATATATATATAATGCCGTTACCTACTGGAGTAACCCCAGCAGGTAACGGCCTATTTACTTATCGATCTCCGCGCCTGCTGTGGCCGCCTCCGCTTCCCCTTATGCTATCGGACGCAGAAGGGGGAATCAGCCGTGGGCATCGGTAAGTGAGGCCAAATACTACTATTATTATACTCTGGGTTATTTTCAGACCCCGGAGTATAATAGTCGGAGACCCAGGGGAGGTGAGGGAACATAAAAACCATTGTTACTCACCTCTCCAGCGATCCGATGTCACTCCCAGCAGGCTTCGGCCTTCTTTGGTGACGTCCCAGACGTCACGTGAGCCAGGCCGACGTCATTATGTGGTGATGCTGGTCTGTGCGACATTGAAGAGGGCAGAAAGCAGGGAGTGTACCGGAGCTCAGGTAAGTAACACTGGTTTTTATGTTTGTCACCACCTGGGTCTCCGATCATTATACTCTGGGGTCTGAAAAGACCCCAGACTATATTAATAGTTCATGGGTGGGTCACTATGGAGCATAATACCGTGTGCAGGGGCCACTATGGAGCATAATACCGTGTGCAGGGGCCACTATGGAGCATAATACCATGTGCAGGGGCCACTATGGAGCATAATACCGTGTGCAGGGGCCACTATGGAGCATAATACCGTGTGCAGGGGCTGCTGTGGGGCATAATACCATGTAATACTGTGCGCAGGGGCCGCTGTGGGCCATAATACCGTGTAATACTATATTAAAAAAAAAAAACACCTACTCACCTGTCCCTTGTGCTCCGATGTCTCCCACCACAGTCTGGTTCTGCTGCTCTGGTGTTTTTTTCTGGCGGAAATCCCCACCACACATGACCGCTGAGGTCACTGACACGGTACATCACAGTGCTGTGGGGAAGAAAACACCGGAGCAGCAGGATTGAAATGCGCTGGTAGACACCGAAGCACCTTTCCCAGCCTCATATTAAAAAAGTGGTTATCCTGGACAACCCCTTTAAGGTGGCACTTGGGCTTTATTAAAGGGTCTTTTCAGCTCATTTTTATTGATGTTCTATCCTTAGGACAGATTATCAATAAGAGATCAGTGGACCCCCCCCCCCCTTCTGATCTGCTGTGTGAAGGGGCTATGGCGCCTGTTTATATCATACGCTGTCTGTTTATAGTGACCATGTGATGTAATTACAGTCTTGTCACATAGACATGTATAGGACGAGGCTGTAGTTACATTACATGGCCACTATGAGATGAATGACACTATGTAAACAGAGAAGCGGTCACCTCGCTTACACAGAAACCAAGGTTCATTCAAACAGCTGATAAGTGGGGGTCCTGGGTTTTTGAGCCCCACTGATTAGTTATGACTTATTAGTTATTAGTTATGATTATTAATGACCTGGAAAACCTTTTAATTAGTTAACACCTGGGGCATTATTAATAAGGGGCACTATTTATGGGGGTACACATGGACATTATTAATATAAAGATGCACTTGGGGGTATTATTCATTATGGGGGGTTATATCATATATTTTATAATTGGGGTAGCAGCAGCATGGGTGTGCAGGTGAGGACAATGTGGGTTGGATGCCTGTAAAAATGAGGAGCCAAAGATATCTGTGTTGCAAACTTTACAGAGACAAGTCACAGGTGGAAGAAGTGGTCATGGCGGTGAAAAGGGAAGAGAAGGGAAATGTGACCGATTAGTCAGAGATGTCACCTGTAAGTCACAAAATGTTACTGCACTGTATTCACCTAAATGATAGAGGATAAATACCTGATTGATATGGGTCTGTCAGCTGAGAACCCCCCACTTGGCCTGAGAATTGTTTTTTTTTTTTTTTCCCCCACTAGGGTGGAATACAGCTTGGCCGCAGCCATATATAGGCATGTCACTTGGTGGATGGACGAACCCACATGGCTCTCATTCACTTCGATGGGAGTGCCGAAGATACCCGAAGTCCAGTACTCAGCTATCTGCGGCGCTCCTATTATAGAGAATGGGGGCCACGTGGGCTCATCCATCCAAGCAGAAGATGTGTGAAGTTATTTTCATTGTTAATGCCGTGTGGTTGATCTGATACTGAAATAATGCAGTAAGAAGAATTCTTAAAAACTGTTTCATAAGTTTGTGTATGTTTATTGTACGACAATAACAGCGTGTGACGCTAACAGTATGGAAACGCAATTTTTTTTAAAATTTTGGGGGGGGGGGCATCTTTTGATAGTCCGTCTCAGGCAGCAAAGAGGCTAGGTTCACCACTGTCGACAGTGCGCTGAATTCAGCGCACTGTCGGCTTTCCCAGTATGTGCCCCAGTGGTGGAGATATTGGTGCCTTTAGTTTAAGCACAATATCTCCCCACTGTTAGAAGGGCGGGCCTTACAGCCTAGCAATGACACTGAGCTATGAGGAATGCCTTCTGACGGTGGGGAGATATCAGTGCCGAAACTAACGGCAGCAATATCTCCACCGCCGGGGCACATACTGGGAAAGCCGACAGTGCGCTATGAGGACATGAAAGGTCCTCTTTAAAGGCAGGCCACATCCACACCTAGCACTTGGTCATCGTCATTATCATCTTCATCTCCTTCTTCTCCTACATACCGAAGTCAGTCATCATCCATAAAAAAATGTGTGTCCAGTAAACAGCAATCTGCACCCAGTCATAAGGATGGTCTTCAACTTTAACTCACACCTGGTCAAATTACTGGCAGTGCAGTCGCTGCCATGCTACTTAGTGGAATCAACTGTATTTTGTCAACTGATGGCGAATACCCAGCAGCCATTTTTTCTTGAGGAAAGCTGTCCCTGCTTGAAATCGCCATGTGAGCCTTTCCTTGTGCGTGCCATTGTCAATACATAGAACAGCAATTATGTGCAGGGACAATACATAGCTTTCATAGCCCACTGTGTCAATGTTTTGAGTTAGAGACCACAGTCTAAAAACACAGCACGGCTTGATGCTTTCTAGTACTTACATCACCTCATTGGTGTAGGACAGGCACAGTTTCAACACCAGGGAGGACCCATCTGTGTCCACCAATTCCTTGTTACTGGACCATTTCCCATGATCAACTTCATCAGGGCAAGTAATTGCTTACACTCCTCTCCCTCATTTCATGGTTGTAAGGTGTAGTGCACATTGAGTGGCACTGTTACATATGCTGGAGCAGCAGTATATGGTGAATGATTACTGAATGAAGCAAACCACAGGCACAGTGGAGTGGATGACAAAGGAAAAAAAGAACAAATTCTTCCTCATGCTCAGTTTTGGGACTTTTTCAGCTTTTTTTTTTGAAAAGCCAATTCTTCATCACTTTTCAACTAGGCATATAGCCACAAATTTGTCTCCTAAATAACAGCAAGCCTGTAGCATTTACAAAATGGGCTAATTTTTATACAAAGCCATTGATTTTTGCAATACAACTGCCACGTGTCACTAAAAAAACATGGGCAAGTACCTTTCCCCCCAAAATTGTAATTTTTGGAGTGTTTTAAATGATAAAATGTGAGAGTCAGCGCAGTGTATGGTTAAAGTCGGAGTTTGTATCCACTGCTTACATCCGTTTTTCCGCAGACATACATGTCACTTTCACTTTGACATATGTGTTTGCCTTAAAGATCTAGAAATAGTAATGTATAGATAGGTTCCCAGGAGCCCTGACAGTGTCATACACTATGTTTTAAGATGTGTTTCGTACCTAACTTGTTCAACCCAAAACAAATTTGGGACCCGAGCCACCTGAACCCGAAATGAATCTTGAGAGGTTTGCCCATCTTTAGTTAGTTAAAAGCTACTGTATGGTACATGGTGGGGCTCAGATTGGAAGGAGAACCATTTGGCTTTTTGAGGGGAAATTTTGCTGGAACAGTTTTAGGGTGCCATGTCACAATTCATAGCCTCTAAAATACCTGTACAATAGAAAACCCCAAAAAGTGACCCTGTTTTGGAAACTACATACCTCAATAATTTTATTTGTAGGTTATTTTATTGATGCATTGTACAAGGTATATATTTTTTTCCCTTTACATACCCATGTGATGGGTTAACGTGGATGAGATTCACTTTTCAATGACACCATTTTAGAGTGCCTATAATTTGACTAAATTTTAATAACTCTTTCTGAGGGGATTTAAATTAACCATTAATTCAGTCATTGATTTTGAACATTTAAAATTTGTAATGTTCACGGTAGAGCATAGCTAACATTTATTAAGTAAGATTATGGTGATATCTAATTGATACATATTTTTTATGTTTTATTAATTTTGCAGAAGTAAAGAACGTCCATCTTCTGAGAAGCATAACATTTTTATTTTCTGTCTACAGAGAAGGTTGAGGGCTTGTATTTTGTGTGATGAGCTGAGCGTTTCATTGGTACCATTTTAATAAATATGATTATTTGATCACATTTTATACCATTTTTTTGTAAGTTGAAATCACCCAAAAAAAAATTTCTGATGTTTTTTTTTTTTATATATATGGAGTTCAGTTTACAGCTTAAATAATGCTTTATTTTTATTGTACAGATTGTTGTGGAAACAGCAGTATCACATATGTTTTTTGCTATTTTTTTTGTTCCATTAAGGGACTTGAACTAGTGATTATCCGATCGCTTGTTCAGTGTTCTATAGTGCAATTCTCAAGCACTGCAGTGTATACCTGCTGTCAGTATAGTCTGACAGCCTATCTCATCAATCCTGCCAGAGGCAGGCTCACAACTGGAAAGGCAAGAAGCAGACCTGGAGTCACTGATCAGACCCCAGGCTCCTATTAAATGGCGGCATCTGGGGGCACAAGTTTCTACAGCCCCTTAAATGCTGGAGATTATCTTTGAGCTGGGTGCTACAGCAGGGTGTCAACTGTATGTATGTTACAGCTCACACACTCCCTCCTTGGTGTTCGATCAACTGTAATAGTACAGTGGTTTGTGCAAAGCCCTTGGCAGCTGCACCATACTATTATGGCACATGTCAACAAGGGATTAAATAGCACAGGGTATGTTTACTTTTCAGCAATATTTTACTGAAAATGTAGACTGATTTTTTTATGTTTGGTTAGCATTGCAGCCTTGCAGTGCTGGAGTCCTAGGTTCAAATCTGACCAAAGACAACATCTACAAGGAGTTTGTATATTCTCCCCATGTTTCCATAGGTTTCCTCCCACACTCCAAAGACATACTGATAGGGAATGTAGATTGAGAGCCCTATATGGGACAGTAATTTGCAATGTCTGTAAAGCGCTGTGGAATATGTTGGCACTATATAAGTAAGCTAAATAAATAAATGTGTTGATATACTGTATACACCCATCAGCCACACATTTGGACCTACCATTGTTTAGATCTCCTTACATTGCCAAAATAGCTCTGACCTGCCAAAGCATGGACCTCTCAAGACCAGTGGTATCGGGCACCAAGACTGACAATATCAGAAAATCCTTTATTCGATTAAATATTTTTTCAGAATATCCCATGAATGCTCTTTTGAATTAAGAGCTGGAGAATTTGTAGCAGTCAACACCTTTATAGTGTTCCTCAAACCATACCTTAACAAGTCTTTATGGGTTGCAGGGCATATCCTGTTGAAAGATGCCACAGCCATTTAGGGAATTGTTGGTCTGCAACAATGTTTAGGTAGATGGTGCCTGATAAAAAGAATGCTAAAAACCAAGTTTATAAATTATCAGTTAATATACTGGGCCTGAGATAAAGTCAACCAAATTCACATAAATATTCATGCTTCTGGATGGGGCTGAAATGAAGTGAATTTTTCAGTACAATTGTCGCCTTTATATCAGGTTGTGCACACTTTGTACAAAAAAGGACCAGGTGTATTTTTAAATGCATAATTGTGTTTTTGATGCACCAACAGAGTACAAGTGCATTTCAATATAATAATCGCCTCTATATCAGTCTGGGTCAGAGGCCTCACTACACTTATGCTTTGTGTGGTAGTGTTGAGTACTGCTTGTTTAAAGATGATAAGTGAATTAAACCCTGCATTGTATCTACCTATGACTCGCAACACCACTTATAAGTTTGGCTCACTTAGAAGCCTGAATATTTATGTGAATTTGGTTGACTTCATCTCAGCCCCACTATAGTAACTGATAAATAAAATTAGTTTTTTTTTTCCCATACTTTCAATCAGACAGTTTATTATATTTTGCTTTGATCGTATAGAACGTAAAAGTAGTACAGTATTTAATTATAAGAATTTTTTGGTGCTTTAGGTAGGTGGTGTGTGTCAAAGTATATTCCACATGAATGCCAGGACACAAGATTTCTCAACAGACATTGCTCATAACTAGAGATGAGCGAATCGATTCTGCAGAAGTGGAATTCGATCCGAATTTCAGGAAATCTTCGATTCTCCACTATTCCGGATTTCCTGATGCTTCGCGGTAACGAATATTTAGTAAGGACCTTTATGACATCAGACGGTCACGTGATGTTCTCTAGTGATGTGATTGGGTAGGCGTGTCTTTGCTTGTTAGCAGATCCTTCCACATGAGTAAAAGTTGTCCGTGCTGGAGGAGAAAGAGACATGGCCGCGGCATCCAAGGGCTTACGCCATTTTGCTGCCCACCCTGGCTCTCTGCAGCCCGGAAATAGCTGTTTATTCGCCGCAAAGTAATTTGAATCCAAAATTTTTTTGGAACTTCGAATCGAACTGCCGAATTGAACTTTTGAGAAATTCGCTCATCTCTACTCATAACATCACACAGAATTCACTCTTTTCTTCTCAAATTACATTCTAGTGCTATCTCTTTCCAAGTTAAGCAATGCACAAACCCCAGGGGCGATTGATTAAATGAGGCGACCTTCATCTATTGCTTTGTCGCAGGATGAGAGCAATGGACATTGAATGACAGATGCAGACGGAGCACCCTCTGTCAGGTGTCTGCCAGCATTTACCTCAATGTAAAAAAAAAAAACTAAAACATGTTGGTAGCTTTCCTCTGTCATATTTTTTTACTTTTCTCATGGAATAAAAAGTCCTGCATGCAGTGTTAAATCAGCCTAAGGCCCGGTTCACATCTGCGTTCGGGTTTCCATTCGGAGAGTCCGCTTGGGGACGCCCCGAATGAAAACCTATATGCATTAAAAGCAGTTTACCTGGGAAACCCGCGGACCCCATAGACTATAGTCTTCCTTTCAGCACTTTACTCTCCGCTTGCTTCGAGCGTAAACCGAGCGGAAACCACACAGACCCCATTATAGTCTATGGGGTTCGCAGGTTTCCCAGGTAAACTGCTTTTTTATGCATATAGGTTTCCGTTTGGGGGGTCCCCAAGCGGACTCTCGGAACAGAAACTCGAACGCAGATGTGAACCGGGCCTTAGAGACAAAACAACTTAGTTGAGCTCCTGTAATTCAGAGGGGCAGTAGGATTTTTCTTTCATCGCATTCAAGTAACTGGTATAAATACGATACTTCCTGGGATGCAAATCACCAGAACAAGCCATATGCAAACATGATATCGCCAAAGAATGACGTGGATATTTCACCCCTGCCAAATTTGCTCATGTGTCTATATGTACAGTCATGGCCAAAAGTTTTGAGAATGACACAAATATTCTATTTTCACATGATCTGCTGCCCTCTGGTTTTTATGTGTGTTTGTCAGATGTTTTTATCACATACAGAAATATAATTGCATTCATATTATGAGTAACAGAAGCTTATATTGACAGTTAGAATGAGTTAATGCAGCAAGTCAATATTTGCAGTGTTGACCCTTCTTCTTCAGGACCTCTGCAATTCTCCCTGGCATGCTCTCAATCAACTTCTGGACCAAATCCTGACTGATAGCAGTCCATTCTTGCAGAATCAATGCTTTAATTTTGTCTGAATTTGTTGGTTTTTGTTTGTCCACCCGTCTCTGGATGATTGACCACAAGTTCTCAATGGGATTAAGATCTGGGGAGTTTCCAGGCCATGGACCCAAAATCTCTATGTTTTGTTCCCTCAGCCATTTAGTTATCACCTTTGCTTTATGGCAAGGTGCTCCATCATGCTGGAAAAGGCATTATTGAGCGCCAAACTGCTCTTGGACGGTTGGGAGAAGTTGCTCTTGGAGGACATTCTGGTACCATTCTTTATTCATGGCTGTGTTTTTAGGCAAGACTGTGAGAGAGCCGATTCCCTTGGCTGAGAAGCAACCCCACACATGAATGGTTTCAGGATGCTTTACAGTTGGCATGAGACAAGACTGGTGGTAGCGCTCACCTCTTCTTCTCCGAATAAGCTGTTTTCCAGATGTTCCAAACAATCGAAAAGGGGATTCATCAGAGAAAATGACTTTACCCCAGTCCTCAGCAGTCCACTCCCTGTACCTTTTGCAGAATATCAGTCTGTCCCTGATGTTTTTTCTGGAGAGAAGTGGCTTCTTTGCTGCCCTCCTTGAGACCAGGCCTTGCTCCAAGAGTCTCCGCCTCACAGTGCGTGCAGATGCACTCACACCTGCCTGCTGCCATTCCTCAGCAAGCTCTGCTCTGCTGGTAGCCCGATCCCACAGCTGAAACACTTTTAAGAGACGGTCCTGCCGCTTGCTGGTCTTTCTTGGGCGCCCTGGAGCCTTTTTGGCACCAATGGAACCTCTCTCCTTGAAGTTCTTGATGATGCGATAGATTGTTGACTGAGGTGCAATCTTTCTAGCTGCAATACTCTTCCCAGTTAGGCCATTTTTGTGCAGTGCAATGATGACTGCACGTGTTTCTTTAGAGATAACCATGGTTAACAGAAGAGAAACAATGATGGCAAGCACCAGCCTCCTTTTAAAGTGTCCAGTGGTGTCATTCTTACTTAATCATGACAGATTGATCTCCAGCCCTGTCCTCATCAACACCCACACCTGTGTTAATGGAGCAATCACTGAAACGATGTTAGGTGGTCCTTTTAAGGCAGGGCTGCAATGATGTTGAAATGTGTTTTGGGGGATAAAGTTCATTTTCTAGGCAAATATTGACTTTGCAAGTAATTGCTGTTAAGCTGATCACTCTTTATAACATTCTGGAGTATATGCAAATTGCCATTAGAAAAACTGAATCAGTAGACTTTGTAAAAATTTATATTTGTATCATTCTCAAAACTTTTGGCCATGACTGTAAGGTCCAATAGGAATAGAACTAGTGATTAAATTGGACTTTTGCTAAAAGTTATTTTCCAATATATTGCTGATTATAAGTTTATCAAGGGATCTGCTCTTATAGTATTACATGAGGGCCATTCAAATAAATAGGTGTCCACATAATACATGTACGATCTGGGTCTGCCAGAGAAGAAGCTGCCCGAGCAGAAGATTGCCCTCCTTCTCCTCTATGATTTTCATATGTCTTAACAGGATCTTATTAATTTAATAAATACAGGCCCTAATGCATAAATGTCTTAATTTCAAGAACAAGAAATAAGGTTGTATTAAAGATTTTACCCTAAGGAACACATCGATAGTATACAACTCTAGAGAAAACAGGCAATGTGGTATTGTGATCAATGGACGTTACACAAGTATGAATATGTCACTGTGGTTGTATTGTGTACCTTTTTATTGGAGGCCTGGAGTCAAATTTAGAACCTGCATTTTATTTATTGAAATATCTGCTCATTAGGAGTACAGTGGGCGGTTGTATTCATTGATTGACAGCAAACTGTATTCATATGTGGAGGGCTGCCAATTATTGAGTAAGACCACCCACTAGACTGCTATGCATGCTGTATAGTTATAATGAATCATATCCCACAAAACTATATATCAATCTGCTCAGCTCCTCCTGATATATATTATCATGCCTGTAGATTGAACAGCATTTTCAAGGAGACAGATTCCCACAGCAAAATCCCAGTCTATTAAGACGATACTATATAATGCTTAATTTTTCCTGTGGGAACATTTGCTGACACATTTCCCCACAGATTACAGCTGATCGATTGTGGTCTTATCAGAGGCTTATTCACAAGAGATCCTATTTGTCCAGTCAGATAAAAGATGACAATACACGGTGAATGCCAGTATTTCAAAAATAGTCTTTATTGTACCTTATACACAAAGGAAAATAGGCTTAGTACAAATACTGCAGATCTAAAAAGGCACAATAGCACAGGTCAGTCCGAACGAGGAATCACCTCATGCAATAGAACAAGACACTGCTGGGAGTTTAACATTAAACCATTTCAAGGATCAGTGAGCTTCACGGACCTTGCTCCACTGAAAGCAACAATCTAAAGTAACTCTAATATATCCTACTTTGTTCATGTTAAATAAATACGTAAATTATAAAGACATACAGTGTAATAATAAGTATATAATCTATTAATAAATATACACGGCTCTTACCACTTTTAGAAAATAGGTTCTGCCAGGTGTCTTGGCAAACGTTGATGCTGGAACAGTACAGTTTTTACATAGCATTACAGTAAGTACCATGCCACACATCACTGCAGGCTGTATAGAAGGACAAGTAACAATGCCTCATCAATTACTCCTGACCATATCAAAGCACCAAAAGCTTTTGTTCACAAGTCATGGTGCATGGAAACCTCTTACCTGTTGTTTACATTTACATTATGACATCAAGGGCACTGCTCTTGTAGAAGCACTAGACTCCCTGTCACATTTATCTGTTCAGGAAAGGTGAGCGGATCAAGATTTATTTACATTAAAATGAAGCCTTGCAGTTACCTGAATATCCCTGAATAAATAGAAATGTGCTCATGACAATGCAAAACTATATCAAGGTTTCATTCCCATCCTAACTGCTATAGCTTCATTTAGGTACTGGGAACAGACACAACATTTGTTGCAACTTTGCTCTCAACCAAATATATATGTCTGAAGTGGGAAGATGAGTGAGCTTCATTTTTTATCATAAAGCAGTGGTGGACTGCATGGATGACATGATGTTCTAATAAAACAAAAATCACTATTTATCAAAGTGTTTAAAATTATACCATAACTTAAATTTTCTACATGTCGCCATGTGTTATTTGCCATGGATTAAAAGGATGGTGAACAACCCTCTTGGCCAAAAAATATCAAACTGGTGGAATTTAAACCCTCGACAGTCCCATGATCACCTGACTGAAGGTGCCTCAACACTTGGGTGACTACTGCTGTCTCTTTATTGTTAACACCTGAGTACACCTACACACACCATCAACCTAACCTCACAGTAGCAGTGCAGGGTTTTCACTAGAATGAGACAAAGTTGCAATACCCTGCATAGCCAGTAATAAGATGGCCTGAATGTATACAGAGCAGTATAAATAAAGAGGTTGCAGCACTCACCTAAGTGTCGTGGCCCTTTCAATCAGCTGACTCATGGGAGTGACCCCTACCAATCTAATTTTGATGACTTTTTCCCCATGTACTTGGAAAACCATTTAAGCCTAAGTGCTTATTCACATGTCAGGGTTGGATGGCTGTGTGCTGGCCATTTTTTTTAATGGCCATCACATAGCCCCATAGAAAATAATGGATCTATTCACACAAACATTTTTTTTTAATAGTCCATATGACCGATGTGTTAAATAATAGAACTTGCTATTTTTCAAGTCTATGAGGTACCCATGAAAATGGGTTACCTTCAGATGTACACTCGGCTGTGAACAACTTACTTTATCAATGCCGAACACACAGCCCTGTTGCGTGAATGACTTCATAGACTGATGAAACTAAGGGGTTTCTTTGGCTTCACATCACATCCTGCACATGGCTATGTGACTATCATAAATAACACAATGCCATTCTCTGAGCCCGAATACAATGGACTGTTGAACTAATTTATCCATTTCTAATGCTGGATTATCTTCATATCGTTCTCATGCTTGCCAGTGTTATAGCTGTAGTTGAGTGGGCAGAGGTGTTACCTTGCATAACAGATGCAAAGGCTTCCATAAACCTGAACTCAAATGTACAGAAAGATGGTTGAGGTGCTCCACCTTAAAGAAGCAGCAAGCAATTAACAGTAGTTCAGACATGACTTCAAGCTGATGTATCCACACTCTAAGGCTACACTGGAACAGTTTATATAATATTAACCACTACAAGTGCACTACAGTAGTGAACAAGATACAAAAAGACAAGGGCCTACTCTACTCATCGGTCTGTAACAAAGTCTATAAAGAAGCATATACAATATAACATACAATTTTATACAATAAGACTGTACATAACATGGAAAGGACATCGTGTATAAAATGAGACATTTTATGAATAAAGAAATGTCTAAATAATGATATAATATAATGCTCCTTCTTGTTGGGCACAGACTTTATCAGTGTGCTCTTGTAGGAAATACCTATGTGCTATTCCTTTAGCATCAATTCACTGATCCCATTCATGTCCTCTATTACAGCACTTATAAAGTCATGTGATACTTTCACAACTTCTTCATGTCATTTACAAAAACCACTTGTACTGAACATACTTACTTGTCTTATAAAGGCCGAGGCCACACATTGTGGAAACGCAGCAGAAAAAGCAGTGCAGACATGGAGTTAGCAACAAATGGTGGAGATATTTCATCCCTGCAAATTTGTTCATGTGTCTCTACGGATGGTCGAGATATAAACAGTTATCAATTTGGCTGAAAGCCATTTTCCAATGTATTGCTGATTATCAGTTTATTGTCTAGGGTTCAACCCTTGATTCTGTATCTGCCCCTATCAGTTCCCTACAGTATTATATGAGGGCCTTCAAAAAAATAGGTGTCCACATAATAGATGTACAAGCTGGATCTTGTAGAGCAGAACTGCCCAAGCAGAAGATCCACTTCCTTCTCCTCTAATATTTTCTTATGCCTTAATAGGATCTTATTGCTTTAATATGCATTGGCCCAAACATACAAATGTGTGCATTTTAAAAACAAGCAATAAAGTCGTATGAAAATTTTGCCATTAGAAAGTTTGGTATTGTGATCAATGGCTCTTGCACAATAATGAATGATATGTCACTGTGGTTGTATTGTGTATCTTTTTAGTAGAAACCAGGGGACAAATTTTTCCTAAAAAAACAATACAATAATGAATCTTTTCCCACAAAACTATATATCAGATCTGCTCAGCTCCCCCTGATCTATACCTTAATACTCATAGACTGAACAGCAATTTCAAGGTGAAAGTTTCCCTTTAAGTCGATAGAGGAAAATACCTATAAACACAAATAGCAATAAAAAACATTTGCCCACAGATTACAGCAGTTCACTTGTATTAAACTGTGAGTGTGTGAACCCAGATGGCGCTATTGAGCGACCCAGGGCCAGGCCTGAAAAGGCCCTCAGCCACACCTATGGGTGGGGGGCACCAACTCCAGACAGAGTGTCTGCAGCTGGAGAGAGTGCTGTGAAAACATGCAGGAAGCAGGAAGTTGGGACCCAGTTGGAGACAGACAAGGAGATCTGTTCGCAGATGGCTGGGGTCCTGAGAGGACTGACTGAGCCAGGCTGCTTGTTGCCCCAGAGATCAGTCAGGGAGCAAGCCGTAAGGTAGGGCCTATGTGTGGCCTAGGTTGTTTATTATTTTGTTCATGTTACAGTTTCCTAAGCTGAATAAAAGCCATTTTGCTTTTAATTGACACCGTCTGAACGCTGCTTCTCCGGCGCCCAGTACCACAAACACCGCTATCGGGTCCAGGAGTCTGCCGCCATTGAGATTAATCCCCCTAAATTATCACATATGGTGCTACGGATGCGGGCATAAAGAAATCCACGCAAGTCCTGGAAGACAAGTGTTTGGTGACTGCGGTACTGCTAAGTGTGCATTGTGGCCTACAGCTGGAATAAATCTGTGATTTCAACTGAGAAATCCAGGAGGGGGTGAGTGGAACTGCAACATAGCAAATTGTGTGCAAAACCTGGTGAAAGTAAAACTCTGGAAGAGGAATCCAGGGAATGGACTTTGTGTATACTGTGGCACAGAAGTCTGTAAAGTGGTTGCTGATGGCAAGAAAGTAAGCAATGTGTGTAGAAGCTGGATATTGCAAACAGTCTATGTGAAAGGCTATGGTGCCATGTTTGTGTTTTCTGTGGAAGACAGAAGATAATGCTGGTTGTTGTAAGTTAACTGTTTGGTGAATACATGTGACTGCAGAAGATAGCAAAAAAAGTTGCTGCCGGTTGAACCCAAGGTTGCTGTGGAATATTGTGTAATGTTGTTAGTAAACCATGGGCAAGAAAAAGAAAATTTCAGCTTGTAAAAAAGCAGAGAAGTTATGCACAGGTTTATTAGTGCAGCAGTCTGAATGCAGAGCGACACAAAACCCGGAACAGAGCATGTGGAGTGCATGTAAAAATGATGAGTTGCATGAGAGTGACTTAGTTTTTCTGAAGCACTTCTGTTCTATGAATGAATATGTCCCTGCTGACTGTATGTCTCATACTGGAGTGCATCAAAGCGCCAAAGATGAAAATATTATGGTGCAGCAGCTTTAAGATGAGATTAAAACCATCAGGTTCATTTATGAGGATGAAATATCTGATTGGAAATGGCAACTTGAGGTATCCGAAAAAGAGAACCTTAAGTTAAAGAAAGAGCTTGAGACTATAAAGAGTTCATATCTTAGTCATTGTGAAAATGTGGTGCTGGGTCTGCCTGGAATGAACTGTGTCACTGAGAAGGAGTTTGCAGAAAGGAAATGCGCTCTATCCAATAAAGTGCTTGAGGAGCAATTGCAGCGTCAGGAGGACCAAGTCAGGAAGGGTGACAAACTTGTGGATGCCTTAACTGATAAAATAAAGCAGTTTTGCCTAAACAATGGAGTTCTGGAACAAAGAGAAATGGAACACACAGCTACAAAAGGTAGCCTGGAGAGGGCACTCTCAGGATCTTGTGAAGATAATGAGAAATTGTCTGTTTTGGTGCCAAATAAAGACAAAGAATTGATGGAGATGTCATCTGTCCATGCTCAGAAAGTGCAAATCTTACAGGAGCGTCGCAAAAAAGTAGAGACTCAACTTTAAGAGCTGCAACTAAAAGTCACAGAAGGGGACAGGTTTCGAGCAGATCTGCTAGACAAGGCAAATGGACTGCAGGTGGAATTGGATAATGTCACAAGGCTTCTTTCTCAAGCAGACAGCAAGTCTATCAAACTTTCCAAAGATTTTTCTACACTAGAATCTCAGCTTCAGGACACTCAGGAACTTTTGTAAGAAGAAACTCGTCCGAAGCTTGCCCTTAGTACAAAACTAAAACAAATGGAAGATGATAAAAATGGTTTCCTTGAGCAACTAGAGGAAGAGGAGGAAGCAAAAAGAGATTTGACAAAGCAGATTTCAACACTGCAGGCTCAGGTGACTGATATGAAGAAAAAAATGGAGGATAGTATTGGGTCCTTGGACTCTGTTGAAGAACTAAAGAGAAAGTTTCAAAAGGAGCTAGAAGGTACAAATCAACAGTTTGAAGAGAAGGCTGCTGCTTATGACAAACTTGAGAAGACGAAAACTAGACTTCAGCAGGAACTAGAAGATATAGGTGTAGATCTTGATCATCAACGTCAGATTGTGTCAAATTTGGAAAAGAAGCAGAAAAAGTTTGATCAGCCACCGGTGGAAGAGGAAAAGTTGGAAGAGCACACTTTTCAGATAGAACAGTTAAAAAGAGAAGAAGAGGATCGGTTGCAGCAGTCTTTATCCAATACTGAACAGTCGGCATCTGCCCTATCTTCAAAGCTGGCAGCACTAGAAGCTGAGAAAGACTCGCTGCAGAGCCTGTTAACCTCTAAAGAATCAGAGCTGCAAGGTGCACTAGTAAAAACTGAGATGGAGGTTGCTCAGAAGAGTGTGGCCGCGAAGAAAGTTCTGGAGCTGGAATCAGAGATTTGTGCGCTACAGAAGGCGTTAGAATTGGAGAAAGCTGCCAGCATAGAGGCAGAGAAAGGAGAACCATTAAGGCAGACAGACATGAGTGGCCTGTCCACTGGTGTTGATACCAATGATCCGATTACGATGGAACCACGTGATTCTGTAAAACGTCAAGTGGATGGTATAGTTCCCCAGGAAGATGCTGCTGAAGGTGGACTTCCTGCAAAATGTAAGGAGGCCAAAGAAGGTCCAAAAGAAGAAGAAACTGTGATTGGTCACACGCTGCCTGGGACAGAGTGGGTCCAGCCTCAAACCAATGAGGTCCAGAGCTACGAGGGCTGTGAGATGGTAAATAAGGTGAAGGGTCGTCAAAAGTGTGGAACAAGAGTCCGTAAGAAGCCTGACCACGCGTATGTCATCCCAACAGATAAAGTGTCTGAAGCCATTGTGGATAAAGGTTTTGCTGTGCCTGTCTCTAGCCAAATGTCTGGTGGACAAATGGTGAATAATGACTCCATGTTATCTGTGAAGTGGGAGTCAGGGAGTAATACAGTCAACTCAAAAAGAAGAGAAGAGGCAGAAATTGTTTTATCGCCTGATGCTATTAGCAACAAGAAGAGGCTGAGATACAATGTTGCTATGTCCCTAAATAGTGGAAGTAACCGTGGTAGAGGTTCTAGTGCAGAGACTGAGCAGTCGTCATTTGCATGCAGAAGTGAAGATGAAAATTCCTACGGCTATTCACTAAAGGGCTCAAAGTCATGCAATGGGGTGGCTGAAGATTATGTCGAGAAACATGATGAAAATGATGTGATCTCCTGTATGGCGAATTTTGAAGGTGATGAAGAAAAACTTGCTTTTGTAAAGAATGGCCAGGATCTTGGCGTAGCATTTGAACGGCGGAGAAACCGGAAATGTCGAGTAGCCGGAATTTGGAAAATGAGACCGCCAGATTGGGACATGTGGACAATCACAGGACAGGCATACATGGTTGAAGAGGGACTACAACATAGTATGTCTCGTCCCATTGTAGCTCACCCCATGGGTAGTGAGCTGAGGGGGGAGGGTATGTGAGTGTGTGAACCCAGAGGGCGCTATTGAGCGACCCAGGGCCAGGCCTGAAAAGGCCCTCAGCCGTACCTATGGGTGGGGGGCACCAACTCCAGACGGAGTGTCTGCAGCTGGAGAGAGGGCTGTGAAAACCTGCAGGAAGCAGGAAGTCGGGGACCCAGTTGGAGACAGACAAGGCGGTCTGTTCCCAGAGGGCTGGGGTCCTGAGAGGACTGACTGAGCCAGGCTGCTTGTTGCCCCAGAGATCAGTCAGGGAGCAAGCAGTAAGGTAGGGCCTATGTGTGGCCTAGGTCGTTTATTATTTTGTTCATGTTACAGTTTCCGAAGCTGAATAAAAGCCATTTTGCTTTGAATTGGCACTGTCTGAATGCTGCTTCTCCGGCGCCCAGTACCACAGACACCGCTGTTGGGTCCAGGAGTCTGCCGCCATTGAGATTAATCCCCCCAAATTATCACAAAACATACATGTCTTTTAAAGGATGAGCTGAGGCCACATGCTGCAGAAAAGCAGCATTTTTGGCTGTTGTGGAAATATAGCAGAAAAAAATGATGTGTTTTAGAGTCCCAGCAAAGTGAGATATTTTATTTAGTCTCATCCCCACACTGGAAAAAAATTGCTATGGAAAACATGTTTTGAAAATACACGGCATGTTAATTTTAGCTGTGAAAACACAACTTTTTTGCCATAGACTTATGTGGGGGAGGCAATAATGCAAAATGCAGCAAAAAGCAATGAAAAATACTGTGATTTTTTCACTGCATTTTTGGCAGGGGTGTGGAGTTGAGAGGACAAACCACTAACTCTAACTCCTCTATTTTTCCACAACTCCGACTTCATAAATGGCTGACAGCCATGGTCAGTCAGAAATAGTAAAAATCATCAAATTCATTAAAAAGCTAGTGATTGAATTCCTCTGAAAGTAAATATACAAAAAACTACGCATCTACAATATTAATATTTCTATAATATAATTAAAAATATGTAATCATTTTATTTTGAAAAAGTCGGTCCTGGCTCCATCACTCCACAGCCCTAATTTTGCTGTAATTCATTATGTGTGACCTTAGCTAAAAAGAGGTTCCCACCACAGTCGGATAGTGATTTGGTGTATTGTCATCCACTAATGTAGAATACAAGGGCCTGAATAGAAGATCCTCTTGATTCTGTGATTCCTCTTAGCTGGTCAAGGATGATGTCCAGAATGATGTCATGTGAAATACACTCCAGATAAGTAAGGCACAGATTATATCACATGGACTTTCTCAGAGCTAAGAATGGTCAACTGAGATGTTTAGTAAGTGCTACTGTACCCACTAGTATAAATTTATTTGATTAAGAGATATATAGATATATATCTATCTATATATATGTAAAATGTTAATTGTCTCTAGATGCAGCTTACAAATTACCAAATTATTTCTTAGTGCCAGCTTTGTGACTAGATGGAAATTGCATGGCAGTATAATGTATCTTTTTGTCTGTACTTGAACCCTACAAATTGTACAGTGCTGTGGAATATGTTGGTGCTATATCAATAAAATGTATTATTATTATTATAGGGCTGCCTGTATAAGGCAAGGATTGCTTTCAAGCATAGCCAGGTTATTCCTATCGTTCCAGCAATTATAAAAACGTATTACTTATTCTGCTGCCTTCTTTCAAGTGTCATCATCTGCCTGCAAACCCATAGATGTGGTCAAATTCAGGATTCTGCCTGGATCATCAGCTGATTTTGGGGTAGCTGGATGTATTCTCATATCAGTTACAAGGTATGCTAAGGAACATGCATGAAACCAGTTAAAAGAAGATTATGGTTACACTGTACTACTTCTTCAAACCTATGTAAAAACAGCCTGGTAAAGTAAAGATGCAATATAGTGTAGAAATTAATAAATAGTAATAGAAATAGGTCTGATCGTAGTTAGAGAAGACGAATATCTGTGATCCCAAACTACAATTTCAAATCCTGGTGACCATGACTGTTTGGGATTTTAAATGGGTTGTCCAGCTAGTATTTTGTATGGGTCAGAATGGAATAAAAACAAAGTGATACTCACCTTGCCAATCCCCAAACTGCTCCTGTTGCAAAGTTTCCAAGGTCTCCACTGGTCTCTACATCCTGGCCCCTCTCAACATACAGAATATGACCACTCAGCCAATCCCTTTAAAGGGGTTGTCCACATTTAAGTACATCAAATTGAACTGCAAGTCCAACCACAGTCAATTGACAGATGTGGGACAATTCCTGGAATTTCAGCAGATTTTTTTTTTCTAATACAGGAAACTGCTTTAACCACAAATGGGATTAATTCAGTAAGCAAACTTTACCCTGCATTCACATGACCGACTTTCAGCTGTGAAACTCGGTCTGTGTGTTAGCCGGATTTACCACCCTGAACAGTAAGCTGGGAGAGGGTCTCCTAGCATAATACTTATCTGTGCTGCTAGGAGTCTCTGCCTCCCAGCGATATACTGTCCCGTACTATAAGTATGTTGCTAGGAGACAGGGACTCCTAGCAGCATAGATAACTATACTGCTAGGAGTCCCTCTTCCAGCATATTCGTCAGGCCGGTAAATCTGGCCAACACACGGACCGAGTTTCACTGTGGAAACTCGATCGTGTAATTGTGGGGTTACTTTTATATCAGATCATCAACAAGAAATGACAGACTGTGAATTAATTGAAAAAGCAGAATTTTGGAAATTATAAAGTAGATTTGTTTCCTGACAAATTTGCACTAAACAATTGTGGATAAAGAAGTAAATCTCAACAAGACATTACAATGCTAATATTTGTATCAAACTCATATTGGCCCAAATACATTAATGCGTATATTATCAATATTTTCTAATGGATACAGCACCAACTTCTAAAGGCAGATATAATCCATTCCGGTGTTCAGTCTTTATCTACAGAACACTAAAAAGCAGTGGCAGTAGCTGGGACTCTGTGCTCCTCTATAGATGCTACTTGTGGAGTGGCTTCACCTAGGCATTCATAGTCCTGCCTTCTATTTTCTGTCTCTGAAGTCACTTTATCAAGACATTCATATGCAAACTTTCCAGTTTCTTCTTCTGGAGTGGCTTTCTCAAGATATTTGTATGCTTGCCTTTCATCCTCTGCTTGCGGAGTGGCTTTCTCAAGACATTCATGTGCTTGCTTACCATCTTCTGCTTCTGGAGTGGATTTCTCAAGACAGTAATATGTCGGCCTTCCGTCTACTTTAGGAGCTGCTCGAGTTGCTTTTTGAAGTGCCTGCCTTCCATCTTCCCCTTCAAATAATAAAAAAATAATAATATATATAGATATGCTGGATCTTCCATAAACAATTGTGTTTAGTGCCAGGGTGCTCAATGCTTTCTCCAAGTTTTAATTTCCATGCCCCTGCTGCCCAGATGTAGATCATGTAAACACTGAAAGCAACACTATACACGTCCATGGAAATGAAGATTGTGGCAGTCACTTGATTTGTTAATATGAGCACTTCCCTGACTGTCTCCTGACTCAGTCCACTACTTTATTTCTATAGACGCAGACAAGGCGCGTCCAGTGTTTACAAACTCTACTTAAGGGTAGCAGGAGGCCTGGAAAATAAAAGCGGGGGGAAGCATTGAGATCCATGGCACAAAACACGACGGTTTATGGCAGATTACAAGTTAATGCAGACAATGATCAACCCCTTAAAGTCTGGGTTTTTACATGTATATCAATCAAGTGAAATATTTACAGTATAATAGTTCAGACTTAGACTTTGTTCACATTTGCATTGGAGGCAATTAGATTTCATAGGAACAACATTGCTGAATTTTTTTCTTATGTGAAAATGATAGAAACCTTAAGAGAACCTGATTGCCACCACTATAGTGGGGAGATATAAAAGAGGGTTTTCTCAGGATATATTAAAAACTAAGTGGGGGCCAGGGGTGGAGTAAAATAAACAAACTGTCTTCAGTTTGGTTGGTGCATTCCCTGTTCTCTCTAGTCCTTTGTCTGGGCTGGAAATGCAGGCACTCAGATGACTGCTGTGGCCAATCTAACATATCAGCAGTGATGTTACAAATACCCAACATCTATTCTGGAAAGCCCCTTTAACTAATAGGGATCTTACGTGGGGGTGTGGCCTGGTTGTGCATCAGGACGGACGCAGGTTTGTGAGCTCTGGTCCTGAGACCTCTTAACAACTCCAAAGCTTCCCTCTGAGTTGTATTGGTGATACAATTTTTTTCTTTTTTTTTTTTTGTAATGGGCACATATTTTGACTATGATGACTAGAAGAAAGCACTCTAAAATGGGCCCAAAGCAGCTGATTTTTTTTGCTATGCGGCCCTCTCAGGATGGTGCTGTGTTTCTTGTAACAAGACCGGGCAGCTCTATGGAATTTCATGAAGAGGATGAACATTTACATAAAATTTTGGACTCTAGTGTTGCGCAGGATAATGGTTTCCCAAGGAGGGAGAAGCAGACTGGCCCACAATGCATTGCTTCCTCTCAGGCTGGCGGTGTGTTTGGATCCAAGATGGTGATGGCCATATGTTCAGCTACACAGATATTGCCACTAACCAGCGCAGAAAACACTATTGCTGGAAATAGGTGTGGAGGATACAACTAAAACTGGGCAATAAGATTCAGAGGTCAAAGATCCGCTTTCTAATCTACCTACCTCTGAGCAAGTAGCCTCTGAAGCCTTCATCAAAGGTATGATGCTTGCTTTAAGATCTTCACTTTAAAAAGATTTTCATACACTTTGTACTGCTATGTCTACTACTATAAATGGCCTTGGCAGTAGAGTTGAACATTTGGAGAAAAAAAATTACTAAATTAACTAATGTCCATAATGAACATATTGATGCTCATTATTCCTTAGCAGATGATGTCTCAACTATGAAAGCTAAGATGGCAGACATGGAAGATCATAGTCGAAGGAACAATGTTAAACTCGGGTATTTCTATAAATCCTACTGATTTACCCAGATATATAAAAGCATTAATGGAAGTTATTCTCCCTGACGCGCTTCTACACGAGTTTACTCTGAATACAACCCATAGGCTGCCAAGGCTGAAATCCTTACCAGACAACATTCCAAAGAGATGTTATCACTAGAGGACATTTTTCAATATTAAAGAAGCTATGATGCAGGCGGTTAGAAAGTCTTCAACTCCTCCTCCTCCTTATGATCAAATTCATCTATAAGCAGATTTGTCGCAAGCAAGCCAGGCACAAGTTTTCAGCTATTACCATAACTTTGAGGCATAATAAAGTGGCATATAAATGGGGCTTTCCGACAAAGCTTTTGGTTCATAAAGATGGTATCTACCATACTCTTCATAATCCTGAGAAAGGTGCCCTTCTGTTTAAATCTTTGATCTTTCCACAGCTGGGGGACCCAGTGAAAAGCCCTAACAATCCTGCTCATTTGCCAACTGAGTGGCATACAGCCGCTTGAGAGATTTGCGTTCCTGTTTAAGTTGGAGGTCGTTTGCTTTCAGATGAATTGTACCCCATGGCACAGGCTCTATATGAACCTGCTACGATTGAATTTCTACAGGTTAAAGTTCTAATTTTGATTGCTTGCATTTTCCTTTTTTATATATTTTTTTTAATTCTCTACATTGTGTTAAATCTTTTTTTGTAGGATTTATTTTGCCATCTAACATACTAAGGATATTTTTGCAAATATGCAGTACTACTACGTATATTTATATATATCTAGGGACCCTATCCTATCTTTTATATAAAGCGCACTTGTATTTTTACGATGCGCCTCAAAATAACCTCCCTGAACACCAAGGGACTTAACTCACCATATAAAAGATCCTCGGTGTGGAGGAATGCTTTAGTTTTGCATACTGATATCTTATGTCTACAGGAGACACATTTCTCTAAATCTAAATGTACAATGTTCTCTCATAGGAGATTTCCATATGTATATATAACAAATTCAGAGAAAAAAAAGTGGGAGTTTTGATATCAGTTGCGGAGGCAGTAATATTTACCCTTCTGGATTCTATAATTGATCGTAATGGACGATATGTGATTCTAGATATGTTAAGTTGACTCTACTATTCTTACTATGGCTAATATATATGCACCTAATTCCTCGCAGATTAGATTCCTTAAAGGGAATCTGGCAGGGCAATTTGGGACACTAAACCACCCACATGTCCACATAGACCTGGGGTTTAGTGTCCCAAATCACCTTGTTGTAATGCAATCCACAGGCACATTAAAAATAAAAAAGCTTTATACTCACCCTGCCGCTGTACTCCCCACACCTGCGCAGTTCTTCAGTGAAGCCAGAGGAGTACACCTCAGCTTCAGTTCGCATGACCTGGAACATCCGACAATTGAGCAGTGATGCTGGGGTGTCCGTCTTTGGGTTAACTGAAGAACAGCGCAGGTGCCGGGAGGCGTGCCAACGAAGAAGCTCATGAATAAGCTGGACTGTTCTCGCCGAACAGCGTCGATCAGACCCTTCTCTAGCTAAGTATAAAGGTTTTTTATTTTTGATGTGCCTGTGGATTGCATTACAACAGGGCGATCTGGGACACTAAACCCCAGGTCTATAAGGACCTTTGGTTGTTTAGTGTCCCAGATTAACCTGACAGATTCCCTTGAAGGTGCTACGTTGTTTACGGAAAATCCAGAAGAGTAAATTGATTATCTGTGGAGATTTCAACAGAATATCTGATATCTCATGTGATACGACTAACACTAAGAGATCTTCGACTCAAACACTAATGTCTTGGTTGCAAAAAGAACTATTATATGATATTTTTAAATGTCTTAATTCCTCCTCTAGGGAATATACATATTATTCAACAGACATAGCTTTTTGTCATGGATAGACTTATTTGTGGTAAATCGTTGGACTCTTACAGCAACAAGATCCTCCACTATAGAGGCAGCCTCCTGGTCTGATCATTCCCCGATCACTATGACACTTATTATAGGTTTGAACTCTCCCTCTACATGCATAGGGCATAACAATTTATTTCTTTACCAACTTATAAACGCAAGTTGGAAAATTCTATCTGTGAGTATTTTCAACTTAATTCTGGTTCCACTCAAGATTCGTTTGTTGTATGGAATGCCCATAAGGCAGTTCTATGGGATAACCTGATACAGCAGATGCTCAATTTAAAAATAAGAAACAAGTTTTGGATGACGTCATAAATGATATAGCCATTATGGAACAAAAATTACAAGTTAACCCTTCAATTGAGGCCCATAAAGAACTTATGACACTGTCAGTCCATTCCCGTCTTATGGAAGTACGGTAGAAAATTCATGTCAATTCATATGACTCATTACTCTATAAATAATAAAGGAAATAGACGTATGGCTAATAAGATTAAACAAAAAAACGCAGATCTGTTGTACCGCATTTAGTAGATTTAGTGATTAATCAAAATAACCCCCCCCCCCCAAGATACAGCCAACCAGTTTAGCCATTTTTATTTGTGCCTCAAAAATTTAAAAATGGATCAGACTATTCCCCAACCCTCTGTGACTTCTATGCAAGCCTTTCTTGATAGCATCAATCTCCCTACTTTATCTTTGCAATAATAGTCCTTTTTAAATGTTCCTATCACACAGAAAGAGGTGTGTGGAGTGACAGGTTCCTGGCCCTGATGGCCTTTCAAATGAGTATTATTAAACGTTTCACCCCCCTTCTGGTTCCTCACTTAACTTCACTTTGCAATCATGCTATGATAACAAGCTCTCTCCCTAGAGAAATGCTTCAAGCTACTATAGTTACCATACCTAAAGTGGGCAAACCCCCTACTTCTCCTGCCAATTTTTGTCCAATTTCTTTATTAAATTCATATACCAAAATCTATGCAAAAATATTAGCTAATAGACTTTTGGAGGTCCTACCAGAACTTATTCACAATGATCAAGTGGGATTTACTAAAGGCAGGCAGGCTTCAGATGGAACATAACATATTCTGAATATTTTGTCTAAGTTGGAGTCTTCTCGGATGCCTTCTCTGCTTCTTACTTTGGATGCAGAGAAGGCATTCGACAGGATTCACTGAAATTTTGCCTTTGCCACTTTGCCTAAATTTTGTTTCATATGTTATATAATTGATGAGATTAAGACGTTATACACTTTTCCACTGGCCAGAGGGTTGGATAATGGTAGCCTATGTCATCCTTTTCAGATCCCGAACAGAACCCACCAGGTATGTCTTATCTCCTTTAATTTTTGTACTGGCTATGGAACCCCTGGCAGAGGCCATCCGAATAAATCCTCTGATAAGCAGAGTATCTGCAGGACATAGACAACACAAATTGGGGTTATTTCAGAATGATGTTATTTTTATGATAACTAATCCTATTTCTTCACTGAGAGAAATACAATAAAACTATAATATTATTTGGTGCCGTTTCGTATTATAAAATTAATGCCAATAAGTCACAAATATTGAGTTCAAACATACATTTTAATCTTAAAAAATCAAAGATCTCTGGAATTTCCCTACCAATGTCAATCCTCTATACCCTATCTGGGCATGCGACTTTGTTTTACTTTGACTAACTTGAGGTTAATTTTTGCCCCCTTTTGGCTTCTTTACAATCTGAATTGTCCTATATGAGGAAAATGACAATACTATCAAAAATGCTACATTACTTTCATACACTACAGTGCTGGCCAAAAGTATTGGCACCCCTGCAATTCTGTCAGATAATACTCAATTTCTTCCAGAAAATGATTGCAATCACAAATGCTTTGGTAATAATATCTTCATTTAATTTGTCTTCAATGGAAAACCACAAAAAGAATTGTCAAAAAGCCAAATTGGATATAATTCCACACCAAACATAAAAAAGGGGGTGGACAAAAGTATTGGCACCCTTTGAAAAATCATGTGATGCTTCTCTAATTTGTGTAATTAACAGCACCTGTTACTTACCTGTGGCACATAACAGGTGGTGGCAATAACTAAATCACACTTGCAGCCAGTTGAAATGGATTAAAGTTCACTCAACCTCTGTCCTGTGTCCTTGTGTGTACCACATTGAGCATGGAGAAAAGAAAGAAGACCAAAGAACTGTCTGAGGACTTGAGAAGCAAAATTGTGAGGAAGCATGAGCAATCTCAAGGCTACAAGTCCATCTCCAAAGACCTGAATGTTCCTGTGTCTACCGTGCGCAGTGTCATCAAGAAGTTTAAAGCCCATGGCACTGTGGCTAACCTCCCTAGATGTGGACGGAAAAGAAAAATTGACAAGAGATTTCAACGAAAGATTGTGCGGATGGTGGCTAAATTTCCCCACTGTGGGACTATTAAAGGACTATTATTATTATTATTATTATTAAAGAAAAAAAAGAGGCCTTCAAAGAAAAGAACACAGTCCCTACAGTCAAACATGGCGGAGGTTCCCTGATGTTTTGGGGTTGCTTTGCTGCTTCTGGCACTGGACTGCTTGACCGTGTGCATGGCATTATGAAGTCTGAAGACTACCAACAAATTTTGCAGCATAATGTAGGGTCCAGTGTGAGAAAGCTGGGTCTCCCTCAGAGGTCATGGGTCTTCCAGCAGGACAATGACCCAAAACACACTTCAAAAAGCACTAGAAAATGGTTTGAGAGAAAGCACTGGAAACTTCTAAAGTGGCCAGCAATGAGTCCAGACCTGAATCCCATAGAACACCTGTGGAGAGATCTCAAAATGGCAGTTTGGAGAAGGCACCCTTCAAATCTCAGGGACCTGGAGAAATTTGCCAAAGAAGAATGGTCTAAAATTCCAGCAGAGCATTGTAAGAAACTCATTGATGGTTACCGGAAGCGGTTGTTCGCAGTTATTTTGTCTAAAGGTTGTGCTACCAAGTATTAGGCTGAGGGTGCCAATACTTTTGTCCGGCCCATTTTTGGAGTTTTGTGTAAAATGATCAATGATTTGACTTTTTTTTTCATTCTTTTTTGTGTTTTTTCATTGCAAGCAAAATAAATGAAGATATTATTACCAAAGCATTTGTGATTGCAATCATTTTCTGGAAGAAATTGAGTATTATCTGACAGAATAGCAGGGGTGCCAATACTTTTGGCCAACACTGTACCTGTTCCTATTTCAGATGCTATTTTATCTAAATTTCAAAAACAGATGTTGGCTTCCATATGGAGTGGCAAGAGGCCGAGGGTAGCAGCTTCTATTCTACATAGACAAAAGAAAAGGGAGGACTGGGTGTCCCTAATTTACAGTGGGTATGGAAAGTATTCAGACCCCTTTAAATTTTTCACTCTTTGTTTCACTGCAGCCATTTGCTAAAAGCAAAAAAAGATTATTTTCTTTCAAATTAATGTACACTCAGCACCCCATCTTGACAGAAAAAAACAGAAATGTAGATATTTTTGCAAATTTAATAAAAATGAAAAACTGAAATATCACATGGTCATAAGTATTCAGACCGTTTGCTCATTATTGAGTAGAAGCACCCTTTTGAGCTAGTACAGCCATGAGTCTTCTTGGGAATGATGCAGCAAGTTTTTCACATCTGGATTTGGGGATCCTCTGCCATTCTTCCTTGCAGATCCTCTCCAGTTCCGTCAGGTTGGATGGTGAACGTTGGTGGACAGCCATTTTCAGGTCTCTCCAGAGATGCTCAATTGGGTTGAGGTCAAGGCTCTGGCTGGTCAGTCAAGCCACTCCTTTGTTATTTTAGCTGTGTGCTTAGGGTCATTGTCTTGTTGGAAGGTGAACCTTCGGCCCAGTCTGAGGTCCAGAGCACTCTGGAAGAGGTTTTCTTCCAGAATATCTCTGTACTTGGCCACAATCATCTTTCCTTCAATTGCAACCAGTCGTCCCGTCCCTGCAGCTGAAAAACATCCCCATAGCATGATGCTGCCACCACCATGTTTCACTGTTGGGATTGTACTGGGCAGGAGATGAGCAGTGCCTGGTTTTCTCCACACATACCACTTAGAATTAACGCCAAAAAGTTCAATCTTCGTCTCATCAGACCAGAGAATCTTATTTCTCTTAGTCTGGGAGTCCTTCATGTGTTTTTTGGTAAACTCTATGCGGGCTTTCATATGTCTTGCACTGAGGAGAGGCTTCCTTCGGGTTACTTTGCCATAAAGCCCCGACTGGTGGAAGACTGCAGTGATGGAACTTTCTCCTATCTCCCTACTTTGTGGAACTTTCTCCCATCTCCCTACTGCATCTCTGGAGCTCAGCCACAGTGATCTTTGGGTTCTTCTTTACCTCTCTCACCAAAGCTCTTCTCCCACGATTGCCCAGTTTGACTGGACGGCCAGGTCTAGGAAGAGTTCTGGTTGTCCCAAACTTCTTCCATTTAAGGCCACTGTGCTCTTAGGAACCTTGAGTGCTGCAGAAATTCTTTTGTAACCTTGGCCAGATCTGTGCCATGCCACAATTCTGTCTCTGAGCTCCTTGGGCAGTTCCTTTGACCTCATGATTCTCATTTGCTCTGACATGCACTGTGAGCTGTGAGGTCTTATATAGACAGGTGTGTGCCTTTCCAAATCAAATCTGTTTTTTTTCTGTCAAGATGGGGTGCTGAGTGTACATTAATGAGAAATAAAATGAACTTTTTTACTTTTAGCAAATGGCTGCAATGAAACAAAGAGTGAAAAATTGTATATATTGTATATTGTATTATATGTATAATAAGATCATTAAACTTGGGGGTATTAGAGCTTGGTGTTCCCATTTTGCTGGATCTAAGTGGCCAACAATAGAACTCTACTCCATTGGAAACAGACACCTACGCTACTTGCTTTTGCCCTATCTCATACAACCTAATCTTCCCTTCCTAAAAGTTCCAACTATACAGGCAATGATAGAATTGATTACTAAATTACAGCAGAGTTGCTATTTCACTACATTTTCCATACCTATTGAAACATTAGAATATCTTATTCCTAATATCTCTTTATCCATGTGGAAAAGAATGGGAATTCATACACCTTCAAATATATGTGATGGAACAAAAATAATTTCCCTTCCACAGTTAAAACACAGGTATGACATTCCCTCTAAAGAGTTTCTTACTTATCTTCAACTACACATATATTTTAAAGTCTCTCCACACATGAGATTTGCCTTCCCACTGTACTTTAAGATTATATTTTTTCTAAAGAAAAGGCTTTTAGATATACTACTAACTGGTTTTATGCTATTTTTTTGGAAACTGGCACACATGTCTAACTGGGAAAAAGATTTTAACAAGCTACTTCCCAGGTCTCAGTGGAATTTAGCCTGTAAGTGGGCATCTTCACTCTCTGCTATATTGATTGAAACACACTTTAAATTGCTTACAACGTGGTATGACACCCCCTTAAAACTGGCAAAAATTTTTCCTGGGTTCTCCATCTTGGAGAAATTGTAGAAATATGGGCTCATTGTATCATATATTTTGGAGCTGTCCAATTCTTTCCGACTTTTGGAAAAATTTTCTTGGATTACTCCTGCAGTTGACTGGAATAAATATTACTCCCAATGCTCCTCTAGCCCTTTTAATTCTTGGGCTGGACAAATACCCACTTAAATATAGATAATTGGCGGGGCATTTGCTGTGTTCAGCTAAATTATTGGTGGCTTGGAGGTGGAGATCTCAATGCACCCCAACATGCCCGATCACATTTTTCTGATGGGACATAAGCTGCTACCTTAAGTGTATGACAGCAGCTTTCTTTCTTTTAAGAACACATTTATGTTTGGCCAACTATGCATGTGTATAGGGGGTTGGTACAGAGAGTGGTGATCACCATCCTTCACCAGAGAGGGATCAATCTTACCAGATTTCTAACATGTAATTTATATTAAGCTGTTATTTCACAATTCACACTTGATTTTTGGATTGGACTATTAAATCCTTAAATGTATAGCCAGTGCCGGTGCCAGCACCCGGCTTACCCGGATCCCCGCTGCAGGAGCAGATGAGTTAAATTCAATGGTGAAGCAAGAGCCGTCCGTGGACAGCCCCTGCTTCACCGCTCTGTGTGAAGCATATCCCGGTGTGCTTCACACAGACATTAAACTGAGGGCAGATGAAGGGGGGACATTTAACGGGTGGGAGATTAAGAGATACATTAAACTGGAGGAGCAGATGGAGGGTGACATTAAACTGGGGACAGCTGGAGGGGGACATTACACAATGGGGGTCACTGGATGGAGACATTAAGCTGGGGGCAACTGGAAAGGTACATTAAACTGGGGACAACTGTAGGAGGACATTAAACCATGGGAGTAGCTGGAGGGGGACATAGCCGCCTCTAGTTGCCCCCAGTTTAATATCACCCTCCAGCTACCCCTACGGTTTAATGTCCCCCTCCAGCTGCACCAATTTAATGTCCCCCACTAGTTGCCCCCAGTTTAATGTCCCCCTCTAGTTGCACCCACTTTAATGTCCCACTCAAGCTGCCCTTAATTTATTGTCCCCCTCCAACTACCCCCACTGTTTAATGTCATCCTCCAGCTGACCCATAGCTTAATGTCCCCCTCCAGCTGCCTCAGTTTAATGTCCCCCTCTAGTTTCCGCCAGTTTAAACTGGGGCACGAGGAGAGGAACTTAATACTGTAGGGCAATTGGAGGGGAACATTATAATGTGGGGGCATATAATGTTAGGGTGACTGTAGGAGCATTATACTGTGTGGGGGTACATGGAAAAATGGATGAGAATGGGTGGAGTCAACATAGAAGTGGGTTGGGCTAAATTTGCAGCGGCGCGCATAGTCCGCCACACATTTTGTCCTTCTTTCTGTCCTTTGAAATTTTGGAGGTATGGCTATTATCATACTCCAGGGTCTCTTCAGACCCCGAAGTATGATGATCGGAGGCCCAGGGGAGGTAAGCGAACATAAGAAAACAGTATTACTTACCTCTCCTGCGCTCCGATGCAACCCTGTATTATTTTCAGCCCTCTTCAACGAACTCACGTGGGTAAGGCCGGCATCGCGACTCATAATGACAATGGCGTAACCTACGTCTCTGACGTCATCGAAGAGAACTGAAGACTGCGCAGGGAGAGACGCCGGAGCTCGGGAGTGGTAAGTAACATTTTTTTTATGTTTGTCACCTCCCGTAGGCCTCCTATCATTATATTCGAGAGTCTGAATAGACCCCTGAATATAATAATAGTTTGTGGGTCGTGAACCCCAAAAATTTAGGGTTCTGCCAAACCTGAAATTTTTCCAATATTTGCAAGGACCATCCTAGAGTCCACTATGGGACATTATACTGTGTGGAGGGCCCGCTATGGGACATTATACTGTGTCGAGGGGCCGCTATGGGACATTATGCCATGTGGAGGGGCCGCTATGGGACATTATGCCGTGTGGAGGGGCCGCTATGGGACAGTATGCCGTGTGGATGCTGTGTGGAAGGGCCACTATGGGAAATTATACCTTGTGAAGGGGCCACAGTGGGACATTATAGTGTGTTTAAATGGGGCATTATACTGCGTGGAGGCCAGGAAAGGGGGCGCTATGCCATGGGGGGGACCCAAGTCTAAAGTATGCTATGGGGCCCAGTCTTTGCTAGTTACGTCCCTGTATATATTTATTATACCCTGTATGTGTATATATGTATACACACGTGGACAAAATTGTTGATACCCCTCGTTTAATGAAAGAAAAACCCACAATGGTCACAGAAATAACTTGAATCTGATAAAAGTAATAATATATAAAAATTCTATGAAAATGAACAAATGAAAGTCCGACATTGCTTTTAAACCATGCTTGAACAGAATTTTTTAAAAAAGAAAACTCATGAAACAGGGCTGGACAGAAATGATGGTACCCTTAACTTAATATTTTGTTGCACAACCTTTTGAGGCAATCACTGCAATCAAATGATTCCTGTAACTGTCAATGAGACTTCTGCACCTCTCAACAGGTATTTTGGCTCACTCCTCATGAGCAAACTGTTCTAGTTGTCTCAGGTTTGAAGGGTGCCTTTTCTAGACGGCATGTTTCAGCTCCTTCCAAAAATTCTCAATAGGATTTAGGTCAGGGATCATAGAAGGCCACTTCAGAATAGTCCAATGTTTTCCTCTTAGCCATTCTTGGGTGGTTTTAGCTGTGTGTTTTGGGTCATTATCCTGTTGCAAGACCCATGACCTGTGACTGAGACCAAGCTTTCTGACACTGGGCAGCACATTTCTCTCTAGAATCCCTTGATAGTCTTGAGATTTCATTGTACCCTGCACAGATTCAAGACACTCTGTGGCAGATGCAGCAAAGCAGCCCCAGAACATAACAGAGCCTCCTCCATGTTTCACAGTAGGGACAGTGTTCTTTTCAAGATATGCTTCATTTTTCCGTCTGTGAACATAGAGCTGATGTGCCTTGCCAAAAATTTTGATTTTTGTCTCATCTGTCCATAGGACATTCTCCCAGAAGCTTTGTGGCTTGTCAACATGTAGTTTGGCAAATTACTTTTGTCAGATTCAAGTTATTTCTGTGACCACTGTGGGTTTTTCTTTCGTTAAACGAGGGGTACCAACAATTTTGTCCAAGTGTGTATATGTATCTGTGGAGGCCAATTCAGTTTCTGCATTGAGCACCTCCATTAATACAGATGAAAGCGTTCATTGCACTGTTAACAGAATCAGGCCCTGTTCACATGGTGGAATCTGGCGCTGATTTTGCAGCAGATTTTGCCCCCAAATCGGCGGCAGATTCTTCCCTCATTCTGCCGCCCATCGAAAACAATTAGTGCAGGACGCTGGAAAAAAAAAGTGTCCTGCTCGATCTTGCTGCGGAATCTGCAGCTGATTCAGCCAGGGAGGCAGAGGCTTGAGACTCCCCACTGATTAGAACCATTCATTTGGGCCTAAATAGCGGTGGAAAGCTGCAAGGGCATGCTGTTGCTCTGTATCCACCACTGTGAGACGGGGCAGAAAATAAAGAGGAATCCGGGGTAGATGTGTGCTTAAAACTCCTCTTTACTTTCTGATGTCTGAACAGGTTCTATCTACTTGTATGGAATGGACTGTATTACAGTCCACTCCAGTAGGTCCGCCTCAGCAAAAAAAGCACCCAATTTGGGTTGTTTTTTTTTTGCTGCGGTGCGCATTGGTTGCTCCAAAAGGGGCACACTGAGGCTCTGTCGCCCAAGGCCCACAAAAACCTGGAGCTGGCCAGCTTTGCAATGAAAATGTACTGTATCTATTAATTTATAGTCAATATTACTATAGTCAATAGTGAACAACATTCATAAAAACAAAAAAAAAACAACCACTAGTTTAGACATTTTACCTGTTAAAAATACAATCTGCAAACCCTAAACCATCTCAATTTGTTACAGAATGACACTTATCGATGGCCCCATTAACAATGTATGTGTAACTGACTTACCTAGAGACAGCAATGCCTCTGATGCAGCCTTACTAAGCTCTTCATTATGTGACTGACAGACGGTAACAAGAATATTAATACTTTCTTTAGCCTAAAATACACAAACAAGATGTACAAGGTTACATGGCTGACATGTTGACAAGTTCAACATTTAATCCACAGAGGTGAGAAACACCCATTATGTATAGTTGCCTAAGAATAGAGTCACATAAAAAAAACAAATAAACAAAACAAAAGAAGTCATTCTCACCTCCACCAATCCCCCACTGCTCTCATCTCTGCTGGTTTTGATACATTGTCAGTCTTAATATATGGGAAATGCTGCTCAGCCAATCACTGGATGAGGTGGTCACATGGCATGGATCAGACAACCATCAAAAGAATAATGGTGGGGGTATGGTGGAGGGGAGTTTTAACTTTCTTCAACTCTGAGCCCTTAAAAACAAAACAAATATTCAGCTAGATAATCCTCCGCAAATCTAAGATGTTTTATGTCTTTCTATATAAAACATATCACAAGGCATTATGGGAAAGGAGCTGGGGAGCTCATGCGCCCTCTGTTGGATGTAACAGATCCTCAATTTGCTTTTGACTCACCGAGCCTTGAGACAGCAAAAGGGATTTTAGCCAAGCCAATTTCACTTATCTGCATACAGCGCTGTTTCCGGATTGTTGTCCTTCATCAGTACTCACACATATATTTTTTAGCTGGACAACCTCTTTAAGGGAAAAGTTGTCCCATGTGTCAGGTGAAGCAACATAATTTGTGTAACCTGTGCCTAAATTGTGCTGTAAGGACACAAACAACTAAGAATGATCATTCTGACCAATCATCTGTGTGTGTAAATGGAACAAAATTGTTGGTAGAAAAGTGAGGAGACATACTTTAGGTTGAGGCCCCATGTCGCAGAAACGCAGATTTTTTTGTTGCAGATTTTGTTGTGGTTTTTTGTGCCAAAGCCAGTAGTGGATTGAACAGAAGGTAGAAGCATAAGTACTTCCTATATATTATTCATTCCTTTTGCATCCACTCTTGGCTTTGGCTCAAAAAAACGCAACAAAATCTGCAACAACAAAAAAAGCTGCGTTTCTGCAAGGTGGGGCCTTAGCCTAAAGGAGTCTTCTAGCAATTGTTCAAAAAAGTGCAAACTGAAAAAAAACAACAAAAAAAAACATGTCAGGGTACCTTGCTTAACTATATCCTCTATAAGATGCAGGAGCTCATTTTGCTTCTACTAGGGGTATGATTGTAAAAATAAATATCCACTAGTGCTCTGCTTCTGTGTAGAAAAAAAACATTTTATGGGACAGAGTCAGAGTCAGGGGTTGGGTGTCTTAACATTGTTTGTTGTCCAGAATGTTAAGGGGCCCCCCAGAGCGTTTAGCCTGGGGGACACATGGTGTCACGGGCCACAGCCATTTTGTTTAAACCAATTAGGTTAGGGTTTTTTAGTCATTTTATTGTTATATTTTGGTGGCTGTTTTGGTGTTTTTTTCCCCCAGTTTTTATGTTTCAGGTTATGGTACTTACCATGTGGGAACACCCCTCGGAGTCAGCTCTTGATGGTTCAGCTGGAGTCTGGAATCTTCTATCTCCAGGCGGGATTCACCCATGGCAATGCTAATTGGACCGTTGTGGGTCAGTGGCGGGAAAATCGTATTTAAAAGGAGCAGATTCCCGCCGTGGTGAAGCAGTTCCTGACAGAGCTATAAAACCTGCATCCCCGCCCTCCCACCCAAGGACATGGATTTTTGTATACGTTGCGATGTTTGTTAGAGGGACTTGGTAACCCAGCTTAATGCTGGGTGGACTCGGTTTATTATCTGGTCAATACTGATAATTTGTTGTTATGGTATACAGTAATACCTCGTACACTCGCGTTTCCGAATTTGCGAATTCACAGATTCGCGATATTTTTTTGGCAACTAACATATATAGATTTTGCTCTTTTTTTTCAGATCTGTGAAATTTAATTAAAAAAAAACACCTTCGCTATTGGGTAGTAGCGTCCTGTTCGTTACGTACCCGGTAATTAGTTTCATTTTACTGTGAGTGTATAAGAAAAATGAATGAATGTATTAATATACAGTACTGTACAGTATACTTTAGTATACTGTACAGTACTGTAGGGTAAAGTTTATTGATATTTAGGGGTTAAACATTAGAAACCAGCATTGTAAGCGCTTCTAAGCGCTTGTACCAAACATTCGCGATTCCTCGCGATCCGCGACCCGCTCTGTCACCTAACCTCGCGAATGTACGAGGTATTACTGTATTAGTAATTGTTTTATATTGATTTGTTTATCATAATTTTGTTTATTGAAGTTTTAATTATTAATTTATTTAATTATTTTTAATTTAAGTTACCCTTAATAAACATTGTGGCCTTGTTTAACCACAGTTAAGTGTCAGTCATTATTTATTTAGGATAGTTGTAACTAATTTAGGGCGGGTTGTGCCTGTGACACTATGGGGTTTATGCTAAGAACCCACACAGCGAGTCACAACCAAAAAATGCTGCGGAAAAGACCACAGCATTTTTCACAGGAAGTCAGCAGAGGGAAACTCTGCCCCTATTATACCTATATGGAAAATGTCAGCATTTCCGTAGGTATAATTGGCATGTTGCGATTTACAAAAATGCAAGACTTTTTGAAAACACAGCTTTTCCGCTGCAAATTTTTTTCCTGCAATGTGTGGATGGGATTTGCCAGAATCCCATCCACTTTGCAGGTAATGTAAAACGCAGCTTTTTTTTTTTTGCAGCGTTTCCGCCGTGGCCAAAACACTGCGTTTTCGCAATGTGGGCCCCGGCCTTACATAGAAAAGATCAGTGACATACATTTCTTTTCACAATCATACCCCAAGAGACAAAACAAGCTCCTGCATCTCACTATAAGGGGTCTGGTAGGTGTCAGGGCAGGTATCCTGACATATTTTTTTGTCTTTTTATTTTTTTTGAGAATTTTCAGAAAAACCCATTGAAATGCTTTTTCCTTCTCGGTTGAAATACAATCCTCATGGTAAGGACAAACTTCTTCACTGTTGATAAGTTTGAGGTTTTGGGGGTCAGATGTAAGAATGACTATCCTGGAGCTCTGAAAAATAGTTCACTGCAACCTCCCATAATGTTTGTACTATTTACAATGTTCACTTGTTGTCATTCTTACTGGCAGCAGAAATAAAACTAGAAGAGCTCTTCTCACATTCTATTCCGTATAAGATTTTTATACAGGAATGTTTTTCAGAATTTACATTTGGCTTGGATCTGTGCCACTTTTACCTTGCCAAGATCAGAATGTTAACTGTAAACGACAGGATTTAGGAATACAAGAACAGGGTCATAGAATAAGACTTGTAGACACTTGCCTATGCCACCTGGTGAGTGGCAGACAAAAGACAGACTGGTGAAGCGAATGAACATCTAACAGACTCTGGCAGCGGGATTTAGCTATTTTTTAGAGTTTGAAATTTATTACACAATGGGATTTTTTAATGCGTTTATAGGTAGTGCCAGCCACGTAGACAGCTCTATCAAACTGACAGAAATTACTGCCAAGAAAGTCATTTCACAATTTTAGTCTGTCGGGAGGCTGTCAGACTGCCGATAATGAATGAGAGAAATAAATGACAAAATTGGAGACCCTTTTATAACATATCACTTTATATATAGAGCAGTGAATCAAGCGAACTAATATTACTATTCTGGTGTCAGACTAAAGTTATCTGGGCCCACCAGAGAAAACAATAGTGAAGATATGCCCCTGATGTTCACGTCCACTTCAAAAGTATTGTAAGCATCGCAACTACCATGACACACACAGGATATATCATCACATAATTTATGAATCTACCTATAAGAAGAAAACCCTAGCGGTAAGTGATTGTCTCCAAAGCCCTACTATTGTGCCAGAGCCTGATCCCATCGGAGGATTATCTCACAGTGTGGTAAGCTACTTCAACCCTCAGCTCCACAAATGGACATACTACTTTTAGACATGAGCACAGGTCAGTATATTCCAGCTGTTCAAGTTAAATTTCACTATTTTACGATCCATTCAAATCACATTTTTTACATCCATTTAATGGATGCAAAAAATAGATGCAAATGGACAGCCAATCTTTAAAACAAACAAAAAAACGGATTTTTTTTTTTTTTTAAGGACACAAAAACGTAGTATACCATACTTTGTGTCCGTCCAAAATATGGATGGTGATGGATCCTTAACAGTAACAGGGTAACAGTAGTACAGTGGGAGCACAGTAAACAACAGAGGTAATCTGTACAATAATAATAATCTGGTAGTACCCATAACAGTGACTCATTCCAGAACGGAAGATGGGGTGTAGGTGATTATCACTTCTTTTTATTAAGTTGAATTTGTCTGGAGCCCCCTTTTAAAGCCTTATAGATTGTCAGTGCCTATAGAAATGTTTGTCTTAAGATCTGTATTAATGTTTACATTGTGCTGCTTTATTATGACTTATATACTACTCTATTATTTTCTGTAGTATTAACACTTTTTAAATAGATCTTCTTACATCTAACACAGCTATATCACAGTGGGAAATTTAAAAAAACCATGAAATCGATGGTTTAGTATTCTGGTAAAGCATTTCAATATTGATTTATTTACATGGTAGTGACCAGCTACTATAGAATCAGAAATGTGCAATATATTTTTCAGTTCTTGGTCATGTAAAGAATTAATATCCGGCTTATAAAGATATCCCAGAGGCTTAAAGACTTCACTTTCCCACGACCATCTGGCCACCTTTCTGCAGAGAATGAGCTCAGTGGCGGTATTACCAGCAATCCAGGTTTTTCTCTCTGTATCAGTGTCAATGGTATATTTTACAGTACACGTGGGAACTGCCTGAGGTGAAACAAATTACCTGAGCAATGGCCAAATATATGACAATAGAAACAAAGCCGCATGCATAAAAATGACAGGGGCAGACACAGGGCTCAGAAACACCCATTATTTATCACATTTACACTGCTTAACTTTCATAAATGTTGGTAAAAGCTGAATTATTATTTACAGATGCTGGTAATCTACTGCTAATCTATTATACTAGGCAATGAATGGAGAGAATTTTTTGGCAATGCTAGAGTTTGTAGTTTTGCATTGTTACTGAGCTACAGGTGTAGCAATGGCTGGAAATACATGCTGTAAACTACTGTTAGAAATGTAAACTTAATATTCATAGGATATATTATGAAATACTGCTTACTCATAATATCATGACAAGTGGAAGCAATATTTCTGCTAGACCACAAGTGCGGGGAGCGCTGTCGTAGTGATATATACTTGGTGTCAATCTAATACTGAGCTGCATGGAAACCCATTAAATCTAGCTTTTTTCGTTTCTAGGATACTAAGCCAATGAATTGAATAGAATTAAAGTATTTGCAAAAAAATAACCACATGTGCAACTACCCACACAATTAACCCTGGTGCCACTTTATCTATAGGTCAAATGGAGCACTTGCATCAAGCCTTACGGCAGTGGGGGCCCACACTCATCCATTCAGTATTTAATAATGCATTTTAGGTGCAGTCCTGGTGTTCGGGGTGGTGGGTTCAGATTTTAACTCTGTCTGCATACTCAGGATGCAGATAGAGTAGAATAAAATGGTAGAGCATGAACCTCTGTTCTCCACTATTCAGGCCTCAAGTAGTGCTGTCTCAGTCAGAGAGGCACGATGAGCACCAAGCTAGAGACAGCACTAGAGCTGGAGCCAGTATCCCGGACCATGGGAATGGGGCTGGGGGAGTATGTTTTTCTTTTAATGTATGACATTGTCTGATGGGTCACTGAGGGGACATTTTAATATCTGATGGGCCACTGAGGGGCATTTGTGTGATGGGCCACAATATTGTATGGGGGCCACAAAGGAGGCATTATACTTTGTGAGGACTGTAAGGGGACATTCTACTATGTTGTGGCCACTAAGGGGCATTATACTTTATGTGAGGCACTTAGGGAACATTATACTGTGTGGTGGAGGCATTGTTACAGTATGTTATAAATTGAAGGGCATGGTTGGTCTTCCGGACCCTCTTTGGGGTCCTTATACGGTATGTCTTTCTGTTCACCTCCTACTCACACTCCTTAGTTGCCCCCCCTCCCACCCCATTTTTTTCTGCTTCTCTCTCTTCTCCTGCTCTCCTTTCCTTCCCCTTCCACTCTTTCCATCTTTTCTCTTCAATATTCCTGTTGCCTTGCTGGCTGGGTCCATCTTGGGGACCCCCCAGGTGGCCTCGGTCCGCATTGTTTATGTTTGTATGTTTGTATTTTTGTATTATTGGTCTGTTTTGGACTTTGTTGTATTATTATAAAAATGTTAAAAACATTTGAATTGGAAAAAAAAAGAAGGACACTATTACTGTGCTAGGGCAGAAAAAGACATGAAAAAAATGGGGAGGGGTCAAAGGGGACATGGTTGGGAGAACAGCTTAAAGGGGTTATCCAGTTTTTAACAAATATATGCCAAAAAGCAGGATGAATCAATACAGAACACTTCCTAATAATATACACTTCCTGTTTAAATTTGACACTTTTTATCTGATTTAGTTTAGTTACAAGAAGAAGCAGGTTAAGTAAAGCCAAGCAAAAGATGCACAAGGTAAGAGTGATTATTTAGCACTGCTGAGTATGTATTTGCACATCATTTTTGGAAGCTGGATAACCCCTTTAATACAAAAAAATATTCTGTGGTGTGCTATGTGCGCCACCACACTGATGCCATATGTGCAACCCCCTGGGCAGAGGGAGTTGATCTTCCCACTGCCTCCACATCACCAAATCATTGGAGAAATCTCAAGCATGCACAGTATGGTCTTGCAGTCCTTGGTGTGTATGAGCATAGTGCAAGGACTACAGCACTATGGTGGCAGTTTAATGTGGCTGGGGAAGTTGACAGTCTTTCTTTAAGTCCTCTATCAAACACTGGGAGTTGTTTTTTGATCACAAATCATTTGACAGACTTTCATTAATTTACCCTACTGTTCAAACATATGGGCTGCATTATGCATATGAAAAGACAAAATGCAGCCGACAAAATGCCTACTAAAAATAAAATGACTACAATCACAAAAAATGGTGTGTTTCCATTAGTACCAATTAGTTTACAGCATTTAATGTACACTGCATAGCTTAGGCACATGGCTACATGCAAAATCGGCCAGTCTGTTTTGCTGCCCTGGGGGATGCCATGACTAGTTATAAGTTTGTTGTCATTACACTCACCTGAAGGCATCCAAGAGCCAGACATGCAACTTTCTGGAGGTGATCTTTAGGCTGGGTCAGTGCCTCACAACAGTACATCAAAGCCTGAAATAATAACAAAACAAAAAATAAGTATTATTAATAGGAAAAAAGTTTCTGTGTACTGTATTAGCCAGTAGATAGAAGAGAGAAAAAATGACAGTCTTTATTGACACCTTTTGATGGCTGACTAAAAGAAGATGACAACAACAGCAAGCCTTTGCGACTATTTGTGGGTGTATTATCAGGCATGGTATAGCACAATATCTATAGAGTCACATATTTATACACCAGGACATAGAAATAGTGTGGAAAGCATCAATATGACTGGAAGAATAAACTGTTGTAGCAGTAAATATTGGAGTGTGAAAGTTTTATTTTCCTCCGAATAAGATCTGGTTCACCCCACCATCAACTTGACACTCAACAACTTCGTTACTGAAATGAACTTTCTGGACACCATCATCAAAATACAGAACGATCAAATAGAGACACCACTGTACTAGAAGCCAAATGACAATATACCTCGGATGGGACATTTTTCATTCGAAACATAAAAAACTCAGTAAACAATTGCACATGTTCTGCCTCTACAGATAGTGATAAACACCTCAGTGGCCTGAGTAAAAATTTTCTGAATCAAGGCTACCATCCTAGAACAACTGAAAACCAATTTGCCAGACGCACCAGAATACCAACAAATGAGCTCCTACATTACAAGGCAAAACAAGAAAATTCTTAGGTATCTGTGATAGGTACCTACAACCCACATCTTGAGATACTTAGGGGAGCTGAAAGAAAACTACAACAAATACTACAAAAAGATGACCATAACATGACAGACATGAAAACGTGAACTTCAAATCTCGGATAGTCAGGAGGGTCTGAGAGTACAAACTCTTGACAACCTTTGACAAACTCAGAACAGGGAGAAATGTGTGTCATGGATTCATGTCATTCTACATCATATAAGAAATGTGCCCTCAGACCTGGTGGAGGCATCACAACCAGGGACCAGATCTCAATAAAAAGACACAATAAAACATTCACACTCCTTATCTATGAACTGATGTAATATTATTACTACAACTGTTAAAAGGGGTATTCCCATCTCAAGGATCATATCTATACTGCTAGCTTATGTAAATTCAAGAGTTTTCCTAAATGCATTGCTTTAGCAATGCTGCTCCATTTGCCTACTTTGTGAAATTATTTCTCATATTGTTTTCACATTGTTGTCAAGGCACCTGGCCTGTATCTGATCTTAGGTCGGATGACATGACTCACTCACTGCTCCCTAGAGCTGTTATTTACTGTCCAGGCAATGAGGTCAGCTAATTGCAGTTTACTGATAAAGGCTCAAACCTTTCTATGTAAACACAAAGATAACATTAAGTTTACTTTAGGTCCATCCTCAGCATGGAGCATGTAATGCCCACCTGCTTGTTGAAGTATACAGGAAGTGAGAAGAAGAGACTGCAGGCAAACTGGTGAGAGACAGAGATGGGAAAATCCATTTAATTCTTTAGCTCACATTGATGGTTTTACTATACATGACCACTCTTATTCCTTAGTCCATTATATATTGTGGGGAAGGTAGCTTGGTAGCAGCAATGGTGCGGGTCCAACCAGTCAGAGACAGGGACACAATATCTGGTGCAACACTGGTTTATTTGAAAAAATAGCAAAACAAATAAACCTTACGTCAGGTACAAAATAAAACACAGCCTTAACTTCAGGCAAAAACAAACAAAATCCTGCTCGTCTGGGCGCTAACTAAACAGTAACGAAACTAACTATCCGTGTGGCTTTCTGCTGGCCACACAAACAAACAAGTTGGCACAGTACCAGAGTTCCAGGGTGTCAGGACAGATCCAGACGCCAGGTCTCACTCCCCAGGATCTGCCCTGAAGTGCATACTCTGCTTTTATGGGCCAATAACGAGCCTGGGACCTGCACCTGGGGCTAAAGCCTACTCAAGACCCACCCTAGACGAACACATACGTCAGAAATCTGGGGATGATATAGAAGGACTCCAGTACTCTGTCACCTTCTCACTATATATATATACAGTGCCTTGCGAAAGTATTCGGCCCCCTTGAACTTTTCAACCTTTTGCCACATTTCAGGCTTCAAACATAAGGATATAAAATTTTAATTTTTTTGGTGAAGAATCAACAAGTGGGACACAATTGTGAAGTGGAACAAAATTTATTGGATATTTTAAACTTTTGTAAAAAATAAAAAACTGAAAAGTGGGGTGTGCCAAATTATTCAGCCCCCTTAAGTTAATACTTTGTAGCGCCACCTTTTGCTGCGATTACAGCTGCAAGTCACTTAGGGTATGTCTCTATCAGTTTTGCACATCGAGAGACTGAAATTCGTGCCCATTCTTCCTTGGAAAACAGCTCGAGCTCAGTGAGGTTGGTTGGAGAGCGTTTGTGAATAGCAGTTTTCAGCTCTTTCCACAGATTCTCGATTGGATTCAGGTCTGGACTTTGACTTGGCCATTCTAACACCTGGATACGTTTGTGAACCATTCCATTGTAGACTTTGCTTTATGTTTGGGACCATTGTCTTGTTGGAAGATAAATCTCCGTCCCAGTCTTTTGCAGACTCCAACAGGTTTTCTTTCAGAATGGTCCTGTATTTGGCTCCATCCATCTTCCCATTAATTTTAACCATCTTCCCTGTCCCTGCTGAAGAAAAACAGGCCCAAACCATGATGCTGCCACCACCATGTTTGACAGTGGGGATGGTGTGTTCAGGGTGATGAGCTGTGTTGCTTTTACGCCAAACATATCGTTTTGCATTGGGTCCAAAAAGTTCGATTTTGGTTTCATCTGACCAGAGTACCTTCTTCCACATGTTTGGTGTGTCTCCCAGGTGGCTTGTAGCAAACTTTAAACAAGATTTTTTATGGATATCTTTGAGAAATGGCTTTCTTCTTGCCACTCTTCCATAAAGGCCAGATTTGTGCAGTGTACGACTGATTGTTATCCTATGGACAGACTCTCCCACCTCAGCTGTAGATCTCTGCAGTTCATCCAGAGTGATCATAGGCTTCTTGGCTGCATCTCTGATCAGTCTTCTCCTTGTTTGAGATGAAAGTTTAGAGGGACGGCCGGGTCTTGGTAGATTTGCAGTGGTCTTATACTCCTTCCATTTCAATATGATCGTTTGCACAGTGCTCCTTGGGATGTTTAAAGTTTGGGAAATCTTTTTGTATCCAAATCCAGCTTTAAACTTCTCCACAACAGTATCACGGACCTGCCTGGTGTGTTCCTTGGTCTTCATGATGCTCTCTGCGCTTTAAACAGAACCCTGAGACTATCACAGAGCAGGTGCATTTATACGGAGACTTGATTACACACAGGTGGATTATATTTATCATCATCAGTCATTTAGGACAACAATGGATCATTCAGAGATCCTCACTGAACTTCTGGAGTGAGTTTGCTGCACTGAAAGTAAAGGGGCCGAATAATATTGCACGCCCCACTTTTCAGTTTTTATTTTTTACAAAAGTTTAAAATAACCAATAAATTTCGTTCCACTTCACAATTGTGTCCCACTTGTTGTTGATTCTTCACCAAAAAAATTAAAATTTTATATCTATATGTTTGAAGCCTGAAATGTGGCAAAAGTTTGAAAAGTTCAAGGGGGCCGAATACTTTCGCAAGGCACTGTGTATGTATATATATATATATATATATATATATATATGTGTGACTTGTATATATTGTGCTACACCCTTCTCATATTGATGGTTCTGCTTAACATGAATTATTTACCACTCTTTTCCTTGTTCCAGTATATATGTGATTCTTATTATTCTTATTTTGTGTTACTCCCTTCTCACATATTGATGGTTTTTCTCCAAATCACTCGTTTACTTACCAAACTATTCCTATGTCCTTTTGTGCATAAAAATTTGGCTCTTCAGGTATTGTGTTGTATCATGCTCGATGAAGAGTAGTACCTTTAAACACATGTTCTTGTCATGATCTTATTTAGGTTGCCATTAAAGATATCAATAACTGAACAGTCTTAGTTTTATCTCTATTAGTAAAGGGGTGGTCCAAGATTGGATATTGATTGCCTATGCTTAGGACAGGTCATCAATGTCAGATCAGCAGGGGTCCAAGAACTGGCACTGCACAGCCACTACATAGTACACGGAGATATCTGCTTCTGACTCCGTATACTGTACTGAGAACAGCTTATTGGTGGGCTGCTGGGTGTCAGATTGATGCTAAGAATAGGCTATCAATAACTAATTTTGGGTAATCCTTTTAATTTGTCAATTGAACCTACTGTCACATTCCAGATTTATTGTACAAGTTAATTTAACAATGGCCTCCATCCTTAAATTGTCTGCAATTTCTTTTCATTTCAATAGGTTCTAGGTCCTGATGGAGACGGTGCTGGTAAAGAATGAATGTAGTAAAAAATTGCTGCTTCATACAATCTCTATTTGTTATAAGGCTCCTGGACAATAAGCAGATCACACAGTGTTCCCTGTATGAACAGTTTGCTGGAGTGAATTGCAACTAATATCCAAAACTACTACTACTTTGTCCAGAAGTGTCTTTTTCTTTTTTTTTACAAAGAGCTTTATGCAAACAAATGGTCATCCACTAAACAGATCTGCTAAACAGATGTAAAAAGTTGATGTCAATACACCCTTAAATAATTACTAGCTATTCAGACAACTAAGTTTCATTTAATAGAGCATGTGATTCTGGACCAAAATGCACTTTATTTAAAAATGCTGCTGTTTTCTGCCTCACTAAAGTTTCTGCCACTAGGTATTTCCCTTCCATCTAATTTGCTCTTCACTCCCTATTACTAGGGAATGTCCATCCATAGTTACATCAAGTTTAAGGCGGGAGCACAGTAAGTGGAAGAGGGGGGTTGTTCTATCTCCTCACAGCATGTCTGCAGACAGTTTTCTGCAGACCACACTGCAGTGGACACAGCGACACTGTTCTAATAGGACATATGGACCAGGAGGTTCCAGTTGGAAGGATCCATTGTGAGGTAGTTTCACCCATAACGTATGGAATATAAATCTATAGACAAAACATCAACATCATTTATCTATTTTAATTTTATTCTACAGTAATCACCAAACAGAAGTAGCAAAGTTTAATGTAACACATTAAATGGGTGTGAGTGAGATGGTCAGAGTGGGGCTGCAGTGTAAACAGGTGGCCGGAGTGAGTGAGACCTCTGACTGCAGAGTAAACAGGTGGCCGGAGTGAGTGAGACCTCTGACTGCAGAGTAAACAGGTGGCCAGAGTGAATGAGAGGGGTGAGTATGGCTGGAAAAAAAAATAGAGAAGACTGAGGTGGTGAGACGGTCAGAGTGGGGCTGCAAAAAAAACAAGCAGCCGAAGTGAGTGAGATGGTCAAAATGTTGAGCCTTTGCAGATACTTGATGTATTTCTCAATAAAACCTTAACGTATGAAATGTTTATAATTGTACGTCTGTATACAATAGAACCATTCAACTATAAGATCTAAAAACAAACAGCAAACTTTGTGAAAACCAAACTTGGTGATGTTGAGGGAAAGGATTGGTGATTTATTGCCCTCTCCCCATTGAAACCACATGCACACACTGCTGAGTGTGCTTGTGTATAGCAAGACAGGAGGAATAGGATGTTCGGCTGACAGCTATCGAAGTTATAAGGGCTGTCTAGGGATCAAAATATCTATTCTCCTGCTAGATTATATGCTTTAACCCCTTAGCGACCCAGGGCGTAATAGTACGTCCTGAGTCCCAAGACGATGGATGGAGAGTCCATACACGGCGGGTGCCGGCTGTATAATACAGCCAGGACCTGCCGCTAATAGCAGCGATCGGTGCCTGCACCTATCGCGGCTGTTAACCCTTTAGATGTTGTGGTCAAACGGGACCGCGGCGTGTAAATTGCGCAGCCGCCACAGGCTCCATATTTCCCAGACTGCCACCCTCCAGAATGTCATCGTCAGGTCTCATTCCCAGGCCTGTCGTTACATTAGATCTATTACGTGATGCCAGAGGCATCGTCTAATAGAAGTAAAGGCATTTTGCTATTCACTGCAATGCAGTAGTATTGAAGTGCATAGTATGATCGATCAGACCCCCTAGGTTTCAAGGTCAATAGGGGGTCTGATCATACAAGTAAAAGAATAAAAAAAAAAGTTTTTAAAAGTATAAAAAAATAAAAAAAACACAAAAGTTCAAATCACCCCCCTTTCCCTAGATCAGATATAAAAGTAAATAAGCTAAAGTAAACATAAACACATTAGGTATCCCCGCACTCCAAAATGCCCAAACTATTAAAATATTTATCCCATACGGTGAACGGCGTAGCGGCGAAAAAAAATCAAAATGGCCAAATAGCCTTTTTTTTCAACACTTTGCCTCCTATAAAAAATTTTATAAAAAGTGATCAAACCATCAGATCTTTCCCCAAATGGTATCAATAAAAACGTCATGTTGTCCCGCATAAAAAGACGCTTTACCCAGCTCCATACATGTAAATATGAAAAAGTTACAGGTGTCACAATATGGTGACACAAAAATTTTCTTCTATTTTGCAAAGTTTTTATTTTTTTTAAAAGGTATCAAAACATTACAAATACTATATAAATTTGGTATTGCCGTGTTCATACTGACCTGCAGAATAAAGTTAACATGTCATTTTTACCACACAGTGAACGCTATAAAAATTAAACCCATATGAAATTGGCACAAATGCAGTTTTTCTCCAATTGCACCTCATTCTGAATTTTTTTCCAGCCTCCCAGTACATTGCACAGAATATTGAATAGTGACATTACAAAGTACAATTTGTTTCGCAAACAATAAGCCATCATGTGACTCAGTGAACTGAGAAATTAAAAAGTTATGGCTCTTGAAATGTGGGGAGGGAAAAACAAAAATGCAAAAACGAAAAATGGCCGGGTCTTTAAGGGGTTAAGGGAAAGACTGTCTAACATATTCGATTGTAAGCTATTAGGAGCAGAGTTCCTATTGTATATTAGATTGTAAGCTCTTAGGAGCAGGATGTACACATTTCTTTCCTTACTTAATCAGTCAGCTCTACTGAGTATACAATTTCATACATACATAAAACAATATGCAGCATATCTGATCGCCACATATGGGGTCAAGAAGGAATTGCCCCCTACCCACAACCCCGCCCCCCCCTTCCCGAGGTATAATTATCCGGGGGGGGTTGTTTTGCCTTCCTCAGGTTCACTGGGTACGGCAGGTCTCACTTCAGGACAATGGTGGACTGGTCTGAACAACCATAGGAAGTTCTGTGGTGTTCACCAGGCCTGATCTGAGAGTCACTGTGATCATTCTGTAATTTATTAAATGGCCGGTAATGTTTTCATTACAATGCTGCTTAATCCTAATCAAATAAAAAATCTAAAATGAACATATTGTGGTGCTCGTTTTTTTTTTTTTTTTTTTTTGGTGGTATGGTTTCTCAATTCCTCCATACACAGTGACCATGATAAGTATGATACCTGCCACTACAATTAAATGTAGACTTAGCTATGGATGCTGCCTCTGATAAGGGGTATCACATCATAAATCCATGGTGGCAGCTGCTGCAGGGCAGGAACTATATGGGCCTCCAAACATGAAGTAGTCAGAGTGCCATGCAATAACTGTAAGGATGTTGACTCCTACATGAAAGTTATATAACTCACACCATAACAGTAACCAATTAAGGCTAGGTTCACATCTGCGCTAGAGTCTCTGTAGGAGACTGGTCCGAAGATTATGCCTAAAATCAGTGGAGAGAAAAGTCCTGCAAGGATGACTTTTCTCTCCTCCGGTTTCAGTATAAAACCGGAGAAAACCAGGCAGACCCCATTTTCATCTATGGGGTCTGCAAGTGTCCGCGTGTAACCGCTTTTTAAGCAGACAGGCTTTCTGTCTTTTAGGTCTTCATGCGGACCTGGACCACAGAGACCTGAACTCTAATGTGAACCTAGTGTAACTTCTATTTCAATGTGATTCTTGTCCATGACTTTTTTGTGTAAAGATTATTTTATTGCGGTGGATACGACTTTTGTCTGAACAAAGTACTCAGAGTGATCTGCAGTAAGCCACCTATGAGGAGGCAGAGTATGTCCCTCACATAGCCTGGTCTTTTTTTGTTGCATAAACCTAAACCAATCTGTCCAGCCTTGTTGAAATGAACAACTACTTTACCATGCTCAGCTGTCATATCTTACTTTAGTTTTGAGCTTGATTCAAAATACAAAAATGAATTGCAGAGGCAATTGCTGCCCTCTGACTAGGCTAGCTCACAGCCCGGACACTAGGACGCCATGCTTTTCCCCCTTTAGTGCCTCCTCCTTGACTGTGTTTACATGGTCCATAAGAGCAATTGACTACCTGGAGCAGCAGTGTTATAAACATTAAAAAGAGCCCTGTGCCGAGTAAATATGCCTGAAGTGCCGTCCTTGGCACAGGTGCCAGAGGTTGCTGATCCCTGTCCTATATTATACTCTCTTGAGCTTTTCTCAACTATTTTTTCGCTATTTTACATATTACTTTAGAGTTACTCTTACAGAGACATCAACCTTCGAAAACCCTTCATAGAGTGATTCATGAATGGCATTTCGCTGCAAAAGTGGGAGTGACGTTTTCAAGGGGAGCGGCCTTTATAAAAGGGCACAGCTAAATATATTCCCATACAATATTGGACCCCAGATTGTTACTGGTTAAATAACAAACAATTGAGCCATTTTTATATATACCATTTAGTGATCACGTTAGATATTGTGTTAATTTTATTGTGTAGTTCGTAACGGTTATGGTGACACCAGATATGTCTATGTCACTTCCTATGTTTTGTGACTTATTTAATAAAGTGTGTTAAAATGGTTTTCTTGTAATTTAGCTTCCTTCCGTAATGTTTGGGTAATTTCTAAAAAAAAAAAAAAATATATATATATATATATATATATATATATATAAATCTCATTTTTCAAAAATTGACAAAAAATATCAACACATATTTTAAGCTTTATTCTACTTATTTTCTCATTAGGTGTGATTGATACATGTAAAGCAGCCACTCTACTGCTTGAGCCACAGCTTCCATTATGCTCAACAGAAGGTTTTCCTGTGAGCAATAATAATCCTACAATCGTGAAGATAGTAAAAGAACATATCCCATTGACAATAATGGAGGCAGTGGCTCAAGCAGTGACTGCCTTTCATACACCATCATTAATTGTGATCCAAGGCTTAAATTCCCAATCACACTTAATGAAAAAATATGTTCAAACTTCAGATTGGGGAATGCCCCAGCCACCTCCTCTTTAGTATTCATGTATTCTGCACTCTACTGAAACGGCCCTCACAAACGTCTCCAATGATCTCCTGACAGCTAAATCTAATGGTGACTTCTCTCTTCTTATTCTTCTAGATCTCTCAGCAGCATTTGACAATGTTGACCATCAACTCCTCCTCACTATGCTCCGCTCAGTCGGCCTCACGGACACCACACTCTCCTGGTTTCTTTCTTATCTCTAAGACCGCAATTTCAGTGTATCATTTGCGGGCTCTGTTTCTTCCCCTCTTCCTCTTGCTGTTGGAGTTCCTCAGGGCTTGGTCCTAGGCCCTCTGCTCTTCTCTCTCTACACAGCCCCTATTGGACAAACCACCACCAGATTTGGCTTCCGGTACGATTTTTATGCTGACGACAGCCAACTATATACCTCATCCTGTGACATCACCCCTGCACTAATTCAGAACACCAGTGACTGTCTCTCTGCTGTCTTAAATATCATACCTTCGATTTATCTGAAACTGAATCTCTCAAAGACTGAGCTACTGCTGTTTCCACCAACTAACAGACCTAATCCTGATATCTCCATTTCAGTCTCCGACCTTACAAAAACTCCTAAGGCAGTATGCCTGTTGCATACTCCAGAATCTGATCTTTCCTTACCACAGAGACATTAAAGACCCTTATTGTTGCCCTGATTCACTCTTGACTTGACTACTGTAACTCCCAACTAATCGGTGTCCCCTCACTAAACTTTCCCCTCTACAATCTATTCTGAATGCAGCAGCCAGTCTCATCTATCAGTCTAAACGTTACAGCAATGCCTTCAGTCTGCATCACTCACTACATTGGCTACCTATTCATTACAGATTACAATATAAACTTATCACCCTCATCCACAAGACTTTCCATAATGCTGCACCTCCCTACATTTATCCCTCCTTCTAGCCATCGCCCAACCCGTGTTCTCTGTTCACTCAATGACCTAAGACTAACATCCTCTATTATCAGAACCTCCCACTTCCATATCCAAGACTTCTCCCGAGTTGCACCACTTCTCTGGAATGCTCTACTCCGGACAATTAGATTAACTCCCAATTTCTACAGCTTCAAGTGCAAAGTAAAGACACATCTTTTCAGATAGGGCTATCACAATTCCTGATGTACAGTAAACCCTTCCGCAGTTAGACTCCCTAAAACGACCCTCCTGTTCTCGCTCCCACATAACCTTACAGGATATGGTGATGTATTGGACTGTAACTTTATATGTCCAGGCACCATCTGCACATTAAAGGATACTGACTGGTGACGGCTCATACAGCTTTATTTATGTGCAATGAAAGTAACCTCTATCACAAAAATGACTGGACCATTGTATAAGCAATGCTACCTCTGATGCCGCCATTGTGTTACCCCCTCTATCTCATAGATTGTAAGCTCTTGTGAGCAGGGTACCTCAGTCCCATTGTGTGAATTTACTATTACTCTGTAATGTATCTCTTTGTCTGTACTTGAACCCTACAATTTGTAAAGTGCTGCGGAATATGTTGGCACTATATAAATAAAATGTATTATTATTATTCGTGCACTCCCCCCCCAGGGGAGGGGGCATGAAAACTGTGAAAGTCAGGTAGGTTGACATGTCTGCTCTTAAATACCCAAATCAGATGTTTGATTCTATTTTTTTTTTCATTAGTTGTGATTGGGGAAAATTGGCAAAATGACATCTAAATAAGCCAGTAGTAGTGGGCAAACTACTCCTTATTGTACATGCCCAGAGCCCTAGAAAGAAATGCAAAATGTACTGCAACAATAATGGGGATACTGGCAACAGAAAAACTGATAGGACACTAGGTATGATGGCTTATACAGCCAGAGAACAGACTGCCCAGTGAGGCCCGGCAAATATTTCATCTTTTCACGAAAACTCAAGTATCGTTTATTGAGTTAGATGCATTTCTGGTCCTCTGTGCACCAGAAAGTGAAATCTACACAAGCTATGAAAGCGATGAAAGTCATAATAAATTTGTTGGGCTGCGGTAGGTCATGGCCCTTCCACTAAAGCACACTTTGCCCATTTTTTAGGGAAAGTGGTGAGGGAGGTGCAAAAAAAATTCCTTGCACCAAAATTGTGACTTTTTAATGCCATAAAATTTGCATAATGATACATTTCCTTTTAGGTGTTTTTTGGAATCTCCTAGGTAAACTTAGTTCACATCACATTTTTGCTAGGTTACAAAACAATGGAATTACTTTCCAGAAACCACAACCCACCTTTTCTCTGGACTCCTTTGATCTGGATGCAGCAGAGGCGAGTAGGTGTAGTGCATGACTGACATCATTATCATTGTCAGACAGAAGAAGATTTAATGATGTAAAAATTTCCTGGGAATGAGGCAGAGGACAAGTTTCCAGATCTATGGTTTTATCAGCTTGCACTGTGGTTTGCAGCACTGAATCAGCTGAAGCTAGTATAAGAAAAAAATAAAGAATACAATAATTACTAATAATATAAGGGATTCTCAACGCTTCATTTGTGTCAATGTATAACGTTGGTAGTATTACACGCAACCTCTCTTCCTCACTAACTGCTATAATGTTCACAACTTTCATATACAATTTTACATCTACTTAATGGGGTTATCCAGGATATAAAAATTTCAACAGTAAACCTAATTAGAGTTAAAATAAAGTTGCTTTACTCACATCTCTGCGTTTTGTGCATTTTCATTACCCTTTTCCACTTCTGGACTGTGGCTACAGCAGTGAGCTCCCCACAAGTCTTAGAACCAGCTCTCCAACCAGGGTTGATACCCTCACAGTCCATCTATTCTTTCAAAGAACTGACCTCAATGTGAAAGTTACTTCCAGGAAGTGCCCTTTGTTGCATACATGAGCTGCCCAAACCCTTACTTTTGTATGCATATGCATGTCTAAATAGTATTCTACATTAGGTTGTATTCAGGCTGGGATAGATCACATACAGTACATTCTAGGAAGAAAAAGGAAGCTCTCAGATGAGGCCCTATGACTACATAAAGAAACAATGGATCAGTATGAAATTTTTAGTTCCTGTTGACTATCTTTATCTATTGTGAGGTAGAAGGTATATCCAACAACAAACAACAAGTTTGTCATTAATAAGTGGATTAAAGAGGTTGCCTGAGTCAGAGAACCCATTACAAACTACTAAGGTATTCTAGTTCTGAACCTCCATCAAATGACCTGGAGTGTAGCTGTAGGATTTTAGTACAATTCTCACTCTGCAGGGCCAGGCATGTCCTTGCATCACACAAACAGCACATTGGTATAAGTGGGCATCCCACCATGTGATGCCTAATTTTTTCTGTAGTAGATGACTAAACATTTGTTTACCATTTCTGAGTACAGTGTCAGACTGGCTCAACAGAGTATCAGAGGATCCTCCATTGGGCCCAGGCTCCAACACAATAATGGTCCAGTAGAAGGCACCCAAATTTGAAGAGTAGTATAGTCTAAGGGGTTGTTGGAGGGTTGGCCACCAGAACCTCAATTTGACACAAAACAAGCAGATTAAAAATACTTATTGGGGGTCCTAGTAGGTCTGCACATTTTATGTACAGCATATTTTCAGTGATCCCTTTTGTTAAAAAGAGGATTTTAGAAAGCAGATAACCTCTTTAATACGTAAAATTATGTTGTACAAAATAAAACAAATACTCTACCTTCCTCAGTGAGGTGCATCAAATAGCTTTTAAGGTCTGTAATATTATGGCTACTGAAAAAATCATAATACTGAAAAACTGTGATGATTTCTGCAGACAAACTGGATGAAAGCATGTTTTCTGTTTTGTCAAGAATATGCACAACCAGCATTCTGTAAACTAAAAGTAAGCAAAGGCTACTATTAGTAATAAATACACAGCACAAATATTATAGTAAGGCTCCATTCACATCATGTTTTTAACATCCATTTAGCAGACCCTTTAACAGATGCAAAAAAACGAATGCAAAAATGGATGGATGGACATTTGTTTACATAGGCATCAAATGTAAAAAACCAAGGATCTGTTTTTGACCTTTTATTTTTTTTCTGAAGGACTCAAAAACAGTATACCATACTTTTGAGTCCAAAAATTGACAGAAATGAATAATTTTTTTTTTTTTTGTTTTTTTACATTGATGTCTATGTAAATTGAGGGCCATCCATTTCAGCACATTTTTTGCATCCACTAGATGGATGTGTCAAACTAATTTAAAAAATGTGATCTGAATGAGAGCCTAACAAGGATACATAACTAAGAGCAGCATAACAACAGCATCACAAAGCCTTAACAAATATCATCCTTCAATACAAACATCAAGATAGGTTCTTTTGACACTGAGTTTTTTCCTTTCAATAAACATATATCTTAGAAAAGCTTCTGAGGTATGTGTTTAATAGAAGGCTGGGAAAAATACCATTGTATGTAGTATAACAGTGGTGTTTCTACACTTCATAAACTTATATAGACTTGATAGCTGCCAGATAAATTCATTTTACTTGAGCAAAGTTAACACTTGTTCTCTCTGGTTTTTGTTGACTTTTAATGGTCCGTTCAGTGAAGTATGCTATGCTATACTATCCAGTAAAAAATAGTCCCCTGATTGGTCCATTATGAGTGTACAATTAGTAAAAAAAAAAAAAAAAAAAAAAAAAAAAAAAGAATCTTATCAGATCTGGCAAAAGTATCATCAAAATCCTGTAAATACAGTAGCCATTATGCCAGTATCACAATCTGTTTCCCTCCACTCTGTATAAGTATGGTCACTGACTTCAAGGGCAGACAATATGGAAGTACATAATTAATACACAGATTCATTGTAAATATCACTGTAAATATTCTCCTACCTTTATCAGCAAGTCCTGAAATTTCGGTATTCAGCATTTGGCTATAGGTTTCATGCAGATTTTTTACCATTTTGTCAGCACTAATATGATACATGTGAACAGGTGTAGAACATTTTGTCCAGAATGCTAGAAGTGATGGCATGTCATGAAATCCAGAGATAACTAAGACACAAAAATACTAAGTTACTTTACATTTTTACAGCAAAACATAAAGAAGACCTTTCATCACCTTCACAAACGCCAATTCTTTGCATCCTTCAATACGGTAGGTGCTCCTCCACCGATTCCAGAACAGTTGGACTGTCTTTCTAGCCCTCACCATTTACCAGCAACAATTTCTGCTAAATAGGCTTTCTACTGTCAGGTGGGCTGTCCGAACAGTCTGCTCCAACCTAGGACTGCCCACCTGATAGTAGAGAGCCTCATTAGCATATTAGGTCCAGCACTGGTTTGTCGGTAGTGAGAAATGCTACAGAAAAAATTCCAACTGTGCTAAAATCAGGTGAAGCAACATCTATTGAGGGATTCAGAGAGTTGGAGTTGGTGGAGGTGCTAAAATATCCTCTTTAAATTGTAGCTAAACTTTGATTTTCTGGCCACATACGTTTCATTAATACATTTTGGAATATACTTTATTAACGGATATTGACTCCTTTCTGCAAAATCTTGCGCTTAGTTACTATTTTCCCTTGTTTCTGTATTGAGAGCTGCACACTGCTTTCACTAGGTGTTTGAGTGTACGGTTATGTAGGTCATACAGGTTCCTATATAGACATATTTCCACCATTACTGTACAAAACCTAGAACGGTGTTTTGGTAAGCACAGGCCCATATGACTCCAAAAGCATCTTTCATATGATATCAAGATAACAGTTCTACTGGTTACATTTTCAGAGGCATGGACAGTTGAAAACAGAGTTGGGATTGGGATATTTATATGCAGCTCCAGCTGCTGCTAATCCCGACTGTATTTACAATTGGTGATATCTCTGGAAATAATACAGGTAGAATCACATCTTTCAAAGAGACATGCTTTCCAGGGTCCTCCAGCTCTCCTTCCCTCCCTCCTACAATTGAAATGTACTCTGCCCAGCCCTGTCAGACATAGCAGGTGAGTAGCTCTGTGCCTTGATCTCTTCAGCACTCCAACTGGTATGGAACTACAAGTCCCAGCATGTTTACTTGCTCAACACTTCATGGAACTCCCATAGAAGTGAATGGAGAATGATGGGAATAGTAGTTTCACTGAAGCTTCAGTGCTGAAGGTTGCTGATCCCTGTCATAAGGGATGAGGGAAAATCAAACTGCTGCCTCATTTAGCAGGATACAAGCTGTCCTCTAAAAAGAAATACACCACTGTATTAATTCCAAACTAGTCAACAAGTCCTCATTTGATAGGCCTGTGCTTACAAACGCTTGATCTGAATCATCTTGCATTACTGAATATTTGCTAAGAAACTATATTATGTTAGGTGGGATTATATAAACAAAAGCATCTTTGTTAATCAAATCTGCAGCCAGTATCCATGTGAACTGCAGCACACATGTCCTATGATAGAGTCTAAGAAACAGCCTCAGGCTGTGACCAATGTAAACACTAGTCTGCCATTCAATAGACTATTTTACATTATGATAGTGCATCATTTCTTGTTTGCTTCACATGTGACCACAAGAAACGGTTCTACCTGGACAAAACATGCAAAAACAAGTACAGGTGGGAATGCTGAACTGTTACAGGATTACAAAATATAATGTAGCATAGCAAAAATTAAAGTGCACTTGAAACACAGCAGCTTTATGTCCTGGTGAAAGGACCTTTGCAAACTTTTTACCTAATCATCAATACAAATTGATTACTATTTGTTCAACTATTGTATATAGCAGGCTGTGCTGTTGCTTCTGACATAGAAACCACAGCTGGCTTTTCCTGGCTGATGTGTGCACAGGGTTCTCACTCAGTGGTGTTCAGACTGCTGTATGAAAAACCGCTGGAGTTTCATCCACTACAGACGGTCGATTTGTCATACATGTATTCAGCCCATACTGTAAATTCATGGAGGAGATGAACTGGGAGGCCATCAAAGGCAATTGTCTTCAATGTTCTCCAAGTCAATATTCCTTCAAATTCATGAAAACAATGAAAACGGCAGCCTGGATGGAACCTGTTCTAGTTCAAGGTAACCACTAACATATGCAATTTTTTTTTCTTGGATAAAGGTGTCCATAGTTTTTAATTAAATACATAAAAAGCACATATGTCTTTCCTATCATCTTTACACTGGAAAGTAGGCTTTGTATTTAACTTTTTCATCTCAGACTGTAGAAAGGATAAAATTGCCCCTAGAGATGGTTGTTTTGCTCTAAAAGTGTCTTGATATGTAGTAAAGAATAGCAGCTGTTAGGCTCAATAACTTTTATTGGCTATGTCAGAAGTATACTCATGAAGTACTCTTTAACATATGCCTCAGTTGAAGCCTCCAGCTTTTAAAATGTATCCCTTTACTATACAGTAAAAAGAAAATGTATACCAATGCATATTGGTCTAGCACAGGGGTCAGCAACCTTTTTAGTCTGGGGTGCCGATTTGGAAAAAAAATCAAAAGATGAATTACTCTGTGTGCCATGTAATAATTGTAAGGGTGTCGCCCTCCTACATCGGTGATTACCGACAGGGGGCCTCAACACTCTAGAAATATTTAGAAGGATGATCCCATGCCTTTATGCAATGTTATCTGAGTCCTTAGGATGTTTTTCGACTTTTGGTAAAAATTATTTGATAGGGGTGCTCCAAGGGACCCGGAGTCTGAAAAGGTTGGGAAACACTGTCCTACAGGAAAGTCATATTATGCAAACCATAACTGCAACCAGTTATTTAGTCAATTGAGCTTACATTTCAATGTGATCTTTTAGCAAAATGATTCATATTTGGACTGGACATGAGGCTAAGTATAATCTGCAGTAATCCTGCTTTGTGGGGGCAGAGGGTGCCCATCACACAGCCTAGTCTTTTTGCTGAAGAAATCCAAACAAATTTTTACAGTCTTATTGAAATGAATGAAGGCAAATTTAGCTGCCATGTTATACTTTGCACAGGTAGTTGCTGACCTTTGACTAGGCTACTGGCCTGGACACTTAGACATTGTGCCTCATGCTCCAAGCTCCTCCCAGTGCATCCTCACATTCAACTGCCTTTACATTGACGGATAGAGAGAGATTGCCACCTGGAGCAGAGAAAGTCCTGTGCCAGGTAGATATGCCTTGGGTGCCGACTCCGGCACTAGTGCCGGGGGTTGCTGACCCCTGGTCTAGCATATGCCATAGGAGCAGTCTTACATGTACATTTCTAATGTAGCCAAAAATGAGAACCTTAAAGCTAAGGACCCATGTAGCAAGCCACAGCGAAAAAAGTCTGCAGGAAAAACTGTGGTAGAAACGCATTGTGGTTTTTACCGCAATGCTTTTCACAGAAAGTCTGCAGAGTTTTCCTCTGCGGACTTTCTGCTTCAATTATACCTATAAGGAAAACGCCATTATTTACGTAGGTATAATTGACATGCTGCGATTTACAAAAGCGGAACGGTTATTTTTCACATTGCGAATATTTTTCTGCAATGTGTGGATGGGATTAGCAAGAATCCCATCCAGTTTGCAGGTACTGTAAAACGCGATGTTTACGCTACGTAAGCAATTAACACACATCAGTATTAATAAGTTTTAATATTTAACCCCTTTCTGCCAGCGACAATTTTTGATTTTAGTTTTTGACTCCCCGCCTTCCAAACCCCATAACCTTTTTATTTTTTCTTTCATGTGGGCTTAATGTTTGCGGGACAAATTGTTCTTCATAACGGTACCATTTATTATTCTGTACAACGTACTGGGAAGCTGGAAAAAAATTCAGAATGGAGTAGAATTGTAGAAAAAGTGCATTTGACTCTGCAGCCAAAATGACATGTCCCAGCATAGAACCGTATAGTACGGCGGATGTTGGGAAGGGGTTAAAGAGGACCTGTCACCATTCCTGACATATCTGTTTTAGTAAATAGTTATATTCCTCATTCAAACTAAGGACCCATGTTGTGGAAACGCTGCATTTTCATCTGATTTGTGGAATTGTTGTGGAAAATCTTAACAGTAATTTTACATCTCGCCTGGACCTAGTCTAAACTAGTAGGGATTTCCCAAGATCATGTTTTTTTGCAGGGGTTCCCTGCTGCTTAAATGGTTGGGAAAAAGTGTCTTACACAGTGTGATATTGTGCAAGCAGTGCTGATGAAATGCACAAATATAGAGGTCAAAGAAAATATGTTTGAGAAATATTATTTAATTAGAAATGTAAGTATTTACTAAAACAAAAATATAAGGAGACTGTTTAAACAGGAGAGGTCCTGTTTAAAGCACTTCAGTACATTTTCTTTGTCTCCTATATTTGAAAATAAGCCTATGTGTAGTGCAGCGTTATTGAATAACTCACTGGCAGCTGTATTGTGGAGTTATATGCTCCCTGACAGAGCACTGACTTTTTTTCTGCTCCTCTGATACATACAGAGGAGCATTTGTCAATGCTGGCATTTCCTATTTAAATGTTGACCTCCCCTGTGCCAGAGTAAGATGCAGCGCATCAACATTTGCGACTTTCATCATACATTTTATGCCAGAATCTGGAGAAAAATGTATGACAAATTCCTTCACAGTGTTTCCTGTATCAACAGGTGGTTAAATGAATCAAAATATGTCTATTAGAACCTGCACTGATAGTTTGACCTCCTGTTCATACTGGAAAAACTGCGCAGCAGAGGAGCAGAAAGGAGGTCAGTGCTCCAAATGGGAGCACATAACTTTACAATAAAGCAATTTTATTGGAGTGCGTCCTTAATTGTAATAGTTAAGTCTTTACCTACCTTCTACAACGGAATTTGTGTTGCCCATGTTCTCTTTGCTGATATCTGACAATTGCTTGATCACTTGACTTTGTCTACTCAATTTCTTCTTCAGATCTCTTATGGTAAACAGCACTTGACTTGAAGCAAAAATTTGCTATATAAAACATAAAAAGATTGTTAAATAGAATTTTAAGGAATCTGCATACGCAACCCATTATTTTCTCAACTAGTGACAATGATGCTCATCATACTACTGTAATAGAATTCATGGCGCTGAATAATATTTACATGTGCAGGAAGCGATTTTAAGGGTTTTCATACTATAAATAATAATTTGCAATTTGGCTGGTCCCCTTACAATTAGATGATTCTAGGGGGTTCTATGGTGAGAAACACCAAACTATGATGTTCTCTGGGTAAGTAATGCAAGAAGAGATTAAGCAGGTAGGTGCCCTTTGAAATAAAGGGAAATTTGCACCACACACAGATGCTTGCAAGCCAGCAGACACTAGAGCTATAGGTCATAAAGTTTCTAGTATACCAGAAGCAAGAAGCTATAGTTCATAATTGCACACGTTCTCCTAACTATCTTCATAAATCCTTGAAAAGACAAAGTAACACAGTAAAGGTATCTGCATGTTATTATGAATATATGAGTACGCATCCTTCCTTTTTCAAAGAATATGATATTTTGAAATAGTACATAAGCAAAGATCTAGTAGTTTAGATCTAGCCATATTCCTGAGATAAGGCAGGAACAGTGATAACCAGAGTAGATGGAAGAGAAACTTTACTGAAGAAATGCTCTATACTAGAAAATCACAATAAATTGAGTAGTAGCCCAAAACAACCACTATCCCCACTTTATCAAAAAAGCTTGGTTTGCTACCAGACATGGCAGCAAAAGCTAAGGGATTTTCAAAAATGTGTTAAAATGTATGCACCACATTTCACCACATTTATGCACAGCTAAAACAAATCAACATTGCAAAATGTGACTAACTATTTCTAAGTCATGAAGTAATATAAACAACCCTTACCTTAATAAGTTCGGAGCAGTACTGTAGATGCCTGACAAGTGTGATGTCCAGGCTTTCATTTCCTGTAGTTAGGGGCAAGGGACTACTTGCAACACTAGTGCCAACACCTGTGTCTTCAGTTAATGCCTCACTCAGGTGTCCTCTGGCCTCTGGGTGGTCCGATCTGTAACTGTAAAACACGCACTTGAGCAGAAATACATCTTAATCCTATATATAAGATAACGGCTGCACATTTATAGATTTTATCAAATCTATGCTGCAAGCTTATGATAGTTGTATAGATCTGTTTTGTCAATAAAACCAGCCTATAAATAATGGATATCACTCCATGCTGCAGGGTAACTAAAATAACAGAACTTGATCTAGATGAATCATTTTGGCACAATGCCCTGGTTTATAATAGTTTGCTACCATTAGATTTGTTGGAAATACATTGGAAACTGTAACAACAATATATCCCCATTTTTCTAGAAGCTAATGGATCAAAGACATAGACTAGAATAGCAAGGCTTAGTGTGCAAACAAAAATACAAAGGGGGGGCTGGGGCACCTATAAGTCAAATATACAGTGCAAACAGTCACAGCTTGAAGTGTGTAAATATTTATGTGTAACACAGTCATGAGCTCTAAGTATCGTTCAGCATGGCACTGCAGATATACTGTAGTAATGGCTGGTAAGGAACTGATACTGTAAACCGTGTGGTTAGTAGATAATGGAATAAACGAAAAGCTGTAAAGTTCTATACGACAGATTGCAAAACATCCCAATGAAATGATTTACAGGTTAGGCTAGGTTCACAACTACTGCGCTGGGCCCTTTAAGCGGGTCTGCCCCAACAACGGAGAGCCTGACTGCTAAAACAGCGGTTACCCACGGACTATAATGTGCTTTGCCGAGTGTCAGCTGTTTTCATACTGAAAGTGGCCTAGAGAAAAGTCCTCCATGTAGGACTTTTCTCTCTGCTGATTTCTGGCAGTTTCTGCATAAGAGACTTCAACAGATCAGGGTGCTATCTGATGCTGATTTTGGGGAGGAATCCTCTTCAAAATTAGCAGATTTCACCATCTAAACATACACCTTAGGTGAATTCAGGTGCTGCAGATTTGATGTGGATTTTGGTTGCAGAATCCATATCACAAGTTTGCAAGAAATGTACTGTACAATGAAAGTGAGCAGGGTTCTAGTAAACCCAATGCACATGCTGTAATAAAAGAAATAGAACAGATATAAGGGTACACTCCATAAATGAAAATCTGTTGCAGATTCTCCAAAGAAATGTTGTGATCTTCACTTGTATTGAAATTAGTTAAATCTTGGCTAAAATCTGCATCTAAATGCATGGATTTTTCAGTTTAGAAATAGTTTAGAAGTATAGAAATTATGTACTACATAATTATGTACTAGAAATTATGTACTACACACAAATTTACCCTTTAAAGGTGCTCTTTCTGTTTCAGCATGCAGTCACTGCAGAGGAACTGTAGAATTACATTGCGGCTAGAGATGAGCGAAGTTTTCAAAAATTCGATTCGGCAACTTCGCCAATTTTCCAATACGATTCTCTTCAATCCGAATTAATTCACGGCGGATAAACAGCTATTTCCTGTCTGCAGAGAGCCAGGGTGGGAGTCAAAATGGTGGAAGCCCTTGGATGCTGTGGTCATGTCTCTCTCTCCAGCACAGACAACTTTTATTCATGTCGAAGTATCTGCTAACAAGCAAAGACACGCCTACCCAATCACATCACTAGAGAATATCTTGTTACTGTCTGATGTCACAAAGGTCCTTACTAAATATTCGTTACCGCGAAGCATCAGGAAATCTGGATTCCATGCGAATCGAAAATTTCCTGAAATTCGGATCGAATTCCACTTCTGCAGCTTCAATTCACTCATCTCTAATTGCGGCCATTAAGATGAATAAGCAACTATATAATACAAGGGTGGCACGAGCCACTTGTATCGAGATATTTTCTATTGTGATTCACCCCAGTGACAACCCCTTTGAAGTGAATGCACATTTTGACAATATTTACAGTAAAAGGCAATTCAGTCCGTGTTATAAAATAGCACCTAAATTCTGTCAATAAACATCTATTTTTATCAGTAAAAATAAAAGCGCTCACACAAGTTTGTAGATGGAAATTTTAATACAAAGTATATTAAAAAAGATTTCAGGGCATGTCCTGGACACGGTGGCATGAGGCAGCTTTGATTGTGAGCTCCATGCTCGACAGCAGATCACAGCAATTGTCCCTCCCTCTGGAGTCTCCCCAAAGTGAAGCCAGGGAAAAAAAAGGCACCTTCACCACCACCACTGTTCCGACTCCATTGATAAGCCAATACTTCCGCTCCTTTGGTCCCACTGCTGACCAACCTATAAGAAACATGGCCTCCGCCACGAGACCGAGATCTCTTCTCCATATGGCAGACCTTATGGAGAATACCCTGCAGCCTCCTCTGCTTCCAGACCTCCTCACTAGAGCCCCAACACCACACAACGACGCCCTGCATTCTACCTCCTCCTTGCCAGCACCTACCCTGTCTGATGTATGGAAACTGATGAATGCCCTACCAACACATGCAGACTGTGGCATGTGGCATGCTTTGACGAGAAACAGGCTGCTCCGCTTCAGGGTGTTACCCACCACGTGCAGCAACTTGAAGAATGAATCTCCTGTACAGAAAGGGCACAGACGTCCTTCTCCACAGACCTGCAGAATGCGTCTGCGACTCATAAGCCCAGTCTTGCTGAAACATTTCCCTGCATGTGGTTGACCTTGAAAATAGAGGCTGTCGCAACAATTTTAGGCTGAGGGGGATCCTCAAATCCACCATTCCTGAGGACCTCCAAAATGATGTGGTCATCTTCAACTGTATTGGAGCGGGTGGAGGACAGACCTATTGAGCTAGATTGGGTTCACTGAGTGGACATTCTACGCAAGGCAATGGAGAGAAGCACTATCCTGTACATGGGGGTGGAGGTCCAGATATTGCCAGATGTATCCCGCTTCACCCTCTATATTTGTAGGGTGAAGAAACGCCTCCTTGACCTTGGCAAGGAAGTCGGAGCTACGTATCCCTGGGGCCACCTTTTTTCACTTAATCCTGGGAAAACATGGCAAAGTTTTCAAGGTCCACTCTCCTGTGGATCTGCAAGGAGCTTTCCAGTTCCTTGATGTTACTCTAGTCCCCATACCAGATTGGACTGTGCCTCCCACGTTACAGGCACTCCAAGGTGGCCAATTGTCACAGAACCACAGACTGGACCTTCCCCAGAACGAGGCTGCTGCAGCTTCCTCCATGGAACCTGAACCTTTCTGTAACTTTTCACAGTCTGTCACACATGGCGACAGTTATCCCCTCTTTCACATCCCTGTGTTAGCTCCTCCCATATTTGTCCGAGCCCTGACCCAACCCAGAGGGTTTAGAATTTAATTCTCCATAGTTTGCTGCCGCAGCCATGATCAGGCTACTAAGGTCTGTCCCCCTGGTGCTCTCCCAAATCCTTTAGGCCCATTCACAACGATGCCCATCTACTCAGAGCGCTACCGGGGATACCTAAAGGAGCTTGTTTCCCTGACTGATTTAGAGGGCTCTTACTGTCAGCCCACTGAATAGCACTCTTTACCTTCCCCCACTTCTCTTTCATAATTCACAGATTAGTATGGGATTCTTGGGATACAGTGCTGGCCAAAAGTATTGGCACCCCTGCAATTCTGTCAGATAATACTCAATTTCTTCCAGAAAATGATTGTAATCACAAATGCTTTGGTAATAAGATCTTCATTCATTTTGCTTGCAATGAAAAAACACAAAAGAGAATGAAAAAAAAGTCAAATCATTGATCATTTTACACAAAACTCCAAAAATGGGCCGGACAAAAGTATTGGCACCCTCAGCCTAATACTTGGTAGCACAACCTTTAGACAAAATAACTGCGAACAACCGCTTCCGGTAACCATCAATGAGTTTCTTATAATGCTCTGCTGGAATTTTACACCATTCTTCTTTGGCAAATTTCTCCAGGTCCCTGAGATTTGAAGGGTGCCTTCTCCAAACTGCCATTTTGAGATCTCTCCACAGGTGTTCTATGGGATTCAGGTCTGGACTCATTGCTGGCCACTTTAGAAGTCTCCAGTGCTTTCTCTCAAACCATTTTCTAGTGCTTTTTGAAGTGTGTTTTGGGTCATTGTCCTGCTGGAAGACCCATGACCTCTGAGGGAGACCCAGCTTTCTCACACTGGGCCCTACATTATGCTGCAAAATTTGTTGGTAGTCTTCAGACTTCATAATGCCATGCACACGGTCAAGCAGTCCAGTGCCAGAGGCAGTAAAGCAACCCCAAAACATCAGGGAACCTCCGCCATGTTTGACTGTAGGGACCGTGTTCTTTTCTTTGAAGGCCTCTTTTTTTTCCTGTAAACTCTATGTTGATGCCTTTTTCCAAAAAGCTCTACTTTTGTCTCATCTGACCAGAGAACATTCTTCCAAAAAGTTTTGGGCTTTCTCAGGTAAGTTTTGGCAAACTCCAGCCTGGCTTTTTTATGTCTCTGGGTCAGAAGTGGGGTCTTCCTGGGTATCCTACCATAGAGTCCCTTTTCATTCAGACGCCGACGGATAGTACGGGTTGACACTGTTGTACCCTCGGACTGCAGGGCAGCAGGAACTTGTTTGGATGTTAGTCGAGGTTCTTTAGCCACCATCCGCACAATCTTTCGTTGAAATCTCTCGTCAATTTTTCTTTTCCGTCCACATCTAGGGAGGTTAGCCACAGTGCCATGGGCTTTAAACTTCTTGATGACACTGCGCACGGTAGACACAGGAACATTCAGGTCTTTGGAGATGGACTTGTAGCCTTGAGATTGCTCATGCTTCCTCACAATTTTGCTTCTCAAGTCCTCAGACAGTTCTTTGGTCTTCTTTCTTTTCTCCATGCTCAATGTGGTACACACAAGGACACAGGACAGAGGTTGAGTCAACTTTAATCCATTTCAACTGGCTGCAAGTGTGATTTAGTTATTGCCACCACCTGTTCTGTGCCACAGGTAAGTAACAGGTGCTGTTAATTACAAAAATTAGAGAAGCATCACATGATTTTTCAAATGGTGCCAATACTTTTGTCCACCCCCTTTTTTATGTTTGGTGTGGAATTATATCCAATTTGGCTTTTTGACAATTCTTTTTGTGGTTTTCCATTGAAGACAAATTAAATGAAGATATTATTACCAAAGCATTTGCGATTGCAATCATTTTCTGGAAGAAATTGAGTATTATCTGACAGAATTGCAGGGGTGCCAATACTTTTGGCCAGCACTGTATGTTAGCCCACATGGGCGCGTTGCCTGTTTTTTTTTTTTTTTGTGCCTCCATTTTCTGACGCGTAGCACCTATTAGACACTGCAATTCCACACCTCTCCTGGTGGAAACATTTGACCCTCAGTGTTGAGGTATTAGCCTCAAGTATTGTCCCCTGATTAGGTTATTCTGTAATACAACCCTGTCCTCCTACTTGTCACCTATACCCCACTATTTCCTCTTGCTTTCTCCCTTGATCTCTACCCTCTTCTCCCCCTTTCTCTCCGTGCAGCCAGGGCCCCAATTCTGCTTGAGACACTATGCACATCAATAGGACCTTTTTGACATGACTCACCACAAATTGTTCTTTTTTTTAACAGTTTATCCATACTTTATATGGACCATTGAATGGTGTAATTAAAAAAATTCAATTTGTTTATAAAAGTGTAATTAAAACTTTGTAAGTTTTTCCAAATCTGAATATCAATAGTGTAGTGTTAGGATGTAGTGTTTGAAAGAAGCTCTCATTGTTTAGCTCAGTCAATTTACTAGTATGTTGTACATATAGTAGTTTCTGAGCAGATTACTGCAACATCATAACATACAAGTGAATGGTATAAAGCTGCAATACCCTACACTGCCCCTGCTAAGTAGACGACATCCAAATAGGTGGGCTGAAGAAAACAATAAAGAGGCCTCAGCTTCTTTAAACAGCAGAATGTGGGAGTGCTAAAATTTTAATCGATAGGCCATCAATATTTTGATCCAGGAAAAGCCCTTTAATGGCAGTCTTTCTGATGGTGGTAAAGGTCTTAGAAAATATAGCTCTGCTGTCAGTAAGTTGTCTATTCATTTCAATATCACATCCCTACCAAAGAGATGATCTAGCAGAAACTGTTGTATCCTGACTGGTTTGTCACAGGATATAAATTATCCCCTCTGGTGTATGACACACTATGTATATACAGTGCCTTGCGAAAGTATTCGGCCACCTTGAACTTTTCAACCTTTTGCCACATTTCAGGCTTCAAACATAAGGATATAAAATTTTAATTTTTTGGTGAAGAATCAACAACAAGTGGGACACAATTGTGAAGTGGAACGAAATGTATTGGTTATTTTAAACTTTTGTAAAAAATAAAAAACTGAAAAGTGGGGCGTGCAATATTATTAGGCCCCTTTACTTTCAGTGCAGCAAACTCACTCCAGAAGTTTAGTAAAGATCTCTGAATGATCCAATGTTGTCCTAAATGACTGATGATGATAAATATAATCCACCTGTGTGTAATCAAGTCTCCGTATAAATGCACCTGCTCTGTGATAGTCTCAGGGTTCTGTTTAAAGCGCAGAGAGCATCATGAAGACCAAGGAACACACCAGGCAGGTCCGTGATACTGTTGTGGAGAAGTTTAAAGCCGTATTTGGATACAAAAAGATTTCCCTAACTTTAAACATCCCAAGGAGCACTGTGCAAGCGATCATATTGAAATGGAAGGAGTATCAGACCACTGCAAATCTACCAAGACCCAGCCGTCCCTCTAAACTTTCATCTCGAACAAGAAGACTTATCAGAGATGCAGCCAAGAGGCCCATGATCACTCTGGATGAACTGCAGAGATCTACAGCTGAGGTGGGAGAGTCTGTCCATAGGACAACAATCAGTCATACACTGCACAAATCTGGCCTTTATGGAAGAGTGGCAAGAAGAAAGCCATTTCTCAAAGATATCCATAAAAAGTCTAGTTTAATGTTTGCCACAAGCCACCTGGGAGACACACCAAACATGTGGAAGAAGGTGCTCTGGTCAGATGAAACCAAAATCGAACTTTTTGTCCACAATGCAAAACGATATGTTTGGCGTAAAAGCAACACAGCTCATCACCCTGAACACACCATCCCCACTGTCAAACATGGTGGTGGCAGCATCATGGTTTGGGCCTGCTTTTCTTCAGCAGGGACAGGGAAGATGGTTAAAATTGATGGGAAGATGGATGGAGCCAAATGCAGGACCATTCTGGAAGAAAACCTGTTGGAGTCTGCAAAAGACCTGAGACTGGGACGGAGATTTATCTTTCAACAAGACAATGATCCCAAACATAAAGAAAAATCTACAATGGAATGGTTCACAAATAAACGTATCCAGGTGTTAGAATGGCCAAGTCAAAGTCCAGACCTGAATCCAATCGAGAATCTGTGGAAAGAGCTGAAAATTGCTGTTCACAAACACTCTCCATCCAACCTCACTGAGCTCGAGCTGTTTTCCAAGGAAGAATGGGTAAGATTTTCAGTCTCTCGATGTGCAAAACTGATAGAGACATACCCCAAGCAACTTGCAGCTGTAATCGCAGCAAAAGGTGGCGCTACAAAGTATTAACTTAAGGGGGCCGAATAATTTGGCACGCCCCACTTTTCAGTTTTTTATTTTTTACAAAAGTTTAAAATATCCAATAAATTTCGTTCCACTTCACGATTGTGTCCCACTTGTTGTTGATTCTTCACCAAAAAATTACAATTTTATATCCTTATGTTTGAAGCCTGAAATGTGGCAATACGTTGAAAAGTTCAAGGGGGCCGAATACTTTCGCAAGGCACTGTACATACTGAATTTTAGATTCAGACACAGTAACTCTATTTTCTAATTGTCACTGTAATTTTCCCTGGGACGTGTTATCATGAATTGTACAGTAAAGACTCAAAGTCAGCCATGCAATCAATCAGTCTGTTTGCATTGTCATCAAGTGGACGTTAAGGGCTGAGTTATATGGAAGGGGTAAATAATGGTCTGTGAAATATCTAAGTTATATATACATTTAGTAATATTTGAAGAGTACCAAGTCAATGTAAGGCCGTGAGAAAATTACACACCATGATTTCCCTCCAATCTTAGTAAACTGCATAGTAGTAGTATAAAAGGGGCCTGGTCTAAAAGAAATCTCCACAAATCTAAATAAAATAGATAAGAGTACGCAATGTTACATAATAACTTTTACTGCTGGAAGCTTGTCAAATTCAACATTCTGAATCCGTAAGGGTATATAGAAACGGCTGAATTTTTCCGCTTGACCAAATTCTGCGACAAATTCCACACCAGCCAGACGATATTTTTCCGCCTACCATTAACTTCAATGAGAGTTATCAGGCACAATTCGCCTGAAGATCAAGCTTCACAGATATTTATTCTAGTAGCTGAAAAATCAGTGTCTGCCTTCCATTTAAATCTATCATATTCTTAGGGGGTATTCACATGTAGGAATTTGACACTGATTTGGGGACGGATTCCACCCCCAAATCAGTGGCAGATTCTGCTTCCCATTGTTTTCAATGGGACGCAGAAATCGAAGCAGGATGCTAAAAGAATAAGCGTCCTGCTCAATATTGTCATTGCTCGAGATTCCCTGCTGATTAGGAGCATTCATCTGGGCCTAATCAGCAGCGGAAAACTGTAAAGGAATGCTGAGCGGGGGAGTCAGTGGCTGGAAAATGGCGGCCGCAAAATAAAGAGGAATTCCTCCTGATAAAGCCTTAAGACAGCAAAACACTGGGGGTGACTGCTAGCATGTTTGTCTTCAGGTATGTTTGTTTTGTTTGGCACATGAATTTAGCCACAACGGATGTACAGTGGGGAAAAAAAGTATTTAGTCAGCCACCAGTTGTGCAAGTTCTCCCACTTAAAAAGATGAGAGAGGCCTGTAATTGTCATCATAGGTAGACCTCAACTATGAGAGACAAAATGAGAAAACATATCTGGAAAATCACATTGTCTGATTTTTTAGAGAATTTATTTGCAAATTATGGTGGAAAATAAGTATTTGGTCAATAACAAAAGTTCATCTCAATACTTTGTTATATATCCTTTGTTGCCAATGACAGAGGTCAAACGTTTTCACACTGTTGCTGGTATGTTGGCCCATTCCTCCATGCAGATCTCCTCTAGAGCAGTGATGTTTTGGGGCTGTCGCTGGGCAACACGGACTTTCAACTCCTTCCAAAGGTTTTCTATGGGGTTGAGATCTGGAGACTGGCTAGGCCACTCCAGGACCTTGAAATGCTTCTTACGAAGCCACTCCTTCGTTGCCCTGGCGGTGAGCTTGGGATCATTGTCATGCTGAAAGACCCAGCCACGTTTCATCTTCAATGCCCTTGCTGATGGAAGGAGGTTTGCACTCAAAATCTCACGATACATGGCCCATTCATTCTTTCATGTACACGGATCAGTCGTCCTGGTTCCTTTGCAGAGAAACAGCCCCAAAGCATGATGTTGCCACACCCATGCTTCACAGTAGGTATGATGTTCTTTGTATGCAACTCAGCATTCACTCTCCTCCAAACGCGACGAGTTGTTTTTCTACCAAACAGTTCTACTTTGGTTTCATCTGACCATATGACATTATCCAAATGCTCTCTAGCAAACTTCAGACGGGCCCGGATATGTACTGGCTTAAGCAGGGGACACGTCTGGCACTGCAAGATCTGAGTCCCTGGCAGCGTAGTGTGTTACTGACGGTAGCCTTTGTTACGTTAGTCCCAGCTTTCTGCAGGTCATTCACTAGGTTCCCCCCGTGTGGTTCTGGGATTTTTGCTCAACGTTCTTGTGATCATTTTGACCCCACAGGGTGAAATCTTGCGTGGAGCCCCTGATCGCGGCAGATTATCAGTGGTCTTGTATGTCTTCCATTTTCTAATTATTGCTCCCACAGTTGATTTCTTCACACCCAGCTGCTTGCCTGGTGCAGGTCTACAATTTTGTTTCTGGTGTCCTTCCATAGCTCTTTGGTCTTCATCATAGTGGAGTTTGGAGTGTGACTGTTTGAAATTGTTATCAGTATAAAAGACACCTGTTCACAACCTCAAACAGGTGCCATTACTACAGGTAATGAGTGGAGGACAGAGGAGCCTCTTAAATAAGAAGTTACAGGTCTGTGAGAGCCAGAAATCTTGCTTGTTTGTAGGGATCAATTACTTATTTTCCAGCATAATTTGCAAATAAATTCTTCAAAAATCAGACGTGATTTTCTAGATATGTTTTCTCATTTTGTCTCTCATAGTTGAGGTCTACCTATGATGTCAGTTACAGGCCTCTCTCATCTTTTTAAGTGGGAGAACTTGCACAATTGGTGGCTGACTAAATACTTTTTTTCCCCACTGTATTTATTTGGCTATTTATTTAGATATGCATTAACTGTTTAAAGGAGGCAAGGTAGTTTGTACATTAATGCTCGGTGACTTCTTTCATATTTTCCGTCCCTGCCTTCCAAAATTCATCTTTTTTATTTTCCTGTCAATATAGCTACGCGAGGGCTTTTTATTTGCATGACGAGTCCATTTGAAATAAAAACATTATTCCATCATAATTGGGGACTGTTGATGTATAGGGTTTGGTATTTATTATTATTATTTTCTATGTGCTGTGTATATTAGTTATGATATATATTTTGTATCATATTGTATTTTATTTTGATGTGAATATGTTATAATTAATATTACTTTTATTATATGAGATTTTTTTGTCCAGTGTTGTTGCAGTCCCTAAATAAAGTGTTCACAATGATGAGATTGATTGTATTTGACTGTCATTCATTTATGTGCGTCTTTTTGTGCTTGTTGTTTTGAGTTAATAGCTATTCTATAATAAAATATTTTTGTATTTTTATATATTTTGGGTATTAGCCTCCTTTTTGTGTTTTTTTTTTTTGGGTTTGTATTCATATATTCTCTCTACCTTTACATTGCTCAGGCCTTCTGATCCTGGTTATTTGTTTTTACTATGTATTTTATGTATTGGTAGAAACAAATTGCAATTCCATAATCTTTTATTTTGTACGCCATACTTCGTAAACATAGTAACATAGTTAGTATGGTTGAAAAAAGACGTGTACATCTGGTTCAACTAAGCGAATGGAAAGCGCATGACTGAAGGAAATAAGTATGCTATACACTTCCATAAGCATCAATGCAATTTTTCTCAAAAAAGGCATGTAAGCTTTTTTGAAGCTATCAGATGCATGCGGATTATTTTTACCCAGATGCATAACTTTACATTTATCCACATTGAACCTCATTTACCATGTGGATGCCCAAACACTCAGTCTGTCCAAGTGAGCTTGCAACCTGCATACATCCTCCATGGACTGCACTGTACTACAGTATATAGCTTGGTGTCATCTGCAGAAATAGAGACAGTGCTATTAATCCCATTTTCTATGCCCTTAAATAAATAAGTTAAATAACAGCGGATCCAGCAATGAACCCTGAGGAACACCACTTATAACAGAGGGACCAGTCTGAGCTGCAGTCATTGACCACAGCTCTTTGGATATGATCCTTTAACCAGTTTTCAATCCAATTGCAAACTATACTTTACCACCCAATGGACCTGATGTTACCCATTAAACCTCTATGAGGGACAGTGTCAAACATCTTTGCAAAGTGCATGAACACTGTATCCACAGCCTCCCCTCTGTCCAGACTTCTACTCACCTCTTCATAAAAACAAAATCAGGTTAGTCTAACAACTTCTGTCTTTAGTAAAACCATGCTTTCTGTCACTTATAACTTCATAAACTTCTGTATATAGTTGCTTAAGAAAACCTCACTTTCCCCATAGTGGAAGTTAGTTAAACTCATTGGTCACTCCCTGGGGAAGACCTAGAGCCCTTTTTTAAAATTAGGCACCACATTTGCCTTGTGATAATTCCTTGGCTCAGTACTAGAGAATCCCTAAAATTTAAGAATAGGGGCACAGCAATGACTGGACTGAGTTCTTTAAATACTTGTGGGTGTAATCCAGGGGTCCCCAAACTACGGCCCGCGGGCCGCATCCGGCCCCCGGAGGCCATTTACGCGGCCCGCGTCGCAATTTCCTTGTGCTATTTCAATTGTGAGCGCGCAGGCGGCGCTTACAATTGAAATAACCCGCCGAGCGCTACACGGGAAGTCTTGTTCCTGTGTAGACGCTCGGCGCTCGTCATCCGCACCCGGCCTGCATCGCAATTTCCTTTTGTTATTTCAATTGTGAGGGCACAGGCGCTTACAATTGAAATAACCCACCGAGCGCTACACGGGAAGTCTCGTTCTTGTGTAGACGCTCGGCGCCCGGACCTAAAATGATCACGTCATGACGCACGACGTGCTCATCTAGGCCTTACAGCCGAAGACAGAGGAACCGGGACCACAGCGCGGGAGCGGCTGCAGTGCTAGGTAAAGTATATTTTCACTTTTTTTTTTTTTACTGGGCATGGAGGGGGATCAGAGAGCTGGATCTATATGGGGGATTGATGGGACCTATATGGGGGATTGATGGGACCTATATGGGGAGAGCTGGACATATATGGGGGAGAGACCTGGACCTATATGGGGGAGACAGCTGGCCCTATATGAGGGAGACTGCATGGGACCTATATGAGGGGGGGGGCATGGGACCTATATGGGGGGTGGCATGGAACCTATATGGGGGGGCATGGGACCTATATGGGGGGGCATGGGACCTATATGGGGGAAAGAGCTGGCCCTATATGAGGGAGACTGCATGGGACCCATATGGGGGAGACTGCATGGGACCTATATGGGGGAGACTGCATGGGACCTATATGGGGGAGAGCATGGGACCTATATGGGGGGGCATGGGACCTATATGGGGGAAAGAGCTGGCCCTATATGAGGGAGACTGCATGGGACCTATATGGGGGAGACTGCATGGGACCTATATGGGGGAGACTGCATGGGACCTATATGGGGGAGACTGCATGGGACCTATATGGTGGGGGGCATGGGACCTATATGGGGGAAAGAGCTGGCCCTATATGAGGGAGACTGCATGGGACCTATATGGGGGAGACTGCATGGGACCTATATGGGGGAGACTGCATGGGACCTATATGGGGGAGACTGCATGGGACCTATATGGGGGAGACTGCATGGGACCTATATGAGGGAAAGAGCTGGACCTATATGGGGGAGAGAGCTGGACTTATATGGGGGCAGAGTGCTGGACCTATTTGCGGGAAGAGAGAAGCACATTTCAGAGGTGCACTGTGCTGTATTTGGGGAGTACAGTGTATGTAAGTGTTATAATCTGAGGTACAGTGTGTGTACAGTATTATTGTTGGCATATATTGTTTTTGTAGGGCTGTATATATATCTATTGGTATTTTACTAATGGCAATTTGGAATCCCTAGGAAACAATGACGTCAAAAAAGAGAAAAATTGACTCGGAGTGTAGGATATTCAAAGAACAGTGGACTTATGATTACTTTTTCATGCAGTACAAGGAAAAAGCTGTGTGTTTGATATGTCAGAATATAGTGGCTGTGTTCAAAGAATACAATTTGCGTCGACATTATCAAACTCAACATAAAGATAAATATGATTGTTTGGTTGGAGATGTAAGAAAAGATAAAATATTAAAACTGAAACATTCATTGACAACTCAGCAAAATACTTTTGTGAAGCAGAAGCAGCTAAATATTTCATCACTGCGAGCAAGTTTTCAAGTTGTCAAGCTAATAGCATGCACTGGCAGACCATTCGTGGAGGGAGAATTTGTTAAAGAGTGCCTTCTTTCTGTTGCCAAAGAGATGTGTCCAGAAAAGTCAGACTTATTTAGTACAATTAGTCTTTCAGGATCTACAATTACACGAAGGATTGAAGAAATGGGAGACAATTTGCATCAGCATTTGCAAAACTCCGCAAGAAAACTTTCTTATTTTTCCTTGGCACTTGATAAGAGCAATGATGTTCGTGATTCTGCACAACTTCTAATTTTTATTTGTGGGATGAATGACAATTTCAAAGTCATGGAAGAGCTTGGTGCACTGCAAAGCATCAAAGGAACAACTACAGGAGAGGATATCTATGAAAAGCTTTCCCAAACTGTGAAGGATTTGGAGCTGGACTGGGCTAAACTAGCCAGTGTGACAACTGATGGTGCGCCTAGCATGGTGGGGTCTAAGAAAGGAGTAATTGCTCGCATTAACCAAGAGATGGACAAACGTAATCATTCTCATCCAATAGCCATACATTGCCTCATCCACCAACAAGCGCTATGTAGTAAATCACTGAAGTGGGACTCTTATGAAAATTGTGGTATCTTGTGTTTACTTCATTAGAACTAATGCACTAAACCACAGACAATTTCAGGAATTTCTGTCTGAGCTAGATGTTGCCTATGAAGATGTTCTGTACCACACAGAAGTCCGTTGGCTGAGTCGAGGGAGAGTTTTGAGACATTTTTATGACTTACTTCCACAGATTACAGATTTTATGCTTTCAAAAAACAAAGAAGTACCAGAGCTCAATGATGCAGAATGGAAATGGCACCTCGCCTTTCTGACAGATGTAACAGAGCTACTCAACAGTTTCAAATGTGCAACTTCAAGGAAAAGGGAAGCTCATCTGTGATATGCAATCACATTTGAAAGCATTTGAAGTAAAATTAGGCCTCCTTATCAAACAAGTGAAGGAGGAAAATTTCTGCCATCTCCCCTTAACTCAAAATCTGTTAGCGGAAAACCCCTTGATTGCATTCCCAAAAGAAACATGTGTGAATTCACTGGAAAAGTTGCAAAAGGAGTTTCAATTCAGATTTAAAGAGCTTCATCTCCATGAACAGGACATACAGCTTTTCCGTAACCCATTTTCTATTGACATTGAAAATGTGGATGCAATTTACCAAATGGAACTGGCTGAATTGCAGAATTGTGACTCTCTGAAAGATGCATTCAAGGCAAGCAACTTGCTTAACTTCTATGCATCTCTCTCCTCTGAGACCTATCCTAATCTCAGGAATCATGCACTCAAAATGGCAACAATCTTTGGCAGCACTTATGTTTGTGAACAGACTTTTTCCAGAATGAAACATCTGAAATATCCAACCAGATCTAGACTAACCTATGTGCACTTGCATCACTTGTTACGGCTAGCAGTGACAAATATGGAACCGGACATTGACCATCTCATTAGCCAAAAGCAGGCCCATACTTCACATTGAAATAATGGTGAGTTTGTTGACTTAAATTTACTATTTCTTTATTTTGAATGTTGTATTTGTTCCCTTTTTGTTTTACTTTAAAATGAGATACGTGTAGGGATTTTCATAGTTTTTCTTATAGTCCGGCCCTCCAACGGTCTGAGGGACAGTGAACTGGCCCCCTGTGTAAAAAGTTTGGGGACCCCTGGTGTAATCCATCTGGGCCTGGAGTCTCACTCACATTTAATTTCTTTAGCTTGGCTGAGACCATTTCTTTGTTTATCCAGTTCATTTCTTTGTTTATCCAGTTTAGCATTTTGGTTGATGTATTACCAGCATTAGTGACACCTACATCAACTACTGCCTGTTCTGTGTACACAAAGCTAAAGAACCCATTTAGTAGTTCTGCTTTTTCTTCATCCCCAGTGACCAACCCTCCATTACCATTATTTAGGGGACCTACTTGTTCTCTCCTTGTTTTTTTTGTAATTATATATTTAAAAACATTTTTTGGGATTAGTTTTACTTTCCTTAGCAACTCGCCTTTCATGACGGATTTTAGCTGATTTTATTTCCCTTTTATAGATTTTATTTTTTTTTATAAAACTGTAATTTTTATTGAACGTGTTTTCCAAAAACAAAAGTATACCTAAATAAAAAGAAGCCAAAAAAAAAAAAAGTGGGGGAGAGGGCTATCCGCCAAATCCCCAAATGAGCAGAGATCAAGTACACTAAAAAGAGTGTTGGGAGGAAGACAACCACAACAGACAGGGTGGAAACAAAGGGGGTGGAGCAAGGTGTCTAGGAGGGAGGTTCAGGAGATAGACAAGAGGGTCAAGGGGGACCCCCTGCAGGAAAAGAGCATCTGTCTAAGTCCTGACCTCCCTCCAGAAGCCCAGAAAAAGGGGACATGTCCAGAAAATATGATACAGAGTGCCCACTGCAGTACCGCAGCGCCAGCAACCCGAAGGAACTGCTGAATTCAAAGCATGAAGTAGGGCCGGGGGGTGATACCAATGCATCAGCAGTTTATACTGAACCTCCTGAAAGGTCACACATTGAGAGGATTTATGAGCATGAGACCACACAATCTGCCACTGCCCCAGGGAAATAGGTCTGACCACTGCCTACTCCCATCTAACCATATAACGATGACTAACAGGACAGCCAGCTGCTTGGGAGGCAAGAAGCTGGTAGATTGAGGAGATGAGACCCCTAGTGGACGTGCCAGCCTGGCAAATCTTTTCAAAGGCAGTGGGGAGTGATACCTTAAGGGACCCATGGAGAGAGCGGACAAAATGGACCACTTGAGAGTAGCGAAGCCATTCAGTAGCTGGGAGGCCCAAGTTGGTTGTAAGATAAGCAAAGGGCCTGAGTTCCAATTTCGCAGAGTCAACCATGTCAGCAATCCGTAAAAGACCCGCCTCAGACCACACCTTGACCATAGCAGAAGTCAGACCGTCCGGGAGGAGAGGATTATACTATATGGATACCATTGAGGCGCGTGGGGACATCAAGGAAAATTTAGTACAGCAAGCAGACCAAATGGCCCTATCCGTTTCACTTGGTCTGAGTAGGTGGGGGAGAAGGGGACAAGGGGGAGAGCCGACCCACAGCAGCGCATTGGGATGCATGGGCGCCATCCAAAGCTTCTCAATCTCAACCCATTTGGTATTCTCTGGTATAGCTGCCCAGAATGGGATACAGCGCAAATGAGCTGCCCAATAATAATGCATGAGATGTGGGACGGTCAGACACCCGCCCCCCCCTCCCCGCCAACATGACAGAACGGGAAATACGATGTCGTTTGGCCTGCCATATAAACTGGAAGATAGCCTTCTGTAGGTTACGTAAGTCTACCCGAGGGACTGCAACTGGGAGCGCCTCAAAATAATATAATAGCTTTGGAAGGAGGGTAATCTTGACTGCGGCAATTCTCCCCAAAAGGGACATGGGTAAAGGCTGCCACTTATCTAGGAGGGCTCTCAATTCACTAAATAACTGTGGGTAGTTTGCTGAATAAAGGGTCACACAGGAAGGAGTTATCTGGATCCCTAGGTAATGAATGGATGATGTCCGCCACTGGAAGTCATAGTTCCCACAGAGTACAGTAAGGGGATCCTGTGGGATATTAAGAGGAAGCGCCTCAGTTTTCGAGGGGTTCACCTTATATCCAGAGAAGTCGCTATAAGCCTCAAGTAAGCGTAGTAAGTTAGGGAGGGTAGTATGAGGGGAGGTGAGAGTGAGGAGTACATCATCAGCAAAGAGGGAGACTTTAAATTCCCTATCTCGGACTTTAATTGCCCTAACATTAGGTTCCCGCCGTATTTTAGCCGCCAATGGTTCAATACAAAGAGCGAAAATAAGAGGAGAGAGGGGGGCAGCCCTGTTTAGTACCATTACTGATAGAGGAGGACGAGAAAGCATGGGGGAGCTTAACCGCCGCAGAGGGGTGGCAAGAAAGAGCCTTCATTGCCGCGAAGAAGGGTCCCGAGAACCCAAATGCCTTCAGTGTAGCGAGCATGAACGACCAATTCAGGCGATCAAAAGCCTTCTCGGCATCCAGACTCAGAAGGAGGGCCGGGGTAGACTGATGATTGGCCATCTCCACCAGGTCCACAGTCCTCCTGGTGTTGTCACAGCCTTGACAACAGGGAATGAAACCCATCTGGTACTTATGGACGAGTAGGGGAAGCCAAGCACTCAGTCTATTAGCCAGGAGTTTAGTGAAGAGTTTCAAATCCGTGTTTAACAAGGCATTTGGGCGATAATTGGCGCAGTCCTGTAGATCCTTATCTGGTTTGGGGACCAGGGTGAGGAGGGAATGTAGCATGGTCGGGGGGATCAAAGAACCCGAGAGGAAGGAATTGAAGAGGGTCAGAAGATGACTGGACAATTCGCTCTGGAAAACCTTGTAGTAGTAATAGGTAAAGCCGTCCGGTCCCGGGGACTTACCGTTAGGAAGGCCCTTCAAGACCCCCCTCCAACTTCTCATTGGTAATAGGAGAGTTCAAAGAGGCCAAAGCCTCCGATGTGAGACGCGGCTAACAACAGTCAGCCAGGTAGTCTGCCAAAAAGGAGTGACCATCAGCAGGGCACAACGCCCGCAGGGAGGGTAAGTTATATAGTTTGGAGTAGTAAGAGTGGAACGCCAGCGCTATAGCGTCGGGATGACGCTGGAGAATGCCAGAAGAATCACGGATAGAATGCAGAGTGGAGGTTGCACGGTAATCCCTGAGAGTCCTGGCCAGCAAGGTGTGGGGCTTATTGCCTCGTTCGAAGTACCGTTGACGGGAGTACAAGAGAAGTCGCTGCACATGACGGGTCTCCAGACCACGAAGATCCGCCTGGGCCAGGACCAAGCGACGAAGGACCCCGAGGAATGGACGCGCCGCCAGTGCAGATGTAAGGGAGCGAATGCGAACTCGGAGGGGCTGCTCCAGAGCCTGCCTATCCCTCTTAAGCCTAGTTACAGATTTTATTAAGCGCTTTGTAATTCTCAAAGGCTACAGCTGACCCTGCAGATTTATATTTTTTAAATGTTTTTAATTGTATATTGTCTTTTTAACCAAAGCTGTAAGCCATGGGGGGATCATTAAAGATGTCTATACTTGCTCCCTAAGGGTATACATTTTGCTAAATACTCGCTCAATGTAGATTTAACATGTCTGACAATCGCGGCTCCCAGTCTATATCCTGAACTGCAGCCCTTAACATGGGAAGATTGGCCTTTTTAGAATTGAGAAATTTTGTCCTTCTAACCTTTGTTTTTTACAATTTAGGAGGAATCTGATTAGATTATTGGTCACGATTACCAAGGTTTTCCCCAAAGTGACATTCCCAACAAGTCCTACATTATTAGAAATGATCAGATCCAGCAGAGCAATAAATTGATAAATTTCCTCCCCTTTGATGATGCAGAACCATGATACCAGGCAATATCTGGGTAGTTAAAATTTCCCATCAAGACTAATAACATTTAAACTTTATTCCACAGGTCATTACATTTAAGCCATGTATGTATAGTTTATTTTAACACTTTTGCACAACATACAGTGAGGAAAAAAAAAGTATTTAGTCAGCCACCAATTGTGCAAGTTCTCCCACTTAAAAAGATGAGAGAGGCCTGTAATTGACATCATAGGTAGACAAAATGAGAAAACAAATCCAGAAAATCACATTGTCTGATTTTTAAAGAATTTATTTGCAAATTATGGAGGAAAATAAGTATTTGGTCAATAACAAAAGTTCATCTCAATACTTTGTTATATATCCTTTGTTGCCAATGACAGAGGTCAAACGTTTCCTGTAAGTCTTCACAAGGTTGGCACACACTGTTGCTGGTATGTTGGCCCATTCCTCCATGCAGATCTCCTCTAGAGCAGTGATGTTTTGGGGATGTCACTGGGCAACACGGACTTTCAACTCCCTCCAAATGTTTTCTATGGGGTTGAGATCTGGAGACTGGCTAGGCCACTCCAGGACCTTGAAATGCTTCTTACAAAGCTACTCCTTCATTGCCCTGGCGGTGTGCTTGGGATCATTGTCATGCTGAAAGACCCAGCCACGTTTCATCTTCAATGCCCTTGCTGATGGAAGGAGGTTTGCACTCAAAATCTCACGATACATGGCCCCATTCATTCTTTCATGTACACGGATCAGTCGTCCTGGTCCCTTTGCAGAGAAACAGCCCCAAAGCATGATGTTGCCACACCCATGCTTCACAGTAAGTATGGTGTTCTTTGGATGCAACTCAGCATTCACTCTCCTCCAAACACGACGAGTTGTGTTTCTACCAAACAGTTCTACTTTGGTTTCATCTGACCATATGACATTCTCCCAATACTCTTCTGGAACATCCAAATGCTCTCTAGCAAACTTCAGATGGGCCCGGATATGTACTGGCTTAAGCAGGGGGACATGTCTGGCACTGCAGGATCTGAGTCCCTGGCAGCGAAGTGTGTTACTGATGGTAGCCTTTGTTACGTTAGTCCCAGCTTTCTGCAGGTCATTCACTTGGTCCCCCCGTGTGGTTCTGGGATTTTTGCTCACCGTTCTTGTGATCATTTTGACCCCATGGGGTGAGATCTTGCGTGGAGCCCTGATTGATGGAGATTATCAGTGTTCTTGTATGTCTTCCATTTTCTAATTATTGCTCCCACGGTTGATTTCTTCACACCAAGCTGCTTGCCTATTGCAGATTCAGACTTTCCAGCCTGGTGCAGGTCTACAATTTTGTTTCTGGTGTCCTTCCACAGCTTTTTGGTCTTCACCATAGTGGAGTTTGGGGTGTGACTGTTTGAGGTTTCTTTTTATACTGATAATTTCAAACAGGTGCCATTACTACAGGCAATGAGTGGAGGACAGAGGAGCCTCTTAAAGAAGAAGTTACAGGTCTGTGAGAGCCAGAAATCTTGCTTGTTTGTAGGTGACTAAATACTTATTGTCCACCATAATTTGCAAATAAATTCTTAGAAAATCAGACAATGTGATTTTCTAGATATGTTTTCTCATTTTGTCTCTCATAGTTGAGGTCTACCTATGATGTCAATTACAGGCCTCTCTCATCTTTTTAAGTGGAAGAACTTGCACAATTGGTGGTTGACTAAATACTTTTTTTTCCCACAGTGCATTATAGAAAAATGAGACACCTGAATACAAAGCACACAAGAAAGAAGAAAACAAAGGCCAGAACAAAAAACATGCAGTGAAAAAAAAAAACATCTTGCCAATGCAAAAGCAAAAACCTACACCATGCTGCTTATGTCTGGCCCATTGCATTTGTAATTGACAAGCTTATTCCACTGCAAAAAAAGAACAGACAAAGAAGGAAAAACATTGAAGACATTAGTAACATCATTTTGGTCCATAATGTATTCAAAGAAAAATTTTGTTTCACCCAGTTACAACTTGGCTCTGATGTGGCTTGCCACAGTTGGACCCTGATCTAAAATGCGCACAGAAGTATTAACTAGTACGTACTGACTGTCATGTGGATCTATGCTCTGAAGAGTTGAAACAAAATCTTCCTTGAATCATGTAAGCACCAGGTTTTTCTTTTGTAAAAATACACATTAGCACTCCTGTATTATCACTTACCTTGTCTTCTCCACAACAGTGTCTGTAAACACAGAGTCTGCACCTCGACCATTACACACCATACCACCACCATCCTCATCAACATCATCATCATCATCAAAGTCAGAGGTGTTCAGGAAATCAAAGCTCTCTAAAGCACTCTCAACAGTTAGACTTATACTGGAAGACCTGCTTCGGTTTACAGATGGCTTGCACTGCAAAGGTAGAAGGGACCAGTGAAGACCAGATGTACATTATATTTATATATCTATAGTGAAGAACAGAATAGGTTTTTTCGTGTAAGCGGTATTTCACATATACAGTATTACCACTTTTATCTGTAAACTGGTTACTTTGGAGGTAGCATTATATAGATAGGGGTATTCAGACCCTTTTACATTTTTCACTCTTTGTTTCATTGCAGCCATTTGCTAAAAGCAAAAAAAGTTCATTTTATTTCTCATTAATGTACACTCAGCACCCCATCTTGACAGAAAAAAAAAAACCCAGAAATGTAGATATTTTGGCAAATTTATTAAAAAAGAAAAACTGAAATATCACATGGTCATAAGTATTCAGACCCTTTGCTGTGACACTCATATTTAACTCACATGCTGTCCATTTCCTTCTGATCCTCCTTGAGATGGTTCTACTCCTTCATTGGAGTCCAGCTGTGTTTAATTAAACTGATTGGACTTGATTAGGAAAGGCACACACCTGTCTATATAAGACCTCACAGCTCACAGTGCATGTCAGAGCAAATGAGATTCATGAGGTCAAAGGAACTGCCCAAGGATCTCAGAGACAGAATTGTGGCAAGGCACAGATCTGGCCAAGGTTACAAAAGAATTTCTGCAGCACTCAAAGTTCCTAAGAGCACAGTGGCCTCCATAATCCTTAAATGGAAGAAGTTTGGTACGACCAGAACTCTTCCTAGACCTGGCCGTCCAGCCAAACTGAGCAATCGGGGAGAATACCCTTGGTGAGCGAGGTAAAGAAGAACCCAAAGATCACTGTGGCTGAGCTCCAGAGATGCAGTAGGGAGATGGGAGAAAGTTCCACAAAGTCAACTATCACTGCAGCCCTCCACCAGTCTCTCCTCAGTGCAAGACATATGAAAGCCCACATAGAGTTTGCCAAAAAACACATGAAGGACTCCCAGACTATGAGAAATAAGATTCTCTGGTCTGATGAGATGAAGATTGAACTTTTTGGCGTTAGTTCTAAGTGGTATGTGTGGAGAAAACCAGACACTGCTCATCACCTGCCCAATACAATCCCAACAGTGAAACATGGTGGTGGCAGTATCTTGCTATGGGGGTGTTTTTCAGCTGTAGGGACAGGACGACTGGTTGCAATTGAAGGAAAGATGAATGCGGCCAAGTACAGAGATATCCTGGAAGAAAACCTCTTCCAGAGTGCTCTGGACCTCAGACTGGGCCGAAGGTTCACCTTCCAACAAGACAATGACCCTAAGCACACAGCTAAAATAACAAAGGAGTGGCTTCGGACCAACTCTGTGACCATTCTTGGCTGGCCCAGCCAGAGCCCTGACCTCAACACAATTGAGCATCTCTGGAGAGACCTGAAAATGGCTGTCCACCAACGTTCACTATCCAACCTGACGGAACTGGAGAGGATATGCAAGGAAGAATGGCAGAGGATCCCCAAATTAAGATGTGAAAAACTTGTTGCATCATTCCCAAGAAGACTCAAGGCTGTACTAGCTCAAAAGGAAGGGGCTTCTACTCCATACTGAGCAAAGGGTCTGAATACTTATGACCATGTGATATTTCAGTCATTTTTTTAAAAAATTTGCAAAAATATCTACATTTCTGTTTTTTTTTCTGTCAAGATAGGGTGCTGAGTGTACATTAATGAGAAATAAAATGAACTTTTTTGTTTTTAGCAAATGGCTGCAATGAAAGAGTGAAAAATTTAAAGGGGTCTGAATACTTTTCATACCCACTGTATATATATATATATATATTATAATATATGTATCTCTATCTATCTAAAACTCTGGTACGCAACACCTTAAGGCTAAGGCCCCCACGTAGCAAGACTCAACAAAAGAAATGCTGTGGAAAGAAACGTGACGGAAACACGTGGCTTTTTTTTCTGCAGTGTTTTTCACAGAAAGTCCACAGAATTTTCCTGTACGGACTTTCTGCCCCTATATACCTATATAGAAAACGCCAGAGTTTCCACAGGTATAATTGACATGCTGCAATTTTCAAAACCGCAAGTGTTTTTGCTTTTGAAAACACAGCTTTTCTGCTGAGGATTTTTTTCTGCATTGTGTGGATGGGATTAGCCAGAATCCCATCCACTTTGCAGTTGTTGTAAAACGCTGTGTTTTCGCAACGTGGGGCTTCAGCCTTAGACAATTTTAGGAATGGTTCTGTGTCTTAGAAATGGTTTAAATGAAATAGTTTAGTTCTCACTGGGCAGGGATGTACAAATGCATAGTATGCCTGTTTTAACAATCAAAATGTCCTAACTATACAGTTGACATTGGTATGCTAAATACAGTGGGGGAATCAGATATTTATTTGTCTGAGGCTAGTTGATTTATACGGATTTTCCCACAAAAGACATTTATGGCATATCCACAGGATATACCATAGATGTCTTATGGGTGCAGGCCCCTGAAGTGAGACCTGCATTTATCTATAAATTTAGCCCTCCTCCCCCCAGCCTATGTGCCTCGCTATCGCAGCGACCTAGCTGAGAAGACTTACAGCTAAGGCGGGGCTTTACGGAAACAGTGAAGTATATGACTCAGTTTGATCTATTTACCTGTACTATTGATCATAGTATAGTATACTTAGACTTTAAAGCTGTGATCATACATTGCAGTTTTTTGTTGCAGATTTTGCTGTTTTTTTGTTTTGTTTTTTTTATCTCCCATTCCTTTTGAAACCACTATTGGAATTAACTATTAAAAAAAAAGCAAAACAAAAAAAACACGCAAATCTGCAATAAAAAACATGGCTTTTCAACTGGGGGAAATTTTTTTTTCCCTCATCAAAAATCTGTTTATTAGATTTTTTTTTCTTTTATGCAGTAGAAACATAATGCAGTACATTTTAAAAGCAACACAATGCAAATCAGAGTGAAAAAGTAAAAGTACTTGCTACATAGGAAAAGGAAGTGCGGTATGGAGGAGCGAGGGACAAGTGGGGGGGAGGATGGGGAAATACGTGTGTATAAATGCAATACAAGATGATAAATGATGAAATAACAGAGTGACAAAATAACACGGTAATGAAAGAATAATCAAAACAATAAAAGAATGGTGCCCAAACACATAGGGTCCTGTGACGGCAAGCTGGGGGCTATTTTTGATCCTGATGACTTATCCTATTGGACCCCAACACTGAGCTGGAAACAATAGGCTCCATCCACTGCATAGTGGCCATGCCAGAGTACCTGCTCTGCTCCCATTCAAGTGAATTCCTATATGGTGGACGGACCCATCCCCATATATGTTTCACCTCTGGAATCTACCTGGAACAAGCTATAGGTGCTGGGACTGACTCCCAGTGCTCCGATTAATCCTCACTCAAAATGACATTGTGCAACACTGCATATTTCCTTCATGCAAAAGGTGCTTTATATGATAAAGTGATAATAAATACCTATAATAATAGTTGGACACCAAATGTCTAACTGGCAATTTCATCCTCTTTAAACTGGTGAAAAGTTCATTGGTTACCATTTAGTGGAACCACAGTCCCAACAATGGAGCAGAGAGACAGAGGTGTCTGGTCTTGGTGAAAAGAATTGCTAAGTTTCGAAGTTGCAGCCCCCTTTCTCAAGTACCCTAAAATGTGATGGATCTATCAAAACTTTATATATAATATATCTATACACATTTATTATTACTTTATTATATGAAGCACTTTTTGCATGAAGGAAACGTGGCATAGCAGCATGTCATTTTGACATACTGTATATACTGTCATACTGTATATATGTGAAAAGGGACCGTTTATATGTTATTTGTCAATTGAGGAGATCATTTACTCACTAGTTTTGTTATAGGAGATTATCCTAGGGATAGATCAAAAAATTCTTCTTATTATGTATGTATGTATCCCTATTGTAGCACTTGGTTTCTTTAGCGCTTGCTTTGATGTATACAGCACTTGTATGATTTATTATTCATATCCAAGAAACAACCTTATTAACAACTGTCATGCAAGACTGCAACTTACTGATGGCCTATGCCATGTTAATAAACTTGTTGCATTAGCAGGTTATGAATGTTACTTGCTCTAAAGGTCATCACTGGCTGAAAGGGGTTTAATATGACCCCCTCCCATTAAGCTAAAGACATGAGAACACAATGTTCTGCATATGGTGAAATTGAGCAATCTTTCTTGTGTCTTCACACACACACACACTATATATATATATATATATATATATATATATATATATTAGCATTTTTAAAACACAAAAGATAAAACAAACTCTAAGCATTTCATAATGCTTTTCACAACTGTTTTTAATGCAATTTTTTATTTTGTATCATTTGAAACAATTTTTTTTCTGATGTTCTTCGAGTCTTATATGTATGAAAACTAGCTCTCCTCCAGGTAAAGGTAATACTGACTCTGTAGTACCACCTAGTGGAGGTAGCTACCCTGAACTCCCTACACCAACCTGGCAGTTGCTCTAAGGAGAAACATTACTGACCTAGGTTCAAGCCCTATGAGAAACACCAGAAGGAAAAAAAAAAAAAAAAAGACACTGTGCATGGCTGCATTTTGACACAAAAATGTATAATTGTAAAATCTGGTTACAAAACAAACACACAGAAAAAAGCAAAACAAAAACTGCTGTGTGTGTGAATAAGGCCTTAAAGTCTATTACAGCATCATTTATCACCCAATGCATACAAATAAACACCAACAAAAAAAAACAACAAATGCAAACCAAACACTGCAAATGACCATAAGTATGACACAATGAGGACAGATGTAAAAAAGCAGTTTGATGAAAGAATAAAATGTAGAAATACATCTTGTATACTGTTAGTTTTAAAGGAAAAATATACAGCTACAACGCTACACACTGACTCCACAGAAAAAGGGTACAACTGAGACATGCAATTAAATGGAAAAAGACTAAAAACTCAAAGAACATGCATAAAACAATTTTATTTTTGTGAAACATTACACATGAATCTAAGTAAATGGACATAAGTAGTCACAATGGATAGCACGTGTAAACCTTCAAACGTACTGTCGATTATTAAATGCTTCACCATGGCTTGTGCAACAACATGTGGGTTTTAAACACATTTCAAACAAAAAACACACAATTTTTTAAATGAAACAAAACATTTTTGTGAACTCCTATATCACATATTAAAAAAATATATAATAGGAGTTTCCCCCTTTTTCAACAAATATAAAATAGGCAAAAATCTGTATACAAACTATGAATATAAACAACATCCGATAAAACTTTGTTATATTATCAGGCTTTATTTGCCTGTTCATTTTTATCCCCAGATAACACTTCGAGTTTCACTGAGGGATAACGTATTAATGTACTTCAAATGTATCAAGGCTACTTATAGAATTCAAGAAAAAAAATATTAAGAAAAGGAAATCAGGCAAGTAAAAGATGCTAAAGAAACTCTATTAGTCTATTAGAATAACACTGTTCTTTATGGTGCTTTTTTAAGTGCTATAGAGTACTTGGAGAATGCAGGGTCACAAAACTCATCATACATTGGTACAAATCACAGATCATCTAAAGACAGAGTGATGCTTTGCATTCACTTACTTTTAGGACATCTTCAAGGTGGGTAATTTCATGGTACAATTCTTGGTACTCTGGATACTGGTCTTTACAAGGCTCAAGTGTCAGGAGAAGTCCTTGCAAAGACTCCTCCAAAGTTCCATCCAAGTAGGATCTAGAGGCTTCAGCTTCACTACATGTGGAGTACTCAGATTGAAGTCTCTCTGAAACAGCAGGTATTTCTGTTGAGGTAAGCCTTTTTACCAGCTGCTTTGTAATATTTCCTTCATAAGTGTCCAGCTCCACAGGCTTCAACTCAGAGGACTCCTCAGAGTCTTGCAAAATTGACACCGAGACGTCTGAAGTAATATACATGTTACTATCCACAGTGGGCAGATTGCTTTGGCAAGCAGGGAGGTCAGACTTATCTCCTGAAGAGGTTTTCTCAGTTTCACTAGCTCGCTCTACAATGGACTGCAAGTCCTGTGACTGACCTGCTGAATCTGCAGATGTACTGGCACTCATACTGTCTTTTAGTGGTTCCTCTGATGACAGGTCACTGAGGTTATGTTCTGGTGGGGTAACAGTGATTTCGGGATTTGAGTAGCCCAGAGAAGATGAAGGAGTTGATCTGGAGGGTGTACATTCACCATGAGGCAAGTCGTCAAAACTTAAGGAGAGGGCTCTTTTTTTCAATAGTTTCTACACCGCTATCGAAAACATCATCTTGCAAATTTGACTGAAACAGAAAACATACAAATTATACAATGATCTAATTTGGCTGATGGTACTACTAGTAATTTATGTAGAAAATATCAACACACAAGACAGGTCATTTCAAGAACCACAACAAATACAGCACAATTTTATGGAACTTTTCTTACCCAGTCCAGAAATTAGTTGCAACAGAAAATACTCCCAGGACAAAATAAATTTTAAAGTGAATGTTATTGTCCTCTCAAGTGAGAAGTTGTGATATTTTAATCGCCTTAAATTTTAGAATGGAATTATAATTTCTGGCATGGAAGAATAGTGGTAGGTATGAGAACAATAAAAAGACTGAAGATGTAAGTTTATTATTAAAGTGTACCTCCAGTGTTCATTAGGAACTGGTTAGGATATTCACCTACATTCACATTTTAAAAATATAAGTCATGAAACAGAACAACATGGACCTCAGGTAGTCCATCCTGACATGCACTTGACGGACCACCTACCAATAAGGTTTCACAAAGAACAAACCATTAATGGCAATTATGATATTCACATTTTTAATCGAATAAAAAAAAAAATATATATGCTGTTATTAACTTGCACAGTGTGAGGGGTCTCTGGAGGACTGGAGGGAACTAATGTAAGTGTGCAGTGAGCAGGCAGAAGGGAAAAGTGAAATGTGCACTAGCAAGCTTGTAGACAAAGTTACCAGGACTGAGCTGCAGCTTCACTTTATCGATGATGTGACAGAAACAATGTAATAACTTCCTATTACTGGATTAGAAAAGAAAAGAGAGCCTGTGACACAAACAGTTGAGGTTTGACAAAAGCTTGATACAGGTGGTCTACATGAGAACCTAAGAGCAATGGTGTTTTTTTATTTTTTTCACTGGAGGTACACTTTAAGAACAAGAAAGCACACGATAGTCAATGAACATTAAATAATGCAATCATGGGTCTCATTGACTACTCAGGACACTGTAAATGGGGAAAACTATTGGACACACCTCATTAGTGTTTTTTCTTTTGCTCATTACTCATGAAGATACACTCAAGAAACACTAAAAACTACAATTGTACATGGTGTATTTTTTTCCCTCTATAGAGCAAGTAATGGCATATTTGGTTTTCTTTCTTAATTTCTGATGCAAGTTTAACTAACAGCAAAATTATAAGGTTTTACTAACTGTATGCATGTTATGGAATTTTAGGGGCACCAAATTAAAATATAAAACCTTGTAATATTACTTATTGATCAGTCCTTGTTCCAGCATCACAGTTGTGGCGGACTAGAGATTAATGGTTCAAGAACAAAGCAGACTTAAAAGGGGTTTTTCTACAATATTTTCATAAATCAGTCAGGGAATTCTGTTTGTCGGTCTTTATGATGGATCCAGCCAAAACCAGATCACGAACACGATAAACAGAAATAAAAAACATGGTGCGAAAGCAGCCCAAGGCATACTCACCTCACTGATCTTTCATCACGCCCATTCTGATACTGCCTCATCCCTGCAGGAAGTAGAGACCAGCAGGGCATGTGTGACTACTACAGACAGATAATCACTGACTGCAGAGATGACCTGCTGTTGGAAGGGGAATGGCAGGGAGCTGGGCAATACCGTAATGGGAGCAATGAAGGACTGGTATGGTATGTATGTCTGTATGTTTGTCCACAAATTCTGAGATGTGTTCTTAAACCACTGTGCTCCAGGAACAAATATGGCTTAATAAGGAAAGTATATTTCCTATCTATCTATAGCTTTTTTTTTTTTTCATTTTTGCCCATATAGACAAATGCTATAACCCGGAAAACCCCGTGAACCACAAAAGCTGCAATAAGTTCTATGAATAGTGGCCTTGTCACAGATTTTACTTATTTATGCCATTAAACAGTGCACAACAATACATATATTTGCGATTTTAACATTTGGTACTATGATGTGCTTTCTCATAGATGCAGTTTGATGGCATTTTCTCAATGACAAACTGTATTAGTTATATATGTCAATAGAGCATAATTCATCCATTGATTTGTCTTAATGTGTTACGTGAAAAACAACTTTAGTTGATCTCAAAGATTAATTAATAGACAATGAAGTTTTCTTTATTTTTGGTATATAATCAATCCCACTAGCATTGGTTTTCTGTTGCACAATATGATGGTTAGCATCCAAAAAGATGAAAACATTTTAGAAACGAGAAGAAAAAACAATACCGCATGCATGAAAATGTAATAAAAAAAAAACTCAGAGAATTACACAGATCCACTTGTGTTTAACTCACATATCTCTCTCGGCCTGACCTAGGCCTCAGCCTGAGAGAGGGCAGGTCACTAAAAGAGCGACTGCGTCGGAGTTTGTCAAAGAAAGTCTCCTGCAATGCATCCATAATTGACATTCGCAGCCTGTCTTGTGGAGGGTTGAACCATTTCTTTAGCAGATTAAAAGCAAACGGGATGTTAGTAAATACAGTTTATACAAGTTACTGAAGTGCTGAAAGGTGTATGTTATATTAAAAGGGAACCTGTCAAGGCAATTTGGGGACACTACACCCCCAGGTCAGGGGTGAACCTAGCCTCTCTGCTGCCTGAGGCGAACTATAGAATACAACCCTTTTTTTTTTTTGTCCCCCACATGGTATACAACCACTTTTTTTTGGCCCACCAAACACTATATGACCCCCATTTTCTGGCCCCCCACATGGTATATAACCCACTTTTTCTAGCCCACCACACGATATATAACCCCTTTTTCTAGCCCACCACACCGTATATAACCCCCTTTTTGTGCCCCCAACAATATATATGACCCCTCTATAACCCCCCAGTATATGATCCCCCTTTTTTATGCCCCCTCCACAGTATGTTAGGCAGCTACCTATTGTATTATTGTATAGCGGCCGATAATTTTTACTTACCCAACCATGCTCCTGTCCAGGCCTGCCTCAGATGCCACCTCCAGGGCACACTGTAGATGACACTGAAGAACTCCAGGATGCTGGACATCGCATCCTGGAGTTCTTCAGTGTTGTGATGTAAGCACAGTGCTGCCTAGAGGTGGCAGCAGAGACCAGCCTGAACAGGAGCGTGGATGGGCAAGCAAAAATTATTGCCTGCTACCTATTGCAATAATTAGCAGCCGATTAAAAAAGTAATGCGGCCCCCTAATTTATTCCATGAGGCACCATCTGAGGTTGCCTCATAGAAGATATGCCCCTGCCCAGGGTCCATAATGACCTGTGGGTGGTTTAGTGTCCCAAATTGCCCTGACAGGTTCCCTTTAATTAAACAAGCACTTTGAGGAATATAGGTAGGATGTACTACGCACTATTTTAGGTCTTATTATTTACCAGAGATAAATGACACTGAACAGAGACATTGAGATGTCAAAAAGTCATTTTGAAAACTTTCTGAAAAAAATAATCGCAGACAAAAATGGAAAACATTACGTAGTGCAAGATTTTGTTAAATGATGTAGCAAATCTTGAGCCCCCAAGATGCAAGATGACTGTCCTTGTTTACCAATAATGTATCCATGATTTAAGAAAACGCTATGTTGTTGTTTTTCGACTCACCCCCTGTAAGGGAACTTCTTTGTTTTTTTTAGCATAAAGTATGGCCTATCATTGCACACCAAAACTAAATTAAAAAGTAAGAATGAAGATACTTACAAAGAAGGAATGATCTTTAAATGTGGGTGTCTCTGGGGTTCCCTGGCTGTATATTGAGACTCTTCTTTGAAGAGCAGCAGCTTTATTTATATTCCCAGTCGATGGGGTTAAGTCCTCAGTGTCAAATGGACTGCAACACAATAACATTTTTAGCACATGACAAGAATCTCTTGGTAAAATTACTATTAAACTTAGGTTTTAGTTAGGAACACCATTCAACAACTTTTCATAGTACTCACATAGAAAATCCAGAAGAGTATATGCCAACATGCCCGAGGTTTTGTAAAAGATATGGCTGCCTTTGAATCAACCATTTTTTAAATGTAACCACATGCATTTTGAACAAAACAATCATTACATTTTTTTTTTTATTAAAAGTGTTGAACCATTTGATTTCTGCAGCTTGTATGTATTACAATACATAGCAAGCTGTAGAACACAGTTTACTAGCAAATCCTTCAGACTGACTTTCTGGCTTTGTTTCCAGAGCTGGTCTATGACCAAATCAAAGTTGATTTATGAATAAATCACAATTGAACTTTGATTTGTTTGAAAGAGAATTAAAAAAGGGAGAGAAAGGTGTTTGGGGAATAAGCTATCAGATGAGCTCTTTAGTGGATCACACTATGAACAGCACTCTGCAGCTTGCTACGTGCTGATACATGAAGATATAGACACTAAATGGTTCAAAATGTTTATTGAAAAAAATTCAGTTACATAAATAATGTTTAATTGCAATGTTTTACGTGCAATTACATTAAAAAAATATGTATCTAAAAGGCGATCATAGCCATCAATTGCCATGTGTTTGCCAGTATACTTTTGGTCCTCACTTTTGGATAAAAACAATATTCCAAACAAGTACACTATATTGTATACTTTTTTTTTTTTTAATGGTAGTCAATAAGGTTTGCTTAATCATCCATTTAGCAAGATCATGTAAAACAATCCTGCCGAATGTGAACACTGAACGCAGTGAGAATTTAACATAAACCATATATCCAATGTGATTTATTTATGTTTGAGTTTTTTTACAATAAATTTAGGGACAAATTTGTTACAGTCCAGAACAGCAATGACCATAAATGTCACTGGTTTACACTGTTGAAACACTTCAAGATAATTCATAGCATACACAAGAAAATACTTTGATCAATGCTACATACCACCAAGTTACTTCAAGGTTAAGTTTGATAGTACCAAGGTCATTTATGTCAACAGCAACAGCTTGAGGATGGGCAGCAAAAAGGTCTTTTGTTTCACAGGTAACACTTCCAACTAAGATGTGAGTTGCAATGCCCTTAAGTTCAGTTACCTTAGGAAAAGGACAAAAACATAAGCAAATCAGTCAGAAATACAGAGAACAGTTTTCCAGTAAAAATATTCCCTCACATAACTGATCTTCGTGTTCACAGAATGGTCCACATAAACACTTGTAAAATAGTAACTCACCTTTATAGATATTAAGCTATTAATCAGAGGCACAAAGAACATTTCATCGCCATCCCAACTCTGCTTGCCATTAACTTCTATTTTGCCTTTCAGTTTCCACCTCTGTCTTCCATATCTCATGAATATCTGTAAAAAAAAATAACTTTTAAAATTCACTTTCATTTATATACTTTTCATCTAAAATGCACCGAAGAGTGTTTGTCTATTTCAGATCTCCCACAGAAGTGAAAGGATAGAGCCACGCATTTGTGGCCACCTCCATTTACAGTGGCTGTGGAAAAGACTCCATTCTCAGGATAGGTGTGGGTCCCAGAGGCTGGACCTGTACCTATCAAAAATCTATTGCATATTCTATGGATAATACATAAATGTCTCAAATTGGAAAACCCCTTTAAAATGGAGTCTACTACCATCAAAATGAGTTCTAAACCATTTATATTCTGTTGCAGGGGTTTAAAGTGACATAGTCAACATACCTTTATTGGGTGAGAAGTGCAGTCTTACTGATGGAAAAAAAAAATCAACTTTTAACCTGTATAACAGCAGATGTAACCATGTCCAGGATGCACTGGACAGATTATTTTCCAACAGTTTAAAAGTGTTTTTATTTCATTAGCTACACTGCAAAAAAAGGCATGTTCAGTAAGCCACTAACAGCACCTACAAAAGCAAAGTTTTTTAGAAGTGATTTTGTTGATAGACTCCCTTTACAAATTTTTCAGGGCAAATTGACTGAAAGACCAATCATCCAAAATGTTGTTTGTCAGTTTACATGAAAAGAAAACATTGGCACATTACTAATACTGTCTAAATGTAAGACAGGGAAAATTTAGACCAGACAGTCTTAAACTGTGCCAGATTTATCAAAGTGTCTACTGCTGAATGATACATCTGGCACACCTTTAGACTAGTCTAACTGAACACCAGCTTTTAGTTGCCCATATCTGGCGTACAGTGTCTTATCTTAAGCTATGTTCACTTTCAAGACTAGCCATAGCCCTTTCTGACCAGAATGTGTCTAAAACAGTTAAAAAATGTGGTGTGCAGCATGTACATCAGATTGCGGCACAAATTACATTACAATTGTGACATTTTTTATTTTAAATCTGTCCCACTCTTCCCAACAAATGAAAGTCTGTTTGAAAGATCAGGAAAGTTATCAATACTGTAGCAAAATATTTCTGAATGTGAAACAGAACAGAAAAGGTGGATATAATCTTGGTTGGGGTTAAAACATGGATTAGTAAACCCAGCCTTAACATTATCTTTTCCAGGTCTATCGTTTCCAAAAGGTGTTGATCTTCACTGGATGCTGCTTGAAGCTAGAATGAACCTAGTCTTCATCATTACAAGCCGCTACACGACAAAGGGTATAAGGGGTCTCGAAATACATTCCATATAATGTGAATACCGTATTTTTTGGACTATAAGACGCACCTGACCATAAGACGCACCTAGGTTTTAGAGGAGGAAAATAGGGGAAAAAATTTAGAGGCAAAAAAAATGTGGTAAAATATTTAACAACATATGGGAGTTGTAGTTTTGCAACAGCTGCAAGGCCACATTGACAGGTGTCCCTGCAGCTGTACGAGGATGCATAGGGTGTCTTTTTTTGCAGGGTCAGGTGTACTTTTTAGTTATATCATTTTGGGGAATGTCTATTGCTTTGATCACTTTTTATTCAAATTAGAGGCGAAACTGTGAAAAAAAAACCCCCAGCAGTTCGGCACTTTTATGATTTTTTTTTTCCCACTACGACGATCACCCTACAGGAAAAATGTAGTTTGTAGACTGGACGTTTTCGGATACAAGTATACCTAATGTGTATGTATTTCACAGTAATTTTCTACTTTTATATGCATTGTAGGGAAAGGGGGTGATTTAGATTTAAACACCCACATTCGGACTATAAGACACACCCCTCCATTTTCCTCTCAAATTTGGGGGATAAAAAGTGCGTTTTATAGTCCGAAAAATACAGTAATCTGTGAGAATAGATTACTAACTTACTGAATATATTTATTACTTCAGATTAACTGCAGTGGTGGCAATATGTGAAGGATCTCAAGGTTCCAGTTACTTCACATTCCCTGCTGTGCTGCATAGGGAAATGTAGCTTGGGGGAAGAACACAACATGCTCACCAAACTTTATACTTAGTTTTGGGTGACAGGCCAAAAATAAAACTTCATGCAAGTGACTAAGTTGGACCAATATCATTCATACAACAATGGGTTCAGGGTATCAAATTTAAAAATACACAACTTTACTAGATTTCTATGTCCATACTTAATAATAATAATAATAATAGTCCTTTAATAATCCCACAATGGGGAAATTCAGTGTGTTACAGCAGCAAAGATAAGCAGATACAAATACAAATACAACATGTACAGGAATGTTCCAAGGTGAGAGGCATTACATTAATAGCAGACAGACAGATAGGACGTAGGAGAGGAGGGGGGGGGGGGATTTAACAGGCAGAGAGATATTTCAGTTCTCTGTGTGTAATGATCTCCGCTTAGGTCGGTGTTGGTTGTACAGCCTAACCGCGGTGGGGAGGAAAGACTTCTGATAGCGCTCCTTCTCACACCTAGGGTGGAGCAGTCGGTCACTGACAGTACTGCTCAGCGCGATCACAGTCTCATGCATGGGATGGGACTTCTTCTTCTGCATGGAGCTCACCACGGACAGTATCCTTCTGTCACCCACCACCTGCACTGGGTCCAGGGGGCTCCCCAGGACAGAGCTGGCCCTTCTAATCAGCTTGTCAAGTTTATTTCTGTCCCTGGTTGATATACTGCTCCCCCAGCAGGCCACTCCAAAGAAGATGGCTGATGCCACTACCGAGTTGAAGAAAGTTCTAAGAAGTGCCCCCCGGATTCCAAAGGCTCTCAGTTTCCTAAGCAGGTAGAGCCTGCTGTGGCCCTTCCTGTACAGGGCCTCCATATGATCTGCCCAGTCCAGCTTATTATTAAGGAGCAAACCCAGGTACTTATAGGTGTTCACAATCTCGATGCCCGTCCCCAGGATGTCCACTGGTTTTGGAGGGCATCTGCCTTTAAGGAAGTCCACCACCATCTCCTTGGTCTTCCCCGCGTTAATCTTCAGGTGGTTCCGGTGGCACCAGTCCACAAAATCCTGGTTCAGTTCTCTGTACTCCCTGTCATCATCATCTGTGATGAGACCCACTATTGCAGAGTCGTCAGAATACTTCTGTAGGTAGCAGCTGGATGAGTTGCACCTAAAATCTGCAGTGTACAGTGTGAAGAGGAAAGGGGCGAGAACCGTACCCTGAGGTGCCCCTGTATTGCTGTAGAATACCAATTTCTTTAAAATAATACAACACTGCTGGATATATTCTACTGAGTGTGGCCCTTATATGCTCGATGTGGAGCCCTAAGCGAGAGGTAAAGTCATAATATTGGGTATCTGACATTTTCACAATAGTGATCAGACATGAGCGATTCTGTACAATGAGTGTTCTATGCAGCCATACAAAACTGAAGAGCTACTCTGTTTTTCTTCGGTTATGCAGGAACTGTGTAATCTTGCCAACTCCAAAAAGTTGTGTTTTGTGTATATTTAAAAGGAACATGTAAGATGTTTTTTTCCACCCTAAACTGACCCCAGCATGTGCACTATCAAGTAATGATCTTTCCTATAGTGCCCCTCACTAAGATTTCTGTTGTGGTTACTTTTAAAGACACACATAACACAACTTTTTGAAGGTGGCAAAGATATACAGTGCCCCCATAGCGGAAGAAACAGAGTACTAAGAACACTCACACTACAGAATCATTCAGGTCTGATCGTTATTCTATGGATGTCAGAAACACAATATGACTTTGCCTCCCACTTGTGAGCTCCACACTGGGAATATACTGTAAGGGCCACACTCAGTATAATATATCCAGCTGTGTTGCATTATTTTAAAGAAATTAGTATTCTAAATCAAGTACGGACACAGAAATCCATATATGCCCAGTGATCTTAGAAAAGTAGAACATTTAGGGTGGAAATACTCCTGACAGGTTCACCTTAAGTATCCAAGTAGGGATTTTTTCATATGATCAGTGTTTATTCTGTATATAAAGAAAATGTAGCTGTGTAATAAAGTCATAGGTGTGTTTGCCTGCCACCTGACCTGATCATGGCTGTATGTGACATGCAATCCATTGATGGAAAAAAGTGCTGCATCTGAAGTTCCCACACTATGTTGAGTTGACAACCACTGATCTATAGCAATACCATTGAGAAGTAATTATTGACAATCATCTGTGCAATTGTTGAATGGCATTGTTGTCACGTATAGCAGAACAATTCATCAGCTGAATAAGTCAAAAATTCACCAACCTCATACTGGTCTCCAGGGCACAGACGTGCAAAACCAGCTAGGCCTGTAAATAAAAGATATTGTTCAGAACAGTTTTATATTAAAAGTCCATAATCTCTTAAAAAAAAAAAAAAAATAGGTTTACAAAATTAAGACTGATAAAATTCAACTTCAGAGCTGTAGAAGCATGTACTACCACTAGGTGGCAGCAGTGATTTACATGCAAAATCTAAAGAGCGCTAACCCAAATGAACCAACAGAAAATGCATCATTTTATAGAGAATTTTGTTTGTTCTAGAGCTGATGACTCTCCAACCACTGGTAACAATGACAACCAGCATATCCTAATGCTGTGGCTTGCTGGGCAAACTAGGAGCTAGAGCTTTATAAGAACTAAAAGGCTACAGAATGAGACCACTGGTCTAATTTGTCTCACCTACCCAGTTAGCACTGCATAACCTTCACCTTGCCTATTTTTTTTCCCCATCAAGACCTGACTACATGCAACTGCTTACAGACTACATGTACAAACAATCACAATGATCGGGTTTACATCATTATCATAGTGATAATCAGATAATAGCCCCTGCCATCTGACGGCTATGCTGTTCACATCTATGTATCTATTTTCCCCTGATGATCCAGCTATTTAAAACTTGGGGAAACGCGTCAGTGTCCCAATAACATCTCTTATAGGGGCTGTTACTATCTTTTACCACAGAATAGCTGTGGGACATAGCTGTAGCTATAGGGACCGTCTATATGGGCATCTATTTAGGTTAGAAGACAGAAGTACGCCCATTTCAGGGCGCATCTCACAGAGATAAATTAAAACTTCTGATCCCAACACTTAGCTACTGGTTCCTGAATATATAGAGAATGAAAAATATTAGGGCATTAGTCAGAGATGGAAAAGACTCTTGTTCTGGAGCACTTTTACGCTTAAAAGGGGTTGTCTGGGATACTTTGATAATTATAAAATTAAGCTAAACCCCTTTTCCCTGCCTATCTTCTAAATTACTTAGTGTACAAAAAAAAAAAAAAAAAAATCTATATTTGCCTAGATCGCCGGGGCTTAGGTACATTTTCTGATTTTTCCGGTGACATTCCGTTTCCGGAAGGGGGGGGAAAGGGAACGTTACCTATACTAACCCCCACTCCCACCCCACCATACCTACCTGTCTTCTGGTCCGGAACTTCTGGACACAGGACTCACTTCTTCTGGGCCACCTTTTCTTGACGTCTGCCGGTCGCCCATGCCTGCACAATAGTGCCAGAGTGCTCACATGCACAGTAGAAGGCACTCTGGCTCTATTGCGCAGGCATGGGCACAATAAGTGACATCCCGTGCCCAAAAGATCCGGACTGGAAGACCGGTGAGTATAATGAGGTGGGGTGGGGGTGGGGGAGTTTGAGTTCATTAGGAAGGGCTAGTAGTGGGGGGAGCTAGCTAGGAAAACAGGGAGAAGTGTCAGTGAGAAAGGGAGGGGGAGGAAGTGAGAAAGGGGGGGGAGTGAGAGAGTGAGGTGGTTGGGAGTCAGCTCAAAGTGAAGCAGAAGGCATCATGGTAGTGGCAAGAAAACACAGAACAGGAAGATGCCCATGTAAACAAATGCAGAAGATGCCAGGAGCTCACAGAGAAACCCAGAAATCACTCAAAACACTGCTAAAAGGTATTTGGGTGCACTTATTGACCTATTAATAGCACTAACAGACTTTTTTCAAAAAATTATTTTTTGACCGGAAAACCCCTTTAATCATTTGTTCTCTAGAGCTGTGATTATTTTGGCTACAACAGCCCTTTCCATATGAATAAGCAGCATTTTTTTGTATTTCATTCTTGCCCAGACATAACAGAAGTTTTTAAAAAATATGAAAACATTAAAAGTTAAGTTTTATTTGAGTTGTTTGAATACTTCTGTTTAACTTTTTTTGAGACCTATCAGCGAGTTACCTTAGTGACAATCACTATGTGCAAGTGATTACAGAAATGCGATTATTTCACTTACATAAAAACCTTTTGTAATACAATCACGAAGAAGACAATAAGACTAGCATGTAAACCTGTGATCATAACAGAAGATGCATTATGGTTTATAGAAATTAGAATTGGTTTTCCGTCCACATCATAGAATGTACATACGGAAAGGCCATGCATTTAAAACAAACCTTAGATATAGTAAAAACCAGAGGTTTACATACACTATATAAAAAGACACATATGCATGTTTTTCTCACTATCTGACATGAAATCAGAATAAACCTTTCCCGTTTTAAGGTCAATTAGGATTGCCAAAATTATTTATATTTGCCAAATGCCAGAATAATTAGAGAAAGAGAATTTTTAAGGCATTTTCATTACTTTCTGCAAAGTCAAAAGTTTACATACACTAAGATTACTATGCCTTTAAACAATTTGTGACAGCCCATATGATGATGTCACATCTTTGGAAGCTTCTGATAGGTTTATTGGCAACATCTGAGTTAATTAGAGACACACCTGTGGATGTATTTTAAGACACACCTGAAACACACTGCTTCTTTGTGTAACATCATGGGAAAGTCTACAGAAATAAACCAAGATATCAGGAAGAGAATTGTGGACTTGCACAAGTCTGGTTCATCCTTGGGTGCAATTTCGAGATACCTGAAGGTGCCTTGTTCATCTGTACAAACAATTATATTCAAGTACAAACAAGATGGGAATGTCCAGCCATCACACCACTCAGGTAGGAGGAGGGTTCGGTGTCCCAGAGATGAACGTAGTTTGGTACGAAATGTGCATATCAACCCAAGAACAAAGTCAAAAGACCTTGTGAAGATGCTGGCTGAAGCTGGTAAGAGTGTGTCATTATCCACAGTGAAACAAGTACTGTATCGACATGGGCTGAAAGGCCACTCTGCCAGGAAGAAGCCATTACTCCAAAAGAAACATAAAAAAGCCAGATTAATGTTTGCAAATGCACACAGGAACAAAGACCTTAATTAATGGAGACATGTCCTGTGGTCCAACGAAACTAAAATTGAACTGTTTGGCCATAATGACCATCGTTACTTTTGGAGGAAAAAGGGAGAAGCTTGCAAGCCTAAGAACACCATCCCAACTGTGAAACACGGGAGCATCATGTTGTGGGGTTGTTTTGCTGCAGGAGGGACTGGTGCACTTTACAAAATAGATGGCATAATGAGGAAAGAACATTATGTGGCAATACTGAAGCAACATCTCAAGACATCAGCCAGGAAGTTGGGCGCAAATGGGTCTTCCAAATGGACAATGACCCGAAGCATACTGCCAAACTGCTTACAAAGTGGCTTAAGGATAACAAAGTCGATGTTTTGGAGTGGCCATCACAAAGCCCTGATCTCAATCCTATTGAAAATTTATGGGCAAAGCTGAAAAGGCAGGTGCGAGCAAGGCAGCCTACAAACTTGGCTCAGTTACACCAGTTCTGTCTGGAGGAATGGGCCCAAATTCCTACCAACTATTGTGAGAAGCTTGTGGAAGGTCAAAACGTTTGACCCAAGTGATACAGTTTAAGGGCAATGGTACCAAATACTAATGAAATGTATGTAAACTTTTGACTTTGCAGAAAGTAATAAAAATGCCTTAAAAATTCTCTCTCTCTCATTATTCTGGCATTTGGCAAATATAAATAATTTTGGTAATCCTAACTGACCTAAAATGGGAAAGGTTTATTATGATTTGATGTCAGAAAAACATGCATATGTGTCTTTTTATATAATGTATGTAAACCTCTGGTTTCAACTGTATATACACACCAATAAATATTTAGAGTAAATGAAAAGGTCACCCAGTACAAGACAGGCATCAACCACTGGAGAATTCAACTGATAAAGATTATTTTAAGCACTAAAAACAATAAAAACCTGGCAACTTCCTGGTAATATATGGTGATCCCCTACACTTAAGGTATTGGTCAAAAACGCTATTGAAAACATACTGATGCCAAACCACTAGACAATACAAAAAGGCCTACCTTTCATTTTGATGTAGAATTCGCCCAATAAATTTTCCATTTCTGACTCAACTGTGCACATGTTCTGTAAAACAAAGAGTGTTATAAACAAGTTATAAATCCATCTGATACTAAAGACTACAGGACGGCTGCAATCTTTATCTAAGGATAGAAGAACGGAAGTCTACATGAAAATGTGAAAAGTTTTTCAACAGCTTGCTTTTCATCACCCCGATCAGTACTTGAAAATATAGGCTAGAAAACAAGCTTATCAGCTGCTATAACCATGCCAAGAGTGCCTGCGCTATTCCAGCGTAACTATGGGGACACTGATGTGGTCAGCAAATTAGAAATACCAAATCCTCACTGCTGTAAATAGTAGCAGTTGCAAGTGAACATGTGCACACACGGATTTTGAGTCGCATCCACACGATTCCCCTTTGATAACAGTGGGTTGCCAGAAAACTAAGTGCTTTCATAGAGATGCAGTAATATGAGGTTAAGACATTGGGCCTGGCAATAATAAGTGAGGGTGCATTACTTATTGCTCATATCTGACATTTGAATTAATGTCTTCTGTTAGTCCCCCTTATGCTAGGGCTACATGGTAGGAAACTTTGGCTGCAATACACATCACGCTGCCAAAAGCTGCATCAAGGTGCTGCCTTCATTAACTCTGGATTAGATGTCTTGTGACTGTTGCAGTAACTGCCATGTCACAATGTGACCAAATTCATTCGGATTACAATTGGGCAGATTTACTAATACTGTCTAATATTTAGAGAGTGTAAATTGTTATATGTTCCAGATTACTCACTGTGGCTGGTGCTGAATGAGAAATTTGGTGCATTTCTAGACTGTCTAGTCTAAGTCTACATTCTGGCTTACTTTGCACTAGAATTTTGGTGCACTTGTGGAGCACATAGATGTATCTCATACTGCACTCCTTTCCTGGCAAGTCAAACACATTTCCTACTAAGCCGTAAGCCTTGTTCCAAAAAATAGGTAGGCGAAACAGAGCTTTGTGTGGTAATCATGGATTCATTGTATACTCTCAGCCGTATAATATGAACTAGAGTCAGTGTATTATCCTAGGTTCACACTAGCATCACTTCTCAGCTGTTCGGGTCCATTGGGGGACCCGAACAACAAAGAGGTGGACTGCTAAAACAACAGTTACACACGAAGCCACACAGACCCCATTGACTATAATGGGGTACATCCGAAGTCCGTAGTTTTTAAACTGAAACAGAGGAAAAGGTACTCCGTGCACCGATTTTCAGCAGACACTGTGACGGGGTCTTCAATGGAGATTCCAACGCAGATGTGAACATAGCCTTAGTATAACCAATAACATTCATAACATAACAGCAGTATAGGTAGAGAATATATGTATTTAAAACTTAACCTTTAATAATGCAAACAATAAAAGGCCTATAAAAGAATCCAACTACAAACCAAAACATGAAATACGATATACCAATAATGCCTGCAATATATATCCATCTATTCTAATGACTATCATAATCATAGATCTAAAGTGTACCAATATCATTTCTGTACTGTATAAATTCAGCTTCAAAAAATTTGGCAGATCTTACCAAATAGTCCAGGTTGGGTATGGGGATAAGTAGGTTCTTAGAGGTTGGTGTACGGGTCCCCATTGTTCGCAGGGGTTAACCAATTTTGGGCTTGACCCCAATTCCTGTCCCTTACTGTCCTGGCATATAGATAGAGATGCAGGTGGCACTCAATATTAGAGAAGTAGGGTCCCAACATACTATCACAGTAAAAGGAACTTCACACTCACGACTGATTAATTTTCAATGCTTTATTTGTATCTAATCAATATGCAAAGTAGAGTGGAGAATAGTGACGTTTCGGTCCACCAGACTGATATGAAGGATGTAACAAAACAGTCTTGTACTTTGATTACTGTCCTGGCACGCACCCTCACACCCCAATAACTTGTGCCCTAACAAAGGCAGTACCAAACTGACCCTCATTACAGTCAGGGACTGTTTTCACTGATTCAATGTCATTAAAGAGCAAGTCCGCTGAGACACAACTGCACTAGACTGTTCCTGCCAACTCATTATTATATGAGGATTGAAAGGTGAATAGACAATATTCAAGGACCTACTTCGGTGTATTCTTTGAAACTCTTATTTATTTCAGACAAACTCTCCCGAGCTGCCTTGCTTGAAGGTGAAGCCGCAAATGCCTGCTTCATTTTACATGCTCCTTCTCGTAGGCGCCTCTGGATGCAATATGCTTCATACAGTTCATCAACCTAGATAAAAAGAAAAAAATTATATATTTTTGTGTTTTAAATATCAAAAGTTTTTTTAAAAGACAGATTAAATGGCATGGCAATCTAATAGCTCAAAAAAGACTTCTAGACCATTGCGGCAATTCTCCTGGACTATATAGCTTGATTCTTTATAGAAGAAATTAGAGATTTATGGAATTTCTGTTCCCTACAAAAACATCCATGATTGAAGTATGCAGAATCTGTTTTCAATAAACAGGAAGTGAGCTTTAAAACATTTCAGGACCTAAGGCAACAGGTGGTATCAGAGAAGGAGAAGCAGATATGTCCTGCCTGCAAGAACGTGACCAACCACAAGACAGCTGTAAACCCTGCTATTTAGTAGAAAAAAAAAGCACTCACTCTATGGCTGTTCCGTTACATGGTATTAGAGCTGTAGCTGTAGGATAGGCACAAAGGAAAGAGCAAGTGTGTGATATGCAGTTACCTTCTTAGTAATTTATTATATTGTGCTACATCTATAGGAGACAAGTTACACTTTCCTTGTTGCCTAAAAGGCTTAAACAATCTAGTCTAAGATTTTACAACCCTTGTTTGCATATATCAATTGTAGGCACAATTTTTACACATGGGCTGCGATTTTATTTGGCTCTATATGGACATTAGAAATTGTGCACATTATCTGTACATTCATTAGCTTCTATGGACAGACAGCTAAGCTTTTTTGAAGCTTAGCATCAATCTGTGAATACATATGCTTCTATTTGTCTATGCATGAAAAGAAACGTAAAAGCCTAGGTGATAATTGTTCAAAGTAATATTCAGTACCAATTATTGTCCTGTATAAACCCGTCCAGCAGACAAAAGATCAGCGACAATTCGCTTACTTTTCCCCCGATCACATATTTTATACTTCTTTAAAAATCACCATTGTTTCGAATCACAATGCTTCATGTAAATAGGGGTGCACTGCTGACAATAATGTAATTTTGAGAAAGGAATGATCGTATGCCTTATGTACACCTCATGGTAATTGCAGCATGTAAAGGTAATTAAACAAGAGCCATATCACTGAAAGTGCAGGGGAGCGCTTAATTCATGATTAGGTGCAGCGTCATCATAAATTAGAAGCGCCCTCTGCTGGCGACGAGGACATCACAGTCGTAGCTTATTAATCACAGCTCTGTAACGAGGTGCGCACCTGTGTTTCCATCATATGACCATGGATTTTTATCCACTGGAAGTAAACAAAGAATGACAGCAAGCAGAGATCTAGAAAACCATGAGGACTTGATACAGACAGTATATTGGAAAATTGTACCAATAACATTGTTCTGATGAAACTGGACAACCCCTTTAAGGGGACCCATTTCTGCTCAGACATAAGGTGAAGTTAGTAATGACTGTAACTGAAATAAAGCAGACATGGAAACTTAATGCAGCTGTATTCTAAGTTATACTACAATGCTCTTGGACACCCCATGTTGGAGTCGGGCCCCATGACAAGTTTTGCTATAGGGAACAATGGCCACTTGTTACATCTCTGCTCCAAACATTAACTGATGTATGGCAATGCAAAATAAATGCCGGGTCTGATAAAAGGTAAAGAAAATCTGGAACTGAAACCAAGATTTCAGGCTGTGGAGGAAGCAACTACCAAGAATAGACTTAAGGCTGTTGTAAGGTTCATTCTAGGACTAGATCACCAGAATACCAACAGCTCCTAGTATGGGCAGAAAATCACCAATAATGGATTTCAGTGAAGCATCTGACAATCATCCTGGTGTGAGCCCACCAAGTATGAACACACATTAGCCTGATATTTTTGTGGACAGTCAGACTGGAATCTGGCCAACAATAAAACTGACCATTGTTAGATGAGGATCACACCATGGAGGGTCAAGCTGGATGCTCAATATCATCTCCTTTATACAGAAAAAGTCTGTTTCTTAAATATGTTTCGCATGCATGATAAAATACTGTAGGTCTCCAAGTTCCTGCTATGGATTAAATTACCTTACTCATGTGAAATTCTAATCGTCTTATATATCGTTCAATAGTCTTGATTTGCTAGAAAAAGAAAAATGCGTTTTTGGGTTAATATATATTACTGAATTATGCAGAAGAAATACTAACAAAACAAAGAGCCATTAGATGCTAGGTTCACACTAGTGCGGGGTGTCCGTTCCTCTGTTCTTTAGGACCAGAAGAATCAAAAATTGGCCCACTAAAATAATGCGCACCAATGAGGCACTAGGGCCCCATTGACTTTTTAATAAATACATTTATTAAAAATCCAACTCACAAGCTTGTGTTTTAAAGCAAACCTGTCAAGTGTCTGAGAGAAGGATATGCTAGACCGAGAGAAGCTGAATATATAGGTTTATATGATTTGAAGCAGGATTTCTGATAGACAACTTTTCCTGCATCTATAAGTGGGGCGGGGTATGTAGAACTACTACGGTCTATACTAGGAGTCCTGTTTAGATCAACTCTTAATTTTATCTAGAAATCCTGCTCCAAATCATATAAACTTATTTAACACAGATCCCAGATTATACTGAATATAATATACATCACACACAAGCCCCGTCTGGCCCAAAGGAGAAAAGAGGAGTCTCCCGATGGGCCCCTGACCCATGAAGACTAGTGGGCAAAGCAAACATACATAATTGAAAGGAATCAAGGATAAGAGCCAACATAGGTAATTGTCATCTATGATGGACAAAATGGATGTGTTACTGAGCAGTGAATGGAAATCCAGATCTCACAATTTCAAACAAGAAGAAAAATTTCAACACAAGAAGCCACATGCTGAACTTTGAAAAAAAGGGAAGGATTTTGTTTCATAACTTTTTTTTCAAGAAGTATGTTTTGCAAGCGGACCTTGCGTTGATTGTTCTCATCTACCACGTTTCTCTAATACAAGCTATCCATATATGAAAGGTAAAAGCAATTTTGAAATTTGAATAATTAATTTTTAAAGAGGTTGGCTAGGAATTTTTTTTTTTTTTTATTTTATTTTAGGGACTATCCGATGGATGGGGGCTGACAGCTGGCCCCCGCATGGATGAGCGGCTTACAAAACACATACTAAACACAGTTGGCACCAAACTCTATATAATGGCTGGGCGCCGCAACTGGAAGTGGCCTGAACATCTGATCTCTGTGGGATCAGTCAGCCCCCCATTGATCACATATTTATCCAAATAATAGGCCATACAAAAATCATAGCCAATCCCTTTGAAATGTAGAGAAAGTTTTACATTTTAGTGACCACGACAGTACAATTGATAATCAAATCTTACTGTTCAAACATTTACAGTTCAGTATGGCTCTAGCATCCATTCAGGAGACCATTAGAGCCACCGTTTAGAATAGAGGAGAGAGACAACAAAAAAAACCAAAACACCACAACAACATTCAGTACACAGAGTCTGGGGCACCCCTAATCTCAGTGCCAGGGGCATTAATACATGTATTTCTTTGTCATGTAACCTGCATGACCACCATCTGAAATATGTTTAAACTACTCTCTCTGTCGTCTATAGTACTACCGACAATCCTCCCTCCTTTACTGCAAAATGCTCTTAGAGGACCGCTGCTCTACATGTATGTAAAATACATCAATCAATTCAGTGATAATATCCATTAATTCTCAATAACATATCTTTATAATGTAAATACAACTTATCTTCTCCACCTTTATGAGCAACTCTGAATAAAAATAGTATTTTAAAGACAATACTATAAGTTAATAAGTTAAACTTAAAGAAGAAATTCACCATTAGCATTTCTTTCAATGTACTAACCAAGCTTTGAAACATGTAATAGTAGCTTACCTTATCCAGATCATATAAAACCCCCTGCAATGTAAAAAAATATATATATGTTAGGACAGGTATAAATTAAAACCAGTTTTAAAGATTACATAAATTACACCAGTGTGGGTAAAGAAGTTATTGTTGGACAAAACGTGCAACTTCTAGCACACATTACTGACAACGTGACTATAAGGTTCAGGTACAAAAGCAGTTGTGTATGGTATTCACAAGCATCCATGCTACCAGGATAACCTACACTTACTCCAAGAAATAGTCTAGTGTGACTTACCAGTCTTGAATTTCTCCTCATGTCTTTTAGTTGGGCAGTCAGCTTGTCTAGCTCAGTTTGATGAACTTCCAGATACTCACTATCGAGAGAAATCAAACACCACACATCATTGTGTAGACATGACAAAACAATAGGTAAGAAAACAGCCTATTATAAGGGACTCAGTTTATGGCTAATTTACAGTCATGACAGCTTCCTTCTGCTGGACATATTAATAGGCATCATTTACCTACAAAATAACATTTGCGTCATCCGAACAAATGAGATTAAATGATGGTATGTAAATGTTAGGAGTCGCTTTTAGATATACATGCCCCATCGAACATAAGCCCTTGGGTCATTAAACTTTAATGTCTCAACTGTCTTCTACACATTCATTTGATCTGTAAAATATACTGTACTGTGCAAAAGTTTTAGGCAGGAAACTGTGCAAAATAAGAATGTTTTCAAAAACAGAAAAGGTAATTTTGTCAATTAGCAAAATGTGCAGTGAACAAAGAAAATAGAAATCTTAATCAAATCAATATTAGGTGTGACCAGCCTTTGCCTTAGAAACAGCATCAATTCTTCTAGGTACACTTACAAGCAGGGAGGTTGTTCCAAATGTCTTGGACAACTAACCTCAGATCTTCATGTAATCCCAGAGAGACTCTATGTTGAGATCAGGGTTCTGTGGACGCCATATTATCACTTCCAGGATTCTTGGTTTTCGATTGGCTTTGTTTCCACGTTGAAGGTATGGCTTTTTGGACACAATTTTTTCATGATAATCACTCCTGGATAGACTTCTCTGGACACTAGAGGGGTGTACCTGGGTCCACAGTTTTTTACCAATTCTGAGCTGATGTCACCACTGAACATCTACTGATTTGAAATAGAAGTCAGCATGATGTGTCTTTTATCAAGGAGTTCTGAAAGTGATGACATGAGCCCCACAGACAGGGCTATTTTAATACTTTAGTGGGTCTTGTTCAAAGGGTTCCTATTTGGACCCTCCATAATTTAATGACCCCTGAAGTGGCCATCATATAATGCCCCCTGAGCGATGCTGGATATATTTATATTATATATATCGTGGGGAAAAAAAGTATTTAGTCAGACACCAATTGTGCAAGTTCTCCCACTTAAAAAGATGAGAGAGGCCTGTAATTGTCATCATAGGTAGACCTCAACTATGAGAGACAAAATGAGAAAACAAATCCAGAAAATCACATTGCCTGATTTTTTAAGAATTTATTTGCAAATTATGGTGGAAAATAAGTATTTGGCCACCTACAAACAAGGAAGATTTCTGGCTCTCACAGACCTGTAACTTCTTCTTTAAGAGGCTCCTCTGTCCTCCACTCATTACCTGTAGTAATGGCTCCTGTTTGACATTGTTATCAGTATAAAATACACCTGTCCACAACCTCAAACAGTCACACTCCAAACTCCACTATGGTGAAGACCAAAGAGCTGTGGAAGGACACCAGAAACAAAATTGTAGACCTGTACCAGGCTGGGAAGACTGAATCTGCAATAGGCAAGCAGCTTGGTGTGAAGAAATCAACTGTGGGAGCAATAATTAGAAAATGGAAGACATACAAGACCACTGATAATCTCCCTCGATCAGGGGCTCCACGCAAGATCTCACCCCATGGGGTCAAAATGATCACAAGAACGGTGAGCAAAAATCCCAGAACCACATGGGGGGACCTAGTGAATGACCTGCAGAAAGCTGGGACTACCGTAACAAAGGCTACCATCAGTAACACACTACGCCGCCAGGGACTCAGATCCTGCAGTGCCAGACGTGTCCCCCTGCTTAAGCCAGTACATATCCGGGCCCGTCTGAAGTTTGCTAGAGAGCATTTGGATGTTCCAGAAGAGTATTGGGAGAATGTCATATGATCAGATGAAACCAAAGTAGAACTGTTTGGTAGAAACACAACTTGTCATGTTTGGAGAAGAGTGAATGCTGAGTTGCATCCAAAGAACACCATACCTACTGTGAAGCATAGGGGTGGCAACATCATGCTTTGGGGCTGTTTCTCTGCAAAGGGACCAGGATGACTGATCCATGTACATGAAAGAATGAATGGGGCCATGTATCGTGAGATTTTGAGTGCAAACCTCCTGCCATCAGCAAGGGCATTGAAGATGAAATGTGGCTGGGTCTTTCAGCATGGCAATGATCCCAAGCACACCGCCAGGGCAATGAAGGAGTGGCTTCGTAAGAAGCATTTCAAGGTCCTGGAGTGGCTTAGCCAGTCTCCAGATCTCAACCCCATAGAAAACCTTTGGAGGGAGTTGAAAGTCCATGTTACCCAGTGACAGCCCCAAAACATCACTGCTCTAGAGATCTGCATGGAGGAATGGGCCAACATACCAGCAACAGTGTGTGCCAACCTTGTGAAGACTTACAGAAAACGTTTGACCTCTGTCATTGCCAACAAAGGATATATAACACAGTATTGAGATGAATTTTTGTTATTGACCAAATCCTTATTTTCCACCATAATTAGCAAATAAATTCTTTAAAAATCAGACAATGTGATTTTCTAGATATGTTTTCTCATTTTGTCTCTCATAGTTGAGGTCTACCTATGATGACAATTACAGGCCTCTCTCATCTTTTTAAGTGGGAGAACTTGCACAATTGGTGGCTGACTAAATACTTTTTTCCCCACTGTATATATATATTTGCATCATACTTGCCTAGCTGATAGCTCCGTGCTCCACTATTGTATTCAAGTTTATCTTATAGAATTGAAACTACTGCCTGCCGCCCAGGACAGCACCCGAAATATGGAACTCGTCTGCACGATTTGGGTCAGCAGAGGTGGCCCCCCCACTACCACTTTCCCTATGGTTAAAGCAGCCCAGCCCACAGAACACTGTTCTCAACATCATCGACTGAGATTACATGAAGAGACAGAAGGATTTGAGCAAGCCTACATCCACAGAAGAACTGTGGTTATTTTTCCTTCAAAGATTGTTTTGATGGTAATAGGTGGTCACATCAAATGTTGATTTGATTTAGATTTCTATTTTGTTCAGTCACTTTATTTTGTCAATTAACAAAATGTAAACTATTAACGCTTCTATTTTTGAAAACATTCTTATTTTGCAATATTTTTGCACACCTGTTTAAAACTTTTGAACAGTACTGTACAAACAACACCTTATATTTCTAATATATTAGGATGTATCCACCCAACCAGGCCTATTCTTGCTGTGTTTCTCAAGGATCCGTGTGGAATCTGTTTTTTTTTTTCCCACAGACTCAGACCTTTTCAACTCAATGGGCAAATCAAGTCCATTAAAATGGACTATAAAATATGATCTGTCAAGACATAGTACATGAACTACTTCTTCATGGATCACAGACAGTACACAACCAAGCAACTGAGTCATGCGAATATAGTCTTAAAAGGGGTTGTTCAGGCACAAATGGACAACCCTTTTAAAGTTTAAATAAGCTGAAGGCAGTGAAAAAAAAAAAAATTATAATATATACTCACCTGTCCACGTTGCTCTGCTGTCTTCCTGTGTCATCTGCTCCCTACGTTGTGCTGAAGCCGCTGATTGGCCTCAGATGTCATGTGACCACTGAGGCCAATCAGCGAAGGGCCTGAATGTCACTACCTGTGACATCACGGGTCCTCTCCCTGAGGCCTATCGGCGGCTTCAGCACAACACCAGAAGAGACCAGGGAGGGCAAACGAACCGGGAGGCGAGGGACGACAACGGAGCAACTGGGACAGGTGAGTATGTATTTTTTTTTTTTAAATTTCTTCACTGCCTCCAAAGTATTTAAACTTTAAAAATTTAGCCTGGACAACACCTTCAAGTTGACACTTTGCAATGGGCACTCACAGATGGCCAAATGGTTTAAATAGGATTCGAAGGACATATTCACAGAAGGTCATGAGTCAGCAAAAACAGCATTAATAACTGCACAAAATGAACTTAACTTTTTATACACTTAGTGTTATTTATTGTGGACACCTGCTCATTAACATATATAGCTAAGGTTGGGTTCACACAGTGCTTTATTTTAAATCAATAACTGCATGCAGTTTATAACTGCAGTAATGAGTAGCACATGTTAGTATGCATCTCAGATGCAGCTCATTACTGAAATAAAAAAAAAAAAAAAGCATGCAGTTATTGGTTGAAAAAACAAAAACAAAAAACATGCGAACCTACCCAGTCAATCAAAAATCAACAATTCAATGCATAAGGTCTGTACATTTCAGCAACCACATGCCTACCTACAGAGGCCGGTCACCACTTAATTTTGAAGGCAAATACCTGTAAAATTATTTGACTATTATGGCATATATTTACACTGCTTACATCTCATATTGATAGCACGTTGTGTGCTGAATTATTGTACTGAACAACAAAGCATCTCTGAAACTAATGCATATAGATAGTTAGATAGATAGATACATACACACACACACACACACCATATATCTTCGCTTTTATGCCTTGTACATATTATTAAATCTATTTATACTTACTCAAGACCGTTTTTTAAGGCGCTATATATTTCTTCTACTCTCTCTGGCTGAGGTTCTTTAGAAGAGCTGTTGTTTTTGTGGCCCAGATTATGCATTTTCTTTTGCTTTGCTGGTGGCTTTTTGGGAACTGAAGAGTTCCCAAGAAAAGAATTACATCTGTTAAAAAAAAAGTCAAGTTAATCAAGAATTGCATCACACAGCGCTATAAAAATGTAGTCATCACTAGGATAAGCACAGCTCTAACCTAAGGCAAACTATACAGTTTCAGAGTCCTAGTGAAATATATATATCTACAGCAAACTCTGTATAGTGGGTCCACACCACCTAATAAAGGAAAGCACTCACTGGTTAATGCAGACTTTTGTCACATAGAATGAAACTGTGTGACAGGTGTCACCGAGGAACGATGAACAACATATAATCCCTGCAACATCAGGAGGACTGGAGAAGCGGAGTCCAGAGCGGAAGTGCTGTAGCACAGGGACATTAAGGCTAAGGTCCCACACTGCGGAAAAGCTGCTATTTTTTGTTGCAGGTTTTGCTGCTTTTTTTGAGCCAAAGGCAAAAGTGGCTACAATAGGATTGGGAAATATATAGGAAGTACTTCTCTCTTCTGCTGAATCCAATCCTGGCTTTGGCTCAAAAAAACACAACCAAAAAAGCAGCAAAATTTCCACAACATGGTGCCTCAGCCTAAAAAGGATGACCTATGGTCATTTCATTATTCTATACAATTTCATCCACATTTTTTTTTTTTTTTTTTTTAAATCTTGGACAATCCATTTAACCAATGGGAGCTGAGCTGCAGTGAAGGCACTGGGCCACTAGACAATGGACAGAGCTTCCAGCCCCATATTGTGTACAGGACGGGCACTGGAAGCGGCTCTGTACAGTTTGTTCCGGGGGAAGGGTGTCTATCTATCGATCATATATTTATGGCCTATCCTGAGGAAAGGCCATAACAAAAATAAGCCTGGACAATCCCTTTAAGTCCCAGTTTCTTTACTGTGTATTTGGTCTTTTTAGTTTTCATTTCTTCCTATTGGCACATTTGTGAGGAGTGTATGTTAGTGATCAATGTGTTTACTCAGAATGAGGCTGGTCATTTTCCTATTATTATGGACTAATAATATATTGTTTGAGTTATTGTAATATTAACGTTGTTAAAAAAAAAGAAAATCCTTGATCCATATTGGACCCTTCTGAAAATGTCAGATTTATCACAGTGGCTCAGTCAAATCAGCCAGATTTATTATTGCAACCTGTCTAATAGTTTCCATCACCTAGCTGGCCTAGTTTGTTCCAAAATTTCAGGTAAAACTTCAAGCCATGTGTCTTTCCAGCTAAGCAACTCCTTCACATTGAGTTGGCTGGAAAGAAATACAGTAGCCTAAACTTGGATGTGACATTTTATGCAACGTTCTAGGCACAAACATAAACTTGCCCCATTATGTTATACTGCTGTGTTACTTTGCATTATTTATGTAATAATTTATCTAAGTTATGTTATACTTTTGTTAGGTTATGTTTTTTCTTTCCATTAACACGGTTATTGTTATATCATTGCTTTGTTATTATAAGTGTATATTTTTTTCTACAAAACTGCTACAAAAAGCAGGAAATGTAAGCTAAATAAATAAAATAAATGTTTGCTCTAATGAGCTGTATAAAAACTGGAATATTTCAAGGCATTTTTTTTTCATGCAGATATCAAAAAAAGATTAAATAAATATAGTTATAACAGAATGGACCTGACAGCTACCCTCCACAAAACACTGTAGAGCAAATGCTAATAATGAAGCCCTAGAAGATAAGACCGTGTATATCAGAAAAGGGTAACATGAACCACAAGAGTAAACATTTTCCCTGTAGCAGTGGCCTTTTGTGATTTACCTTGATCTCCTTTCTGGAATACCACTAAAACCAGCAAATGACTGACTTCGAAGAATTCCATTAGGGCCTCCCGGAGGAAATGTCTGAGAGCCCACCGACATGATATCAGGACTTCTAAAAGATAACTCTGAAAAACAAAACAAAATTGGTTTTAATGCATGGTCTCTGTAAAAAAGAATAATGCAATAAGACGCAGCTCTGAGTAATCACATCTGATAAGTGAAGCCTGAACAACGATGATTTAAGGCAGTGATGGCTTTCTACCTTGAGGACGCAAAAGAGTTCATGCAGAAACGGTTTCTGTTTTGTGGCTATTGCATCTGGATAAGACAAGTGTAGGATTCTCTCTCATTTCTCTAGCTGGTTAGAAATATTAACTCAATATTTAAAACATACACTACACAGTTAAGGCATTATGCAAAAAATACACATTACATTTTAATGAATATTGACCCAACCCACCAAATTTTGACCTTGGCAACTAGCGAGAGTAAAAACAGTTTCCAAAAGGAAAAAAAAAAAAAAAAAAAAAAAGATAGGGTCAAAATTCAATAAAACAAAGTAAATACGCAACTATAGTCAGGAGTCAAATATTTTAATATTCTAATTAAATTATTATTTATTATTATACGATACATTCTCAAATATTTTTTTTTTCAATTTTACACAGATTTATGTATGTAAATAAGAATAAATGGGGGAGTTTTATTAAAAACAGAATTCTTAAAGCAGTTTTGTTGGAGTCCTTGTTAATGTAATTTGCACCAAATTTATCAAATGTTGCACAATGTTTAATAAAGTTGACACGCCTATATGTCTAACACTTCTGTCCTGAAATGTTACTCCACTTTCTATGCCACCCTCTTACTGAAGTGAGATTGCACCAATTTTGCACCTTTTATAAAAAGTCGCACTTGATAGAATACAGACAGCTACAGTGCCTTGCGAAAGTATTCGGCCCCCTTGAACTTTTCAACCTTTTGCCACATTTCAGGCTTCAAACATAAGGATATAAAATTCTAATTTTTTTGGTGAAGAATCAACAACAAATGAGACACAATTGTGGAAAAGTGGAACGAAATTTATTGGTTATTTTAAACTTTTGTAAAAAATAAAACACTGAAAAGTGGGAAGTGCAATATTATTCGGCCCCTTTACTTTCAGTGCAGCAAACTCACTCCAGAAGTTCAGTGAAGATCTCTGAATGATCCAATGTTGTCCTAAATGACTGATGATGATAAATATAATCCACCTGTGTGTAATCAAGTCTCCGTATAAATGCACCTGCTCTGTGATAGTCTCAGGGTTCTGTTTAAAGCGCAGAGAGCATCATGAAGACCAAGGAATACACCAGGCAGGTGATACTGTTGTGGAGAAGTTTAAAGCCGGATTTGGATACAAAAAGATTTCCCAAACTTTAAACATCCCAAGGAGCACTGTGCAAGCGATCATATTGAAATGGAAGGAGTATCAGACCACTGCAAATCTACCAAGACCCGGCCGTCCCGATAAACTTTCATCTCAGACAAGGAGAAGACTGATCAGAGATGCAGCCAAGAGGCCCATGATCTCTCTGGATGAACTGCAGAGATCTACAGCTGAGGTGGGAGAGTCTGTCCATAGGACAACAATCAGTCGTACACTGCACAAATCTGGCCTTTATGGAAGAGTGGCAAGAAGAAAGCCATTTCTCAAAGATATCCATAAAAAGTCTCGTTTAAAGTTTGCCACAAGCCACCTGGGAGACACACCAAACATGTGGAAGAAGGTGCTCTGGTCAGAAGAAACCAAAATCGAACTTTTTGGCCACAATGCAAAACGATATGTTTGGCGTAAAAGCAACACAGCTCATCACCTTGAACACACCATCCCCACTGTCAAACATGGTGGTGGCATCATCATGGTTTGGGCCTGCTTTTCTTCAGCAGGGACAGGGAAGATGGTTAAAATTGATGGGAAGATGGATGGAGCCAAATACAGGACCATTCTGGAAGAAAACCTGTTGGAGTCTGCAAAAGACCTGAGACTGTGACGGAGATTTATCTTCCAACAAGACAATGATCCCAAACATAAAGCAAAATCTACAATGGAATGGTTCACAAATAATCGTATCCAGGTGTTAGAATGGCCAAGTCAAAGTCCAGACCTGAATCCAATCGAGAATCTATGGAAAGAGCTGAAAACTGCTGTTCACAAACGCTCTCCATCCATACCCCAAGCGACTTGCAGCTGTAATCGCAGCAAAAGGTGGCACTACAAAGTATTAACTTAAGGGGGCCGAATAATTTAGCACGCCCAACTTTTCAGTTTTTTATTTTTTACAAAAGTTTAAAATATCCAATAAATTTAGTTCCACATTACGATTGTGTCCCACTTGTTGTAGATTCTTCACCAAAAAATTTAAAATTTTATATCCTTATGTTTGAAGCCTGAAATGTGGCAAAAGGTTGAAAAGTTCAAGGGGGCCGAATACTTTCGCAAGGCACTGTAAACAAACTAACCATTGCCACTTTCCCACCTACTTTTCAATAATGGAAATAATGGCGTAAGATGTAATAATACAAAATGTGGAAAATTTGGGGGCATAAAAGCTCAAAAAAAGGAGACCATTTTACATCAGAATTCTGGCGCGTTTAATGCCATTTACGGTTAAATTTTAAAACCACATTTGCTTTATGGCAGCTACAATGTATGGTAGTCAGTTGACAAGACAAATGTCAATAGATTATTATTTACTTGTTGCTTATACTGTTTCGTGCAGTTAAACAGGATCTAAGGACAGGTCATCAATATTCAACCGAAAACCATTTCATTCCCCAACCAATTCGTTCGTCGTCCCCCCTGCAACATGGGACATCACTGTTAAGTTTATATTCCCTGTAGCAGCAGTATTCCATAAGAAAAATATGAACTGGACAACTCCTTACAACTCCTTTAATGTAAGCTATATGGTTTTTCAGAGTCAATTGAAAACCACAATTAACAGTGGTGCAATATGCAAACATGGGATAAAAACCCTCTTGCAAATATTGCGTTGATTAGGTATTGAAACCAGACTGCAGACTTTAAAGAGTTGCCATCTTGGAAAATAGCTGCCAGGATGGGAATGCTCCTAAGTCCTGGCAGCTGGGGCAGAACTTATGGAAACAGTTGAGCTGTGCTGCTCTGTGCTGTTTCCATAACTACCATAAAGGAGAATGAGACCTACGAAAAAACAAAACAAAACAAAGTATAGCACAATTAAGCTACACTTTTCCATTGCTACACAGTCTGGGAAGCAGTGCAGGTAACTTTGCTATGCAGTTTCCATCGTTCTCATTTACCTCTATGGGATTTAGGCCAGCACTGCTCAGATGTTGTTGTAAATCACGCCCTAGAGACCAGGACTTCCCATTTTGGAAAATTGCTGTTGAGATGGGAATAACCCTTTAAAATGTCTACCCACCTGTGAAGAGCACTTTACAGTTTATATAGATATAAACTATATATAAACTACATAAAGTGTTAACACACCTTTAGACTATATAGGCTGTACAAAGTCTAAAACTTTATGTAAATAGATGATTTATGTACACTAAAACATAACATAAAGAGGCCTGAAACATGACTTGGTATATCAGTCAAAGCATAGTCTCCTCCAAAGGAGAGACCCCTCTCCCTTTGGTAAATAGCTGTTTTGGGGTTCTTGCTCCTTGCCAGTACGGAGCATATATAAACTGTAAAACTGAGCTCAAAAAGGTAAATAAATGCTTTAAGCATAAAACAACTTAAACTCTATTTCATATAAAGAAACAAATCCCACATATTTACATCACAGTTTACTACTTGAGTCATTCTACCTTCATCCTAATAACACAATTAAAACTGGAAGTGATACTTAAAAGGTTAATTGAAATAGCATGCCATTCTTCCTCCTTGTAATAAGTGTTCTTTTTCCAGCCTTGTTTGTATTAATGATTGCTTTTTCTCTCCTGTATGAATTTTGTGCCAAGCAAAAACGTTACCATGGCAGCAACTTCTCCACCATATTAATGAGAGCCTGCCAGAGCCAACTCCATTTATATTCAGATTAAGCCAGTGAACGAGATGAACAAATCAGAGTACAAGGTAAACCTGAAAGAATCATCCCATATACTAATATACCTCATATATAACAGTTTGAACTGAAACAGAAACCACAGCGGTAGGTCACACTAGATAAGCCATTAAATTGGGTATTATCCTACCCAGAACAGTGGCTGAAGTCTGCAGCTGTAAAGTCGAAGCTCAACCTCAGCTATCTGCTTTGGGTTCCATAGACAAAAGTCAAAAATAGATTTTTCTGATGAGTATTTTGCCGTGTGAACACACCCACATACTTTTATTGCTAACTGCCATGATAAAGAGAAGAAAATAAGACAACAAGGTCTGATATGAAAATAAAAATCTAAGACAAATTAAAAAAAAGGGCTTTTTTGGTGTACAACATAAATCCTATGTGAAAAGTGAGATTAGTTATGCAATAAGTTTGCCATTCTTAAATAGAGAACCACTTCCTTAAAAGGGATTTTCCCAACTCCATTAGCAGTTTGCCTGCTGTCTCCTCTTCTCACTTCCTGGATTCTTCAGCAAGCTGGTGGACGGAGTGTTTGATGGACAGAACACTATGAAGTACCTCACTAGATATACATTGCCCTTGCCATCAAAGATTGTTATGATGACTAGAAATCTAATATAAATGCAGATCAAATAACATGCGCAATAAATGTATATTACATTACACAGGTTTGGAGAGGGGAAGAAAATACAAACAAACAATAGACTTGTGGTAAACTCAATTTTATCTTTGTTTTTACATAGAGAGATAACAGACACTGTCCAAGCTTTTAATCAGCAAACTGCAATTAGCTGAACTGATTGTCCTGACCGCAGAACAGGAGATAACAGCTCTGAAAGTAATACAGAGAACACAGTTCCCCTCCCCTCCAGAGAGCAGTGAATCATGGCATCCATCCTATAATGTTAGATACAGAGATATACTGGCTGGGGACCAAGGAAACGATGTGCAAACAATGGGGAGGAATAATTTCACATAGCAGGTAAACCAAGCGGCATTTCTAAAGCAAAATATTTAGGAAAACTGGTGAGTTTCCATAAGCTAGCAGTTTAGATACGTTCCTTTAGATGGAAATACCCCTCTAACATTAGGTAAAAGACAGAAGTGTAGCAACAAGGAAGTATACTGGAGGGTCATTTTACAATTTGTGACAGAATTTGCATTATTATTTTCCTGACACATGGCAAGTCACAGAATGTTAAATTTAAAAATACTTAAGTAGTAAAGCAAATATCCTGGTACAGATTGGCTGGCTATACATCATGAGAGGTCATGCTGAAACCTACAGTATGATGGGTGAGCCATATTGGCCAGGCACGCAGCCAATCTTTTTCATTGGTTTTCTTCTAAAAGCTACTTTGACACTCAAATATTCAAGACAACTGCAACTGTACAGGTATCTTGCACACAACAACTCTGTTTTGTGAGATCTCACACACAACATCCCTATGCGACAACATAGCATGCATGTATATATGTAAAAAAGCAACTTCCCACTAGTTCGATGCAGAATATTCAAGTTATATTTGGTGAAAAACTAATACATGAATCTGTAATGAATTCAATAAATAGCACCAATTCAATGTAGTTTTGTATGTGTTTGAAGAAAAAGCAGTTACTAGAAAGTAACAGAATGAACATATTGTAAGAAGGACAAATGAGCAAAGTAAAAAGCAGCAAGCTGTGGAGACCGGAAACCCATGTTAATCACATTGTCCACATCTTGCGAGCAGGGTAGAAGCAGAAGCCAGCTCAATATGGAGATATTATCTACTGTACAGTAATTTGGTTTCAACAGCGCCTTGCTATGTACTATCAAAGGTAATGAACCTATTTTGGATCAGAATGATTATTTATTAAGACTACATGTACACAACCAGAGATGGGAGGAGGGGGGTGGTCTTATTTTATAGCGGATTATATCCGAGTGCCTTCCGTCCCCTATTGACTTCCATCGTCACGACGCAGGATAGGACCTGCTCTGTAATCATCGCAATGGAACCGCACATTGGACCCCTCCCCCCATCAGAAGAGCCTTGGCCTGCACACTCAGCCTAAGAGTCTGTTCATATCTGTGCTGGAGGCTCTGTCACAGATTCTGTCACATTTGATGGGAAATTGCAACATTTTTCCTAGCAAATGATGGAGACATCAACAAATCCTGGTGGATTCTACTATAAGTCAACATGTGTGAACAGAGCTTTAAAAGATAAATTTTAAAAAGAGGTAACTCAGTTTTTCACTGTAAATTGTCACTAGGGAGTTCTTCTGACATCCTAATGAATTATGTTTGCCAGCTCTGTGCCTGTAATGCAGAACAGAGGGTAGTTTGGGTTTCTGCTGGTAAGTGTATCCACAGCGAACCATATTCCTGACAAGATAAAGAGCAAAAGAACCAGTGGAATGCTTTGATATGCTCCACTAGCAACGCTGTAACCTGCATTTCACTGTTTACCAACACAAGACCATAAATCTTTTTTTTTTTTTTTATTTAACAGAGGACCTGCCAGCTGTCAGGACATATCTATTTTAGGAAATGCTTGCATTCCTTAGAAAATAACAATTCTGAAGTGTCTTTTCCTTAGAATGCTACATTATGGCAACCGTCTGTTATTCCCACCAAATGAATTGACACCTGGATGTTTCCATATCCCTTGACAGTGGAGCATGCCACTCTATACAGTCTGACACTGTGCTATCAGTGCTGCCAAAGTCTGACTATGTAGGGACACACCCTATTGACAAGTGGAATGGTAACACCCAGTTGTCAATTTCTTTATAAATTGATAGTAGGAACAACAGAGGAATGGCACAGCACAGATTTCAATCAAAAGATGCTCCAGAATTGTCATTTCATGGCACTTACTAAAACAGACATGTAAAGAGCAGTAACCGGTCCTCTTTAGGGGCCTTTTTACACTGCTGTCCAGTGTCCTTCCAAACTTGCAGTCAGGAAGATTTCCAGATGGAATACCTCTTCGGCTATGTTCACATCCACACTGGTTGCTCTGTTAGGGGCCTCAGTCGCACAATCAGTTGATAATTGAATGGCAAAACAAGGCAGATGCTGAAACGGAAGCCAAATGGAGAGCTTTATTGGGCTCTGTTGACATGTAAAGATCTGTCGCTTCCATGGCTCCTTTAAATGGAGAATAATGGAAGCAAATGCTAATATAAAAGGACCCTTACATATGCTGCTCGGTGGCATCCATTACATAATAATCTATCCTCAGGACAGGTCATCAGAGTCAGACTGGTGAGAAGATGACATGCAAATTAATTAGCTGTTCCATACTGCCTCATCGCGCCAGAACAAGAAGGCTCCATCTACCATATAGCAGTTGTGCCGGAGTACTGCAGCACTGCCCCTATTCACCTCAACAACTGATCGGGCAGGCTCCAGGTGTCCCATCCCCACTGATCTGATACTATTTACCGATCTTGAGGAAAGGCAATTCATAACAAATATGGCCCCTGGCCTGGAAAATTTTAAAGGAGCACTCCAGGAAAAATTCTGTCTACTCCATTTGAAAATTAGCCTGTCTGTAATATCATTAAATAAGTTACTGACAACTTGTTGTTCGGGAACAGTGCGGGCTAGAGAAAAAATTCCAACAGAGTTGGAATCAGTTGGAATCTTAACGGAGGCTAAGAACTAGAATTGGTGGAGGTGGTCAAAGCTCCTTTTTAAAGAAGTGAGAGTTTGACTTCCTGTTCAAACCAGGAAACCGTGTGCATCAGAGGAGCAAAGAGGAGGCCAGTTCCAGAGAAGCGCACATAACTTCACAATAAAGCTGTCAATAAGTTATTCAATAACATATGCTCATTTTCTAATGAGTAAGGGGGTCGGGCAAAAACATTTACTGGAGTACTTCTTTAAAATCCACTTTAAATTCACGGTTTAAACGTAAATAGGGAGAACAGATCCCTTTGAGGGATCAGGTTATATGCTTCTGAGACGTCTGTGGAGAAGGAAAAAGGAGGAGGGAACAGCAGCTACAAAATGAGAAACTGACAAACATATACAGAGTGTGTTGAAGGCCTTTACTAAGTTTTTAATCTTATGCCAGTCATGGATACACACCTACACTGCTTAGTACTGCTGTTTAATGCCCACCATGCTGCTGCTTCTGAGGGTGTTGCAGACTGATAGGGGAATGGAATCTCCACTTTTCTGTGAAAGACATCACAGCTAGTCTCCACCTACTAGATCAGGGACAAATGACAATTAGAGATGGAGCCTACAGAAGGGAACCCCCCTAATGACCACTAATACACCATTTTATAGCAGTCATTAAGTGGCTCTATTCTACAGCACTGTGTTTTTATGGAACTATCAAATAAGTATTCCATGGGTGCCCATTACTGCTCTAGGGTGGGTATGGGCTCTTTAAAGACAGCCTAGCACCAAGCTGTTTAAAAGGATATTCCCATATCAGACATTTATAAATGCATGTCCTACCAGCCAGAGGGCTGTTGTAAATGGAAAGGAGGTCTTAACATGCACAGCTCTCTCCATTAACTTCTATAGGAGTTCCAAAAATATCCAAGCATGCCTGCCCCTATAACTCATTCACTGCCAAAGTCAAGAATGGCCACAGGGATTGGGATACCATTATGCCCTGGGGATCTCTATACAAACTATCCATTCAGACAACTGAAAGGAGTGTAAAAATACTCTTTTTCGTATTAAAGCCTTCAAAATATGTAGAAACCTGTTAAAATATTTTCACAAAAAAAACTACAAAAATAGCTAAGAAATTAAAAAGTAAAATAAAAAAAAACAAAAACGTAATTACATGTGACAAAGCCTTTAAGCAAACTGTGCCAAGCAGCTGGTTCTCAGTATTAATGTGAATTGTGGAAATAACTTCTAGTTCTGAGACTCTGAAAGGTCACAGGCTTGGAGGCTCCAACTGTGTTTTTTAAATGGAAAAACAGCTTGTGAGCACAGTGCCCACTGACTGCAATGGGACAGCAATAATTAGGTGGCTGCCTTGCTTAGTCAAAGTCAATCTGAGCTTCAGTGGGCAGCAAGGACTGGCATTTCAGATGTTTTAAAAGGATGGCAAATAAATATGTGCACTTCAAGTTCTGTGCCATTTCCAAGGAGTTGTCACTTTCAATTTGTTCCTTCCTCTGAGAAGGAAGTCAGCTGTTTGCTATATATGTGCCAGACTTTAGTGTATTTAAGATCTGAAAAACACTTACAAAGCCAGTGTTGTAGATGGTAGCAAAAATAGCTTTAAAGGGGTTGTGCCATCAAAACAAATGGCAATAAGTAAACACAACCAGTCTCACTAGAATGATATGCACACACCTATACATTCTGAACACCATGGGGCGCTATTGCAAGATGATAATTGTGATATTTCTCAGAGGAAACTTAACAAAGTGTACAATACTTTACAATGTTACTCTACAATGCATATTCTGCTTACGTATTGCTATTTGTCCTGATGGCACAACCACATTAATCAGCATATTGTTGCTTAAATTATAAGTAAAGGATGGGTTATTTTGATTAAAAAAAAAATAATAATATGGGTGCCATAATATGGCAATGGAAAGACATTTTTGTTTATTTTTCAAAGCTATAAAACAAAAGCTATATAAATTTGGTATTGCTGTGACTGTACTGACCTGAATGCAGGTAACCTGCCACACAGTGAACGCAGTAAAAACAAAACTTGCACAACTACCGGTTTCTCCAAATTTCACTCCATTCTGATTGTTTCCAGCTTCTCTGTACATCATACATTAATAATAAATGGTGCCAATGTGAATTAGAATTTGTCCAGCAAAAATCAAGCCCCAATAGGTCTGTGTGAGTGAAAAAATGTAAAAGTTATGTACTTTGGAAGATGGGGAGAAAACTTCAAAAACATAAAAACTGGCTTGGTCCTGAAAATAAAAAGGCAATACTAGCAGACTCAGGTTATTAAAGGGGTTTTCTAATCCTTGGAGTGGAAAATAGAGCCCTCTGTTCCGGTGGCTCACGTGAATGCTGCTGCTAACTACTGGCCTCATCATTCAAATGATATGTTAATACGTCAACAGTAATAAACATGTGACTGCTGAGGCCAGTTATTGGCCACAGTTATCACCTGAGCCTCTGCACTCCCAGCCCAGCTAGTGCTCACACTAGAGGGAATGGTGGATTCACCGCTGGTTTAAAAAAAAAAAAAAAAAAAAAAAAAAAAGGAGCAGGCGAATATTTTGTTTTTATTGGAAAAATCTCTAACCCCTTTAGGCTAAGGCCCCACGTAGCAGGCCAAAGCAAAAAAGCGCTGCGGGAAAAGCTGTGGTGGTAATACATCACGGATTTTTCCAGCAGCAGTTTTCACAGAAAGTCTGCAGAAGTTTCCTCTGCGGACTTTCTGCTTCCATTATACCTACAGGTAAACCACCAGCATTTCCGTAGTTATAAATGACATGCTGTGATTTCAAAAACCACAACGGTTTTGAAAATCGCAGCATCTTTGCTGCTGGTATTTTCCTGCAACTTTGCAGTGACTGTAAAACGCTACGGTTTTTGCTGCTGTATTTACGCCGCGTGGGGCCTTGAAGGAAGTCTATGGAAACTCATTTACTAAAGCTAATTTGCTGGTTTAGTGGTCAGCTTTATAATCTGCCTGTAATAGAAATTAGCTCTGAACATAATTATAGCTGAAAAAAAAAGACAGGGCTGCAAGCAGAAAAGAGTGATAGAGCAGCAGTCTAAACCAAAGATGAGAATGGGGCAGATTTCAGGCTTCATGCAAACCCGGTTCTGCCTATTCTGAACAATATGTAAAGGGAACCTGATCTGGTCCCATCATGTGCACGATGATGTAATGACCTCTCTATTGGTGCCTCTCTGTATTCTTTCTGTTTCAGCAAGGTGAAATTATAAATGTCAAAAGCATAAAAAGTCATATGTAAATTAAAGGGGATGTCCAGGATAACCCATTTTTTTGCAAGGAGGTTGGAGAAGGTGAAAAAAATAAAAACAAAAAAAACAAACAAACATTCTCGCCTGTCCCCATTGCTCCGGTGTCTCCTACCGTGATCAGGCCTGCTGCAGTAAAGGTCCTTTCCTTCCTTAGGCCCATGACTGGTTATAGAAGTCACATCCGGCAGGGACTTCCACCAAAACAAGACCCCAATGCAGCAGTATCGGACTGCAGTGGGAGACACTGGAGCACCAGGGACAGGCGAGTATGTTTTTTTTTTTTTGTTTTTTTTTTCCCACCTTCCGCAGCCTCATTGCAAAAAACGGGTTATCCTTGATAACCCCTTTAAAATTACTGTATAGTGTTCATCATTTATATGACAGTGTGTAATAATTTGTGATAAGAATGACAGAGTCTTGCTTTGCACTACGTGACAGAAAAGCAAAACCACCCAGTTGAAATGCAGGATCCTTTGACGTATGTGATATGTTATGTGTAATTGCTTTGTATAAGCCATTTGTGTTCCTTGACTGGAACAGATGCAATGTTCAGCTACATATGCATGGTTGCCACTGAGATTATGTGTATTTTGTACTATTCAGACTCTATTTTTGTATACTTTTAGCATCTTAATTGGAGCTAGCAGCAGGCGTTGACAATACAATTTCCTAGTGGGATGCTGGAGCTATTGCAGGGAAGTAATTAAGGCAAACATCTCTCCGAGCCATTATTTTATGACTCAATACGCTTAGGAATCCATAAAGAGGAAAGGAAAGGTAAAAAGGAAAAAAGATCAGTGTTCTCTTCATAACTTAGGCTTTAGCATTTAGGGGTTTTCCATGGCTTGATGTTTACTGTTAGCCAATAGAAAGGGTGCACAAATAGGGGGCAGCTCCCCCCCCCCCCCACAACCCCAAGTCATCAGGCTGCCACTGTTTGGAGGGAACTTAGCCCCTTCCCGCTGAAGGAATTTTTCAATTTTCGTTTTTGGCTCCCCCCCCCCCTTCCAAACTCCATAACTTTTTTATTTTTCCGTTCTCAGAGCCACATGTTTGTTGGACAAATTTTTCTTCATGATGCTACCATTTTTTATTCTATACAATGTACTGGGAAGCTGGAAAAAAAATTCAGAATGGAGTGGATTTGAAGAAAAACTGCATTACGGGCTTCGTTTTTATGGCGTTCAATCTGCAGCCAAAATTACATGCCATCTGTATTCTATGTTTCGGTACGATTTCGGGGGATACCAAATATATATTGTTTATTTACATTTTAACCCCTTAACAAAAGTGTAAACTGTGTAAAAAAAGTTTTTTCTAAAAGTTGTCATATTCTGACACCCGTAAATTTTTATACTTCCATGTACGGGGATAAATAAGGGCATCTTTTTTTTTTTTACAGGGCCAGGTGTACTTTTTAGTTATACCATTTTGGGAAATGTCTATTGCTTTGATCACTTTTTATTAAAATTTTTATCAGAGGCGAAAGTGGAAAAACAGCGGTTTGGCACTTTTGATTCCCCCCCCACCCCCCACAACGGCGGTTGCCGTATGGGAAAAATATTTTTATAGATTTGTAGACCGGGCGTTTTCAGACACAGAATGTGTATGTGTGTCACAGTATTTCAGTACTTTATATGTGTTCTAAAATTTTTAATTTTTTTTTTTTATTTTTTTTTTACTTTTGCATTTACTAGACCCCCTAGGAGTCTTGAACACCAGGAGGTCTGATCACTAATGCAACGAATTACATGCTAATGCATTGAAATGCATTGCAAAATAACGACAGCTCTGTAACATGCTGCCTGCAGACTGGACTGTATTTTCCATACAAGCAATATTTGTTCAAGTTATTTAACCCCTTTCTGCCGCAGGCATTTTTCGATTTTTGTTTTTTTGACTCCCCGCCTTCCATACCGCATAACTTTTTTATTTTTCCATTCACAGAGCTAATATGGGAGCTTAATGTTTGTTGGAAAAATTGTTCCTCATAATGGTACAATTTATTATTCTGTATGATGTACTGGGAAGATGGAAAAAAAAAAATTATGAATGGGTGGAAATGGAGAAAAACTGCATTTGCTTAAATTTCTTATGGGCTTCATTTTTACAGTTTTCAAAGTGCAGCCAAAATGACAAGTCATCTGTATTCTACAGGTTGGTAGAATTCTGGGGATACCAAACTTCTATAGTTTTATTTACATTTTAACCCCTTAAAAAATCCAAAACTTTGCACACAAAAAAAAAAAAAAAAGTTAGATTTTTTTTTTTCTTGAAGTCGTCACGCAACTTTTATATTTCCATGTACGGGAATGCACAAGGAGTCTCTTTTTGCAGGATTAGGTGTACTTTTTAGTAATACCATTTTGGGGGAATATCTATTGCTTTGGTCACTTTTCATTAAATATTTTGAAGAAACAAAAATAGCAAAAAAAATGGCGGTTCGGTTCTTTTGATTTTTTTTTTTCCCCCGCTATGGCGTTCACTGTATCGGAAAAACATTTTTATAAGTTTATAGACTTGGAATTTTCAGACACAGGGATACCTAATGTGTAAGTGTTTCACTGTACTTTTTTTTTTTTTTTTTTTTTCTCTTTTATATGTATTCTATTAAAAGGGGAGTAGTTTGAATTTTTAATTCCTTGTATTATTTTTTTAACTGTATTTATCACTGTATGTATCACTAATGCAAAGCAATACAATGCTAAAGATTGTAATGCATTGCAAAATATGAGCAATTGTAATACATAGCTCTAGACTCACTGTGGCAGAAGTCCTGTGGAAAATATATTTTACATGAGACTGCTGCTGCCGCCAGGAGCCAGAACCCCCTTTTTTTTTCCTTATACAGAACTACTGCCTGTCCCTTCATGACTTCAGCCTCTGCCTGCATATTTTACACTAGGTTCACACCTGCGTTCGGGTTTCTGTTCCTCGGCTCCACTTGGGGACCCGAAAAACGTAAACCCAAACCAGTTAACCAGTTTCGGGTTTCTGCCCGAAAAATGCGGAGAGAAAAATCCTGCCTGCACGAATTTTCGCTCTACATTTTTCAAGCGGAATGATGGACAGAATGCCCGAACGAGCACAGGTGTGAATCCAACCATAGGTCCTTTGGAGACGACTGTGGGCGAGATCCGAGTGCCATCTATGTTTTTCGCGGATAGCACACTGACCCATTCATTTGTATGGGCACATGCACACAACCATATTTTTCACTGATCAGTGTACGAGCCGTGATTCCACGCCGCGTCAGATAGAACATGTCCTATTCTGTTCAGTTTTTGCGGAACGGACTCACCCATAGAAGCCTATGGGAGACTAAAAACCTAGGACGGCACACTGATGTACTCCGTGTGTCATCAGTGTGCCGTCCGTTTTCGCGGACAAGCTAGGGATATAATTAGATGTCTCCTGTGTTTTTTATGGTGGATCCGCAAACTAGGATCACACACTGAAGACACTCTGTCCATTTTTGCGGACATACTTCACTGATGCTGAAGAAACACTGAAGACACTCTATCTGCAAAAACTGAACACTAATTACTAGCTTGCTGACCACAAAATACACACGGTCGTCTGCAACTAGCCTTACACAGGACTGCAGTCTGCAATCCTTCGTAAAAGTATTGGGGGAGAGGCAGCAGACATGTGTAAACCTGTCACTGAACAAGCAACCCAATTAGTTATTAACCCCATCTAGAGTTTCTGACAGAGCTCCATTTAATAATTTTGAAAAGCTTTAACTTACCAAAGTGATTGAGAGCTTGAAATTAGTTCATAAAATGCAATTTACCATATCTCGGCTTTATGTTAACATGAAACTTTAGTACATCATTTGGCTTTGAAATGCCTCTGTATTACAAACCCCCATTGATCACAACCCTTCCAAAACTACATAAAGTGTTTCACAGAGATTCAAACGAAATGGAGGTGAAATTTACGCATTTCAATTTATTTCTCTAATACATTCATTTAGCTCTAAGATTTACACATTCACAAGGGGTTAAAAGACAAAATGCACCCCAACAGTTCTCTGGGCACATTGCAAGGCTTGAAATATAATATTTGGCTTTTAGAGGGCTGAGTCCATTGGAATAAATTACCACGTTCCATTTGCAGAGCCCCTGAGGTGCTAGAACAGTGGATACCCCCAAAATGTGACCACAATTTATCAAGGGGTGAGTATTTTAACCCTACAGGTGTTTTGCAGAACTGGGCAGTGAAAATAGAAAAATAATTTTTTTCCCTATAAAATGTTGCTTTAAACCCAATTTTAAAAATTTTCAGAGGTTAAAAGGAAAATATGTAGTCACAATTTGTTAAACAATTTCTTCTGACTTTGGAAATGCCCCACATGTGGAAATGAACTTATGTATGGGAACACAGTAAGGCACAGAAGAGGTGCTGCGCCATTGAGCTTTTGGAAGCAAGATTTTGCTGGAATCGGTTTCAGGCACCATGTCAAATTAGCAGAACCCCTGAAACAGGGGGGAGGATATGTAACAGGACCAGGTGCAAAGTGGTAGAAGGAGTATATATTTCTCCCAGGTTCCTGTCATATACCTTCTAAAAGCACCTGGGAAAAGAAAGCTGTGTTCCTTGCTGGAGGGTTTTACCAAAACCCTGGTAAAAGGTCTGGCAGCTGGAGAAGGGAGAAATGGGCGTGTCGTCACTCCATTCAGACACTTCAGGTTTTGGGATGAATGGGGTTAATACCTTGTTTCATGAAGTGTGCGTATACAGTATAAGGCCAAACAGCACACAGGTATTTGGCTGTATCTGCTCCAGGGATAACCACGTGTGAGTCCAAACTGCTGAATATTATGTGTAGGGAGCTGTGCAGTAGGCCCAGCTCTCAGTAGTTACTTGTACTATGGGTAGTAGCCGGACGGCTAGGATTTCCTTTTGTATTACTATTGTTTTTGTTTGCCTGGAAGAACCAATAAAACTGGTTGCGGCCAGTTGCACCATACTTGACTGGACTGGACTCTTATTGCTGTGCCAAAAGTGCTCGTCTAGCTGAGGAGACAACAATCCCTGAGCCAATCCCGTTACAATACATACATAACGAAGTAAACTGTGCCCTTTCCACCAGTTGTTTCACTAGTGCCAGCACTGAGCAAATGACTCTAAATCGTACATGCAAGATGACATAAGTTTAGATAATAGTGAAAAATAAAAACATAACATTTATTTTTGAGTTGCAAAAATACCTCAGAGCTTAATCGGTTAACTTTATACAGTATGTTCATGTTGATGCACCTCCTATGAATATGATTTTTTGCATTTGCTGTTATCAAACACAAAATGTACTCTATAGATAGAAGTCACATGAAGTAAGAACGCTGCAAAGTCAGGAGGGAAAATTGTGCTGCAGGCCAATAAATGCTGAATGTACTTTTATGCAGTACATATAATGCACTACTTGATAACCAAAGCCTAGAGATATACAAGTCCTATTAGATAATGTAACCTTATAAAGCGAACAATACAAGAAAAGGTAGGTCTGTACTGAATGACATATCAAACAGAAGGTGATAATTGCTTGAAAAATACACAATCCGATGCCTACTGCACAATGTTGATCTATTGCTGTAAATCATGTCCAATGCCATACGACGATCAAACAGTATAAGTACTAATATGAACCTCAAATCCCATTCCTGTAAAAGTAATCCAATTTTAGTAAAATGTCTGTGCCTGTATGGCCTGCTTGTCTCAATAATGACATAATAGCAGGATGCCAAACTGATCACTCCTTTTGTTTTTGCTTCCAATCTCTTAACTTCTTAAGGACAAGGCTAAAAAAAAGGCGAGCCAATAGGTGAACCCGGAAAGACAGGAGAAACAGGCAGACGAGCTAGACACAGACTAGTCCCAGAGGTGAATAAGTCACAACTCCCTGAAGTGCAGAATAGTCAGTGTAGACATCCAATATGGGACAGCTGCACGGTACCGCCACAAGGACGTATGCATCCAATGTAAATAATGAGGACCAAATCCACAGGATCCCTTGGTGATAGGATGTGGAAGAAAGGAACCGCGCTTACCCAGATGTCCTCAAGGAAGGTCTTTATTGATACCAGAACACACAACGTGCCTCAGAGCTACAAGATGTCACCTTTTCAAGTGTACAATTTTGGTGTATAGCATATACTGTGATTACCGCTGCAGATTCAGGAATAACAGGGCCACAACTGCTCCCTATACTTCGATCCAGAGCAGGTATAGAGTGCATGCACTGATACTGCAAGTCATGGTGCATTGTGTGTTCTGGCATCAATACAGACCTTCCCTGAAGATATCTAGGTAAGCGCGCTTCCTTTCTTCCACATCCTATCACCAAGGGATCCTGTGGATTTGGTCCTCATTGTTTACATTCCTACCTTATTAAGACCTACCATTACTTTTAGTGTCAAACAGTAATACACTATGCACTGCTTGGTGCTGATTTCTTGTTTTATTTAAGCTAACCTGCGAGAGGAGGGGGGAGGAAAATTCCCTGATAGAGACCAGGAGAGGCAAGGCGAGCCAATAGGTGAACCCGGAAAGACAGGAGAAACAGGCAGACGAGCTAGACACAGACTAGTCCCAGAGGCCCAGAAACACCATTGCAAGGGTCCGGGAGGAACTGAGCCAAAGGGAGAACCTCAAAGGCCAAGACCATCAGGCTTAGGACTCGCAGGCAGAAGTGAAGAGAGCACAAAGGGAACCTCTGAAGGCAGGGCACAAAAAAACCTTGACCAGGAGCATATCGGGCATCATTCCCCAGAATTCCAGGCACTGAGAAGGCACGAGTCAGGACTTTTACCTGCTGATGAGCCAACGAAATCAGCGAAGGGGCCCAAGGTGATCCACAAGCTGGTCATAATGTCCATCCTGGAGGAGGCTTGAACCCGGAGGACATCCAGGTACATAATCACAACAACTCCCTTGCCATGGAGGAAGGCCGGAAGGAACACCATCACCTGGGAAAAACTCAGGGAGGAGAGCGTTGCGGAAAACAATGGGCGACAGGAAGTCGCCAGTATCCTGGCATGCCCCCACCGACTGCAGGGCTACATGTGGAACCTGCAGATATGGACAAACCTGTTGAGCCTCTTCAGGTCCAGGATAGGAAGGAGCCGTCTTTCCTGAAACGGGAAATAATGCCTTGCCACAGCAGAGTGGGGGCAGCTTGGAGAAAAAAACTTCCAATTAGAATGGAGGAAAACTTGATGGAGTAGCCGGAATACAGCACCCAGGAGAGGGAGGCGCTGGCAAGCCAGGACTCCAGGAAGGACCACAACCGTACCCTCACTCGAGAGGGCCAAGATCTCAAGCAGAGAAGGGCTTGGAAGAGGAAAAAACCAGGGAGGCTTGGAACAAGATTGCCAAGAGACCTGGACTAGAATAGAGGGCTACTCGGAGCATGAGTCACAGGAAGACTGACCTCTGCAATGAGGAGGAGAAGCTGGTGCTAAGACGCCCCTCGTGGAGGAAAGAGCCACTTCTTCCCATAGCCACAGAGGTGAACAGGCAGAGCTGAAAAAAAAACAAACAAAAAAAAAAAAACAGCCCTGTTATTCCCACGGAAAGGGACGGACCACAGCCACCTTCCAGAGGCTACAGCATGCCTTGAACGGAACCAAAGGAACAGCGCAATGCAACAGCATAGGCGGCCGCCTAGGCAGAACGGCGAGCAGCTTCAGGAAAACATCGTCCAAAAACTGGAAGCATAGAGGATTTGAGAGTCAAGTCACTGAATGTCCTTGTCAATGCCCCAGGAGGGGGGGGGGCAACACAGGAGAGACCCCTTTGGAGCTGTCTAGCCCAGGAAAGGTAGGCCTTGATGCCAGAAGGCACAAATGGCGGTTGCAGGAGAAGAAAGTTGCTACGAAAGGCCGCCCTAGCAGTTCCAGCAGAGGGAGAGTCCACCCTCGTGAAAGTAGGTGCACTCGGCGGACCGACCTCATCAACCCTCGCTGGAGGGCGTCACAACAGAGGTTATGTTGTGCATCTCATCACCTCAGAGGATTACAGAGGGAAGCGGAGTCCTCTACCAAAGGCAGAATAGTAGCCTGGGAGGGCTGAACTATCGCAGGGCCCACTGCGGGGGGGGCATCGACCACAGAGAGACACGGTTTGCTGGAGACAGTTTGGGTGAATCAATTTTTCCATCAAGATATGGTCCATACCCCAAGATTGGGGGAAGTCAGGGGATGGCTGGCAGGAGATGTCTTCTGGAGAAGTAGGATCCGGGTCCTCCGAGATCTGTAGAGTCTCTCTGACCGCATGGCAGGGCTCCTGCGTAGCAGAGGATATATATGTGCCTAGCTGATACTCCGGGTCGGAGTCAGAGGCGTCCCCAGTAGAAGCAGACCGTCCAGGAGGTGGCAGGGTTCTGCCTGTCGGAGTGGAGCCGTGAGCTGTGGCCCTATACAGGGAGTGCCCAGAGGAAAGGAAGGAGGACCATGGCCTGTAGGATGATTTCCTGGTTCTTATGCGAGGACGGCTCCTTTGGGAATGGAACCATGAGGGTGCCCAGGGAGGGGCCCAGAAGTCGCCGACAGAGAAGCGATCTGGGAAGGCAGCTGTTCCAAAGTTTCCACCTCAGACTGGTTAAGTCTGGCAAGGGTGCCATGGCCCGGGTAAAGGAGGACGCTCCAATCCGGGAGGGTAAAACTGCCGGAGAGGGGCCGGGAGTATACCGCACGGCAGAGCTAGGCTTAAATGCTGCATGCGTGCATTCTGCACAGTGGCCTGCTAATCTTCTCTGTATTGTTCCAAGTATACGTGCTGCAAAGCGAGCACTGGAAGGCAGAGAGGACTGATGGGCTCAGGTTGACTGCATAAAAAAAACATTTGATACAGCGGGCGCACGTGTAAACGTGGAGGGACCAAAGGCCGAGATGGCTCTATATGGGAGGACATGGAGGAGCCCAAGGGAAAATAGGGGTAACCAAGGGGTTATCCTACCAGACCACTGGAAGCATGTCCTATCGCTGACTGCTGCAGAGTAGGCTGCGCAGAGAGAGATCCTCTGAGATAATGTCCCTCCAGGAGCAGAAAAATAGCCTGGGAAAAGAGCAGCAGAAGCTGCAAAACAGAAAAAATAAAATGACATTTTTTTTTTTCTCCTCACTCTCTCTCTTCTTCCTCTCCCCTGGATTTCCCGCATTGAGGGACTAGGCAGGGGAAGGAGACCACCCCCCGGCCAATAGGAATGGCCTGGGTGGAGTTTGGAGGCCCGGGAAGGGGTGGACCGAGTTACGACCTAGTCCCCGGCAGAGCAGAAGCCGGGGACTAAAGTACAATCGCAGCCGGCGGCAAGCACCACCGGCACGGAAGCCGGCCAAAGGCTCTGGAAGGCCCGGCCGAGTACTAAAAAAAGGTACCGGGGTCCAGGAGAGGGGCCCCAACTAAACGAAAAAGCAACCCCCCCGAACGGGAACCGCTCGGGAGCAGCATGAAAAGCCCCAGGCGGCAGATTAAAAGAGGGGCTTATTGACTAAAGGGTCCCCCCAGAAAAGAAGCCCACCATGGCCCCAGGAGAAGGGAGGCTGAGGGAAAGGAGCCCTATAGGAGACCAAGAAGAGGAGGTGGGGGGGGAATAGGAATTCTCATACTCACCCATCTTCCAATACTCAACTGTCTGGCGTCTTCATGCACCGCAGGGTCACCCCCTCGGTAGGACCTCGCATGCGGGAGAGAGGCCACCGGTACTCCGGTGCAGCGAGTGGTGAGTGAGGACTGGGTTCCCGGCAAGGCACTCTTTTGCAGAGCACTACACCCGCAGGAGGGTACGACTGGTGTGTCATACATGCTGACGACCCCCTGCACCTGAAAGAAAAGGAAAAATAAAAACAATGTAAGACAGAAAGACCTGAGTCAGGTCATGTCTGCCTCCTACGGACACTAGGTTTAAAACTGACTAGCACAGTGTCTGTGAGAAGGGTAGAGCCCAGAGGCGGAGCTGACAGCTTTTCATTTCCTAGTGTCAGCCTCCTAGTGGCCAGGTCTATACCCATGGTGCTGTGTCCCCCAGTGAAATAAGCGAGAAAGTACTAATTTCATTATTTATGGAAGATACATTTCATTTTAAGCAAGGCATCAGTGGGGCCAATAGCAATCTAAGGAACTTTTTCCTAAAGTAACCAGATTTCACTTCTCATTTCTCCTTTGGAGAGGTGCTTATAAACATGAAACAAACAACCTGACACGTTGCCAGGGCTGTGGAGTTGGTAGACCAAAATGCCAACTCCACCATTTTTCCACAGACGGACTCCTGAACAGACTCCTTTACAAAAGGCTGACAGCCACGGTCAGTCAAAAGCAGTAAAGATTTTCTAATTTATTAAAAAGTTAGTTATTGAATTCCTAGGAAAGTAAATATGTGATAAGGGATAACTGGTTTTGTGGGAAAACCCCTTTAGGCTAAGACCTCACATTGCAGAAACGCAGCGCTTTTTGTTGCAGATTTTTCTGTGTTTTTTTTTAGCCCAATTCAGGAGTGGATTTAACATAAAGGGAAATGTCTAAGTGCTTCCTTTATATTTTCCATTCCTTTTATAGCCACCCCTGACTGGCTCAAAAAACCCAAGCAAAATCTGCAACAAAAAAAGCTGTGTTTCTGCAACGTAGGGTCTCAGCCTTACATCCTTGTGGCAATACCCAGTGTCTAATCAGAGCACACTTGTATTCATTTACATATCTGCCTGACAGACAACTGCATGCCTCAGCCGTAAACTAAGTTATGGAGAACCCTAAACAGGCAGCTGAAAATAAAGTGATAACACAAGTTATTTCCAAATGGATTATTTCACCATAATTTTATTACTGGGCTCACATACTTGCAACAATGGTACCTTCTACAACACAGAACCAGCCAAAAAAGCCAGTGGGAATATAATCATACAGTTACTTTGTCAAAAAGTAGTATATGTTTTGTTACGCTGGGTTCACACTACCGTTGTTAATGTCCACTGCAGTCTTCCGTCATAGGTGACAGCAATGGACATCAACTCTTGCAGAGAATGGACACAGACTGAGCCTTTGTCCGGTCCCACTGACACAAATGTAAACATGACGAACGCTATCTTCCGACATGTTTGTTTACTTTTGTAACAGAAGAAAAAGATAGCGTCCGTCATGTTTACATTAGAGTCAATAGAAACGGACACAGACTCAGTTTGAGTCCGTTCTCTGCAAGAGTTGATGTCCGTTGCGGTCATCCTATTACAGAAGACAGCAACAGACATTAACAACGGTAGTGTGAACCCAGCCTTACTGGTTCAGCAGATGCCAAAATGACACTCTTTTGGCAAATGTCAGGTACATAGGGCACTACAGGAAAGACTGGAATGTGCAAGGGGCAAATACTTAGAATTTAATGAAAAAAATAAAAATAAAGATGATAATGTATGTGATAACTGACCTTTCAGCTTTGTTTTCTATTAACTTATTACCTACGTCCCGATGAGCACGATATCACCCATCCTACTCTGCAAAATCAACTCCCACTGTATAGGCAGTGCAGACAGGAGAGGACAGGGTCTGAGCAATAACAGCAGTGCTCTGGGAACTGAAGGCATGCCAAGTGTACCAACTGCCTCATTTGCACATCGCTTCAAGGTTACTTTTCTCCAAAACTACAAAAGTGACTTACATAATAAGAGAATGTTATTTATCACTTTCATGTGCTCTGTAACGTGGTGGACTCAGTTGAAGATGCTTGGGGAGGTGGTAGACTTCCTTTAAAATAACCTACTCTCTCCATAAGGGATATGAAACACTCATTTCACGCCTTCTCACATATCTCCACCCAACACAGGCAGCATTGGAGGCCCACCTTTCTTCCGATGTCTAGAAGATGTGTTTTACATTGAGTTGTCAGTGTATGAATCTGAGTGCTCACAGTTTTCTGTAGCAAGCTGGAGGTGGTTATGGTCCTCTAAAGCTACATGCATATGACACCGCTGTGAGCAGGAGGCTGTGTGGCCCCATAGATAAAATACAAAGCCAAAGTAACTGCCATATGTGGGATGTATTCCTCCCTAGAAGAGAAGCTTCAAGATGGAAATTGCTTTTCTTAGACTGAAATTAGAGCATATAGAGATACAGTACAGAAGGTCCATGAGTACCAACCAGCTCAATGCAACACAGGCTGTGATTTGCCATGTGCATGAGGCCTAAGGACATCACTAAATGTAATCCTTGGAAACTGAATGTCCTTGGATTCAAAGAGGCTATTAGTGCACCAACCAAAAAGATTTCATGTTTTCTATAACCCTGCAAAAATACAGCACAGCTCTCTAAAATATAGGTCATTTTTATAGTACCAGACTATGTCAGTATCTAGTTTTTAGACAAGTCTCTTGATGACTGCCTTATTCAAATGTTCTATAGCTTCATACCGTGAAAATTATTAAATCATTTTTTTTATAAGTAATTTTATTCTAATCAGGTAATGTAAAAATATGAAGCCAAAGTAAATAGTCATTCTTTGCTAGGATCCTGAAAAGTCAACACTTTCCAGGCTCCTAGCATGACATAAAAACAGTACTCCTCTTAAATATACATCCTACAATATGTATACATACCTTGATGAAAGAATTTCCATCATAAAACCTGTGGTGCCACAATTCTGAGGCCAATGTCTAACATCACACAAGCCATATTAACTACATACCTCATAAAAGTATGATAACATTAAGATCGAATAACCTCAGACAAGACAGACAGAAGATGTGCCACATTTATCACATGGCTTATGCTGTAACACATCCTGATAGACACATTAGACACTCTTACTTATACCACCTCTTAGCTGGCTTACTTTAAACCAGTTGTATTGCACACCTCATTAATGAAGTCTGCTGAAACTCTTAGCCATACCCCTTTTCTAAAAACTTTTTAAAAATAGTATAGGGAGGTGACAAACACATGACGAATCTGGTGTGTTGTATGAATGCCAGTTTTCTGGTGCAATATGAGGATATGAGGATGAATTCTGGCACATTAGGCTTACTAAATCAATATAATAAAAACTACATACATTTGGAAGGTGGGAAGTGAAAAATAAAGAGAAAAAAATGGCTGTGGCAGAAAATAACCATTAAACAAACAATTGGCTGGTGAAGGACTGTTCAGTCTAAGCAATCATGCACATTTTAGTCCAAATTGGCCACTACAGTTGTTCAAACTGTCTATAGGGTTTTCAATGTCACCAGATGAAGGGTGAATAATCTATCCATGGAAATTCTTGTGGAAAGGTGGTTTTGGACGAAAAACTACTGGAAGAAAATTTTGAATATGTTTTCGTTGATCACTAGGTGTATGGTCACCGGAAGACAAACAACTTTTCCTGAAAGAACTTTATACATTTACTAACTCAAAGAGGCCAGGCCTTCATTTATGAATGTTACAGCAAGACAACCACTCAAAGTTGCATTAAAAATGGTTTTTCAGAGGAGTCCTCTAAGAAGATGGGACTGAAAAAAAAGTGTCACAGGTATTCTGGTCTAGATAAAGAAGTGGCTTTTTGAAGAAGTTTCACTGTAAGTATATACCTTTTAATTTTCTTGAAAAGATGCAACATAAACACCTGACAAGCACATAAAAATGATAAACGGCAAAGTTCTAATAACATGGAGGAAAAAAAAATAAAATAAAATCACAGCAAGTACATCATGGTCTAAAAAACAAGAACACTACCACACTAGCAGCTTCACTTTAGTACAATGTGATCTTTTCCCTTTCCACACCACATAGCAACTTAAAAAACATACCAGGTCCCTGTACAGTCAGGAGTATTTTCATTCTTTACGAGACTCCTGTCAGTTCATTCAGTGTCACACCAACAAGCTCACTGTGTGTAGGCAGCACAAATATTCACTTTATATAATACACGAGCAAAAACTAAAGAAATCAACGTAGAGTTTTGTAGCTACATAAAATGACAATATATTTAATCTCATCAGCTGCTATCCTCTTACCTTCAGGGTGTTGGTGGATGACTGATACCCTGCTAGATCTGTGGCTTTGCACTTAGCAACAAAGCTTCATTTCTACCGGTCTGGAGCCATTGTATCTCATAATACTTCCAACAAGCCCAGGTTTCAGTGCCAAAAAAAGAGATCAGTCAGCAGCTTGTCTTCAGTGACTAGCTGGCATAGCCCCACACTGCTAGCAGCAGCTACTACATTCACAGTGAAACAGAGAAAAGAGAGGAGGGGGCAGATGAGGGGGTTGGATCTCAGCCTGATTCTGGTGTCATCTGCACTCAGAGAAGTTGGAGATTCTCACTTACATGCAGCTGCTTGCTGTTTAAAGTTGTAGTACCCTGTCACGTATCTAAACAGGTATCTATTTTTAATTTACTAGTTTCGAAAGCTGCTACTTTAAAGATTGTCCTTGCCCTGAAATTTTTGCCATCATCCCCTGTAATTCTAAATGCCCTTACATAATGCAGAAGAAAGGATGCAGGGCATTTGCATCTAAAAATCTAGTTTATGTGAACGAGAACTAATAGTAATCTCATTTCCATTCATGACAAGAATGTATAACATGATAATACTAGAAATAAGTGACCAATGTCACTGTTGTAAGAGATCAAGTGTACTGGTCCCAGGTGTTCATTGTGTTGAGAGGTCAGGCCCAAGCCCTCAGGGTGGAGTAATGTTCTAGCGGGTCTTTGTGCTAAATGCACATAAATGATGGATGAATCCAGAAGATAATCCACTTATATGACATGATTATGTCACTGCCTGCAGATGTTCTTGATGTGTGAAAGGAAAGTGCCAGCTGATGGAAAATTCATGTCAGACACCAGAAGCTGATCTGGCTCCAGCCATTAAGTGTCATGAATATGAGGTAATTCTGGCAGGATACTACCAAAAAGGGTAGAGTCTTAAATCTTCACAATTGTATTACATATGTTGTTCAAAATACACATGTACCACTAGCTGCAGATTAGATTTGGCAGTGTGCAATGCAATAAAGCTCCAGCTTTGCCAAAATGTGATTATTTTATAACAGTGGACCGCAGTAATACAGTCACTTTCTCTCAGAACCCAATGCCTGGAGAGCCCATAGGCCCCTTGTCATTACATGACATAAGTCAGAGGCATGGCTGATCAATGACATGTATATAATGTCCCCAAAACATGTAGTTTTCCACCAGCTGTATGAGATCTGCAAAGATGATGAATCTATGTGGGAAAAGCTGGGTTATTACAGGCAGGAACTTTCACTGCACATACTCGTCATAGTTGAGCATCCTCTACTGCATTGTGAAGAAACTCAGGACGGGCTAGAAGCAGGGACATAGCTATAGGGGGGTACAGAGTGGTAGAAATTCCTATCGGGCCCTAGAGCCTCAGGGGGCCCTAAGGCCATGCTAAAACATAAGAAGACACCGAAATTATAAATAGCACATCGTAAAATTTGTACTCTATAATATAAGTTATACTTCACTGTAATACACATTCACAGTCTCCTGTTTTTAATTCATTTTCCACCATTTGGCACTTTTTAGGCCGGAGGCGCAATCTTGTCCATGGGGAGAGGTACCAAACCTGGTATTGGAGATCAGCACTTAAGTGGGGATGCACTGCAATACCAAAGGCAGCTCATAAATAAGAGTAGTGCGGTTTGTGAAAATAAAAACAGCTTGACAACCCTTTTGATATATTTTTTTGTTATTTTATGTAATTACTTTATTCTGCAAAATGCAGAATACTTAATACTCAAAGTACTACTTAGAGCCAGGTTCAAGTATATATAATGGGAACGGTAGATACCAGATGACATCCAGCATCACTGTGTTGTGTGAGCATGATGGACATTTCAAGGACAGCTTACGATCTTGGAGCAGTTACATAACGTGGCATGGTGATGTGTATTACGTTATCCTTTCCTTTTGTACATGAATAAAGAATATACTGACTCAGTGGGATTGGACTATGTCACTTATTGCATGTCGTCTGTATTTCATTATGACAGTAAAGGCATCAAGCTCTCACTAATGTGTCTCTAAAGCCATGAAAAGCTCTCAATAGTGTTAAACAAACATCCTGTCCTCTCTGGTCCTAGATCTCTGGACACATTAAATTATACTGAGATCATGTCTGCTATAGAGAGGCCCAGGTTTTTTTTTCCTGTGTATCTTGTTTTGCTAATTCAGTGGAAAATGCCAGATAATGCTCCCTCGTTCCTTCCATAATTAGTTAGGCATAAAAGCTGCCATTGTGCACTTGCTGTGATAGTGCTACCTATAAATTATTCACTCTATTGAAGTGCAATCTGCTGTGACGTATTCAAGATGGGGTAAAAGAAATAGGAGCAAGGAGGCGCAAAACCCTAAGTGGTATCAGATCACAAGTCTGCAGAAGTTAAAAGATGTAACTCAAAACAGCAGTTGTCACGAAAAACAGTGACTTTAAGTGATTTAAGATTCCATAGTCATATGTGACGAGGAGAATGTGGCAAGTGAGCTACAGCTGTCCAGCAAACATTCGTGTGAATATGCAAACTATTCCATTGTGATGCCTTCAATGGGTGTGCACAAGGAGTATTTATGAGAAGTTCCTAATGTTTGCTAGATCCTTTAAAACACTTAATATAGAGGCTTAAAGGGGTTCTCCAGGCTGTATGTTTGGGGGTTTTTTTTTGTCTTTTTAATGTAGACTACTTGGAAAGATGATTCTCTTTTCATTTTAGATGCAGAGGATCAGCAATAGAAATGTTTGTTAAAGAAGGTATTATATACCACTAGAAAGCACTGATAACCCTCCACCGTCAGAAGGGTGTGCCTTACAGCTCAGTATCATTGCTGGACTGTGAGGAACATCCCCCCTGACAGTATAAGGTTATGGTACAGTAGTGTCAGGGGGATGTTCCTCAAAGCCCAGCAATGACGCAAGGCTGTAAGGCCCGTCCTTCTGACAGTGGAGGGATATCTGTGCGGAAACACCAATATCCGTTTATGTATCATACCTGCAAAGCTGAATTCAGTCAGCTTTCAAGCAGTGTAGAATACCGCTGATGTCAGAGGACTTGAAACGTCCTCTTTAAAGCGACGCTCCAGCAATTATATTTTTAACTATGTAAAGAAGTCAACAGAATAGATTCAAAATATGCTGCTGTCATCCATGTGTACAACCTGTATCCATGTCTATTTCCCGTTTCTGTAAAACACTAGGGAGCCAATACTAAAATGGACCTTTCAGGACTTTAGACTGTAAGGATCATGTCACCACTGGTCCTGGAAGCTGCAGCAACCTCTGCTGATACCAGTTGGGAAAGTAAAAGGGGTATTGTGACCGAATTGAAAAAATGGGGATAACTATGGGTAGTTTGTGAGAGAGGGTGCTATAGGGAGCAGATTATGGGAAAGGCACCTGAGGAGCAGGGAGGCATTTTGAGAGAACAGGGGGCATGAATTTGAGGTCACATGGTAGTTTTAATAGTATCTATAAAGTAGTAGAGAGAGACCTCCTGTTTGCACAGCAACTCAGTTTATTTAAAAAATAAATAAATAAATAAATAAATAAATAAAAAGTGGTCACACAGAAATCATGTGACTTATCAAAAAAGAGGACAGACACTGATTACAGAGACAACTATACATACATACAAATCACTGGAGTGTCCCTTTAAAAGGTGTATATACCATGGTAAAATATTCACCCATTTGGCAGATATCTCTTTTAAAGATTCTACCTACCCACCAACCTTACTCAGACAAAAAGAAAAACCTTTTAATCAAAATGTATTTTACGGTGATAGGAAGAGAATATCTGCCTACGTTTCACAGAATTTATGCTTATATGTCTTACGGTGGTACTAGAATCATAGAGAGAATATTACTTAGTTCTGGTTACGGTTTTTAGTGTCAAACAATGTTGTAGTGATCAGAGAGAAAAAAAAACAAAAAAAACAAACAAACACACTTCTGTCTACAACAGCCACTAAACCTTGAGAAACCCTAATGATGCAAACATTCACTGCCTATATGCAAAAAGTCTGTAGTGTGGTTCCTTCTCTCTGGTTTCTACTAACTTATTATTTCCATTTCTGCGTACTCCGTTTTGTACTGTGACCAGTGGCATAGTTAACGCTGTAGCAGCTGCCACAGTGCCCGGAACCTTAGGGGGCCGGCGGGCCTCTGCTGTTTTTTTTTTTAATATACCGTTACCTGCTGGAGTAACCCTTACAGGGGTTCCTGCTCACGGCCGCCTCCACTTCACCTTCTGCCCTCCAGGGGCTCATGTGCGTCTCATATAACATCGCTGGGACCCACTGGAGGGAAGAAGGGGAATCGGAGGCAGCCGTAAGCAGGAGGAGGAAGTAAGGCCGCAGGCCCGCAGCAAGAGTATTTGTTGGGCGGACCCCAACAAATACTGCTATTATACTGTGGGGTCTCTTCGGACCCCAGAGTATAAAGATCGGAGGCCCAGGGGAGGTGAGCAAACATAAAAATCAGTGTTACTCACCTATCTGGCGTGACTCCATGCTGTCTTTTTTTTATGTCAATAGTTTTTATTGAAATTTTTGCATAAATACCATACAAAAGGTCAACATAAGGAGCGCAAAATACAGAATAAAGTCATGGCAATACAGTTCGCAAGCACAAAAGGAATACAAAATATTCTAATATATATATATATTCTACAATATATTCTAGATATGTACAGCATACACATAGTAAATGACATCCTAGTAGTCTGTAAAATAAAGCATAAAACATACAGATAATTAGCTAGACTTGGCAGAGTAGTATGTGGAACCAGTATGTAAATCGTGGCCATGAGGGGGAGGGGAGAGGTCGGAACAAGCGGGAAAAGTAAAGTACAGTAGAGCAAAGTTAAGTTAACTAAAGTAGATTAAAGCAAACTCGACTCAAGAACAAAAGGGGGAGGGAGCGCACCACTCTATAGCAACCCGTAAAAACTCAAGGCCTGCCCCGTAAACACGTGTGCAGACCCACCCGTGCCAGCTGTAGACAAGAATTGCTGAGGCATAGAAATAGTCCAATAAATACTCTAGAAATAGTCAGGTGTAGTGTACCATAGGTGAATGGAAGGAAGACGACATATACCCCAGTGTTGGAAATAGCCAAAACGTATGGTCTGTCAGTGGGCACTGGATGGGGGGAAAGTTGTCGACCATATCTCCCAATTTCTCCTAAACTTATCTAAGTTCCCACCATTGCATGCATAGATTTGTTCAAATTGGTAGTTCAACGATACCACTGATATCAATTCTGACAATGATGGACAGGAGGTGGATTTCCATCTGCGCACAATAAGTAGGTGAGCAGCCCCAAGTACCTGGCATACAACAGTTCTATACCTGCACGGCACCTTATGGATGCGCAGCAGGAGCAGCGCCATCTCGGGAGTTGATCTCACCCCCTCACCCCCCCTCCGTACAATGTGTTAATCAATGAAAACATGGATACCCAGAAAGGCTGAATGAGCGGGCAGTGCCAAAACACATGGAACAAAGAGCCAATCCCTCCGCAACCTCTCCAACAGCAAGAAGGGCACGAAGGAATGAATTTAGCCAGACGGAGAGGCGGGTAATACCAGCGCAAGAGCAATTTGCTGTATTGCTCCCAGTGTGAGGCACATACTGTGGATTGCTTAGCCCACCTAACCGCCTCCCGCCAACAGTGAACCTCAAAGCCTCGGCCTAAATCTTCCTCCCAAAGAAGCATGTGTTTCGTTTTTTGAAAGGTGCAATCCAAGTTCAGCGTATGATACAGAGTTTTAGTGGCATATGTAGCTGGGGTGGTCCGAGAGTGCAAGAGGTCAGCGGCTGGCTGCAGCAAACGTATTTGAACCAAGGGGGTGTCAGATAAATAGGAAGCTAGTCTAACATAGGTAAATGTCTCTTTTGTAGGTAGGTTATATTTCTCCTCTAGCGTGGAGAAGGGTACCCTAGTATCACCTCTGTATAAATCAGAGATATACTTTATCCCACAGCTGCTCCAAATGTCTAAGTACAAACGTGGGATCTTATGAGGGAGCGCTGTGAGAGGTAGATTCAGGGTGACCCCAGGGATGTCGCTATCTAAGATACCACAAAAGGCGTGCCACACCTTAACTGTAGCTAGTACAGCCGGTGGTACAGAAGGTGGTAAGCGCTTGGCAGGCACGGACGCTAACAAGAAGCCTTCCCAGTCGATAATCTGAGCCATTTTAGTCTCCACATCTGGCCATAGTTTATCATGGTTCGATGTAAGCCAGAATTTAAGTTGCCCTAAAGTTATAGCTAAGTGATAATGGTACAGATTAGGTATTCCCATGCCGCCATTTTCTCTAGATTTAAAGAGTGTATGTAAAGTTACTCTGTGTTTTCAGCCGTTCCAAATGAAAGCCACCATCTGCTTTTGGAAGCTCTGAAAAAGAGACTTGGGTATCGGAACAACTAGGGTTCTCAAAAAATAGAGTATTCTAGGAAGAATCAACATTTTATATAATACTATCCTCCTCATCCATCCGTGTTCAAAATTTAGTCAACACATCCAGCTCTTTCTGAAGGCAAACTAAACCAGGGAAGTTAGCCTTAACTAGATATTTTGGGTCCGGAGTCAGCTGAATTCCTAGATAGGGTAAAGATAGTGGGAACCAGTGATAAGATGAGGAGTCTTTGATATAACATATATGACTTGGAGTCAGACCAAGTCCCAAGATCTGGTATTTGGATTTGTTGACTTTATAATATGCTCCAAAGTCCGACAACGTCCGGGAAACAGTACAGAGTGTGCTGTCGGAATAAGAAAGGGATAGAATCACATCATCTGCGAATAAATTAATTCTATGGTCTGAATGGCCCAACTTAATACCAGTAAGACCAGGGTGCGACCTAATTTTTTTCTGCCAAGGGCTCCATCATTAAGGAAAATATTAGGGGGGGGGGGGGCAGTGGGCATCCCTGTCTCGTGCCGTTAGTGATAGGGAAGGAGCGGGAGAGAACCCTATTCACCAGCACTCGTGCGGACGGGCCAGAATAGAGTACGGAGATCGCAGTAGCTATGGGGCCCGAAAAGCCAAACTTACTTAAGACTTCAAAAAGATATCCCCAATGAGCCCTATGGAACGCCTTCTCCGCATCCAAGGTCAGGAGCAGAGAAGGCGTCCGCCGGGGCAGGGCCACCGCAACCAGCGCCAATCCAAGTCTCGTGCCGTCTGGGGCTTGTCTCCCGCCGTCTGGGACTTGTCTCCCTTTGGTAAAACCCACCTGGTCGCGACCAATCAGTTGGGGCATTATGTCCAAAAGCCGATTCACTATAACCTTGGCAAATAACTTGACATCTGCATTTAATAAAGATATAGGCCTGTAGTCAGAAGGGAGAGGGGGATCCTTGCCCAATTTAGGTAACGACACAATCGTAGCAGTTAACATCTCTTGGGGAAACCTGCCAGTAGACATTGCTAAGTTAAACACCTCTGTAAGATGAAGAAGGATATGTGACTTGAATAATTTGTAATATTCCCCCGAGAACCCATCTGGATCAGGAGATTTATTGGGCTTCAAGCCGTCTATCGCTTTAGCCACTTCCTGAGTAGATATAGGAGCGTTTAAAGATTGGAGCTGCATTTGGGAGATGGAGGGAAGTTGCAAGGAGTTGAGAAACTGAATGATATCTAAACTAGAAGGCTGCGCGGTGTCCGGGTCCTCCCTCAAATTGTACAAGTCCTGATAGTATTTACTGAATTCATCAGCAATATGCTGCGGATGAAAGTTTTGCATTAGTCGATTTGGAGAGAATAATCGGAATTTTAGACTTAATTCTAGCCGCCTTGACTCGCTGAGCCATCAATTTACTTGCTTTATTATACGACCGATAGTAGGACGCCTTCAGTCGTTTAGAGTGTTTCTCAAAATCCACCAATAGGTGGGCCCTCAAGTCATCTCTAGCTTTCTCCAAGGTAGCCAGTAAGTTGGGGTTAGGGGCTGTCTTAGGTTGTTTCTCTAGAGTCGCAATGGAAGCAAGTAACTCCTTCATTGCATGTGATCTCTTGTGCTTAAAGCGCGATGTATACTGAATCAATAAGCCCCTGACAAAAGCCTTATGGAAATTCCAGAGGCAAAATTTGTCATCTACTGATGGAATGTTAATATCAAAGAATTCGACAATGTCCATAGATAATTTTTCAGACACTGATTTCAGGGACATGACATATGTATTATTGCGCCATGACACAGGGGGGGCTGTTGTGGCACCAGAGCGGATTGTAAAGGTAACAGGCACGTGGTCGGACCATGTGATATTGCCTGTCTCGCAACATTGTACTCTAAGGAGCATATCAGTCTGGACCAGAAACAATGTCTATTCTGGAATAGGAGTGATGCCTGGCAGAGTAATAGGTATAGTCTTTCTCGGAGGCGTGAAAACACCTCCAGACATCATGAAGCTCCTCCTGCCAAAGCCAGGGCCCTAATTGTTGAGGCGCGTGTTTGCCGCGATAAGTAGAATCAACAACAGCATCATGCACGATATTAAAATCGCCACACAAAATAACCGGGCCCTGTGCATGCTTCCTAACCTTCCTCAATACCCGATTTAAAAAGGAGATTTGAGATGAGTTAGGACAGTACGCATTCAAGATAGTAAAAGGACAGTTATCAATTAAACAAATGAGAGCTACATAGCGGCCCTTGGGGGTCGGTGATGACATGTACCAGCTGAAAGGATACCGTATCTTTAACTGCTATGAGGACACCCGCAACCTTCCTAGAGGCATTTGAGCAGTAGATGTATGGGAAAAGTCTATGAGAAAACCTTGGCAGACGAGGGTCGCAGAAGTGCGTTTCTTGCAAGCAAATTACATCCGCCGCAGATCTGAGAGCCTCCTTCCACAACAGTGAACGTTTAAAGGGACTGTTTAGGCCCCTTACATTAAGTGACAACATTTTTACACCCATAAAAACATTCAAAAATTCAGTACACAAACTGGCGGTAGGATGACTTAGGTGCTAGAGTGTTCCCAAATATAAGTCCATCAGGCCTAAGAGGGAAAAACTGGTTAAGAACAGTGTTAAACATAGAACTAGTCAACAATAAAAAAAAAAAAAGTAGTTGTACAAGACCGTGCAGTATAATACTGCGCAAACTTGGGGGAAAGTTTGCCATAGAGTACAAACACAGAAGGTACCACAAATGACTCACAGTGTGTCCATTGCGGGTTATTCACTCGACAGAGCTATTGGATTTCCACAGAAGATCCAGTTTGTGGGACTCAGTTCTGGATGGTTTCTGGACATCAGGGGCAGACGGCGGCAGGTTCCATTGTAGCAGTAGATTCTTGCCCTCGTCAAGGGAGCTAAATGTATGGGTCAATTTTTGTAGGGCATCCCCACTTATAGGGAAAATTATGTTGGCGAAGGACCGCCGTAATGGGAGCGAGCTTTCTTCTGGCGGCAATGGTGGCCTGAGACAGATCTGCAAATAGTTGAATAGCTTTGAAAGGCTCAGGCAGAGAAGATCTTTTCCTGGATTCGTACAGGAGACAATCTTTGACATGGTAAAAATGCATGCGGGCAAGAGTATCCCTACATATATGGTCAGGCATACCTTTTGGCTTTGGAAGACGGTGTGCCCTGTCAATAAGGTCCACATCGGAGCAATGTGGTAGGGTTGCCTTCATTAGCCGTTGCAAAAAAGGAATCAATTCCCTGGCTGCGACAGACTCTGGTATGCCACGAAACTTAACATTGTTCCGTATATTTCTATCCTCCATGTCGGCTAGTTTAAGTTTAACTGCTGCTAATTCTTCCTTGAGATCATTATGGGCATCTACTATGGTATTATGTGCTGAAGTGAACTTGCCCATTTTATTTTCAACATGGTTAAATCTATCGCCAAAAGAGTCAACCGTGGAGGAAACGGACGTAATTGCTTTAGTGATATCTTTCTGAATAGATCTATGCAAGGCTAGCATTATATCTTTCAAGAAGGACTCAGAAGCCGATTGGGTGCCTGCTTTGATAGACTGAAGTACATCAGACTCGTAATGTTGGGGTTCTTCTATAGAGGACCCCGGGTGCGAATCAAAACAGAAAGTGGTATCCCATTTCATTTGTTGTTTCACTGGGCTATGTGTGGGAGTATTGTCTCCTGCTGGTGGAGTTGTAGGTGCAGGGGAAGCAGCAAGCTGGCAAGCTGCAGCTAACATGGATGCTGAAGGGGTTGGAGGTGCCTCTTAGAAGCCTGCTGTGGGCCTGCATAGCTGCTGGAGTGACTCCCTTGGGAGTCTGTACTATCCCCAGTAGAGCCCAGGAGTGGGGGGTCGAGTGCTGCGACAGCTCACCTGGGGTATGTGTCGTCCTGGCTAACAAGCTGTCGGCTGCACACTGGTGCGGAGCGAGAAGGGACGCATTGGCGCCATCTTGCCCAGAGGCCTGCGCTGCAAAAAAGTCTGAGCCGCTTGGGAGGGCCCTTTTTTCCCTGCTTTGCCATCCTGCGATGTCCCCTGATGTAGTTGGACCCAAATGGAGGTAATGAGCCAGCGTATGTTGGCGCCGAGCGGAGCGATGAGCTGCTTATAACTGTGAAGCCACGGAGCTCTTTCAAGCTGCGGCCATCTAATTCGGCAATCAAGCCACGCCCCCAACTCCATGCTGTCTTTGAAGTGATGTCACAGACGTCACGTGGGTGAAGCCAGTGTTGCGCCGCATAATGACGCTGGCATAACCCACGTCTGTGACGTCGTTATAGAGGGCTCAAAACAGCAGGGAGTCGCACCAGCGAGGGGAGTACCACTGGTTTTTGTGCTTGTCACCTCCCCTGGGCCTCTGATCATTATACTCTGGGGTCTGAAAAGACCCCAGAGTATAATAAAAGCTCGTGGGTGGTGTACCCCAAAAATTATGGATTCTGTTGAACCCAAAATTTTTGCAACGAACACCGTTGGGGCCATGACGAGACAAAATACTGTGTGGAGGGTCCACTATAGGACATTATACAGTGTGGAGGGACCGCAATGGAACATTATATAATTTTTTTACTCCATCCTTTCATCTGGGGTACATGTACACTTTGTTCCAACAGAGGATCAGAACAATGGAAAATAAAGTTTCTTGGACTGACAGATAAAAACGGAAGGCTTTCATTTACATGCATCTTCATTCTCTTTAGATAGAAACAGAATGTTCCTTCCATCTGTTTTCTGTTTCTTTTATGTAAAAAAATGACACTGTATTTCGTTATTTTTACCAGCTAAAAAGACACAAAGCAAACTGAAGGGACCTCCCATTTTTATTTTAACATTAAAGTGAATGAAGACATATGGAAATGGAACATTTTCAGTCTGTACCATTCATTTAGTCTGATCCTGCATTAAAATCTATTGAGTACAATAGGACTTTGTGAATAGTCTCTATAGTTCAGGACCATGGGAAACAGCCTGGCCTAATGTCTAGTAAGTGCTGACAAAGTATTAAGAATTCACATTTATTTCTGAGAATATTTGAAATATATGCAGGTATACAAAATGAATAAGGGATCATGCACTAGACAAAGTTGCCTGTACAGAATCCTTGACAGAGCTATATAGCCTCCATGCACTGCCACACAGGTTTTGACTGACTATATATAAAGGAGATATTCTCCCACACAAGCTTATAGGAGAGGATACCTCTATACTGTACATAGAGTTTGATGGAACATGTTCTGCTCTGATGGTATATGGGGAAATAGCAGTAGACGCATACACATCCACGAAAGCCCTATTATGGATCTGCACAAAACAGAGCTGTAATATGGTCACATGCATGAGCTTTAGAACCTACATTCCTGGCAGTAGGTGAGAAAGTCTTATAACTTATGTGGGAAATATAATGGCGCCAATTTTGTCTGGAGTTAGAGTCAGAAAATAAAGCCAAATAAAATGAATAATTATATTATATTATACAACTCTATAACTGTATTATTAATGCATAGTTTGTTACATATTTGCTTTCATTACTGCTTCTGGCCGACCATGGCTGTCAGACATTTATGAGGGAGTTCAAGTCGGGGCAGTAGTCAGAGTCAGACTTTGATAAAATAGACAAGTCAGATTCGGTGGTTTGGTTTATGGACTCCACAGCCTTGGTAACAGTAACTTTTGTGAGAAAAGTAATATCAACTGTATTATATTCCACCTAACCTTTCAGAAAAATTTTCAGAGAGGACAAAAAAAAAAAAAACAACAACTTTTAAATCAGAGGCAATTCTTTGGTTGTTGTACACTGCAATATAACATCTAAAGTACAGTCATATGAAAAAGTTTGGGCACCCCTATTAATCTTAATCATTTTTAGTTCTAAATATTTGGGTGTTTGCAACAGCCATTTCAATTTGATATATCTAATAACTGATGGACACAGTAATATTTCAGGATTGAAATGAGGTTTATTGTACTAACAGAAAATGTGCAATATGCATTAAACCAAAATTTGACCGGTGCAAAAGTATGGGCACCTCAACAGAAAAGTGACATTAATATTTAGTAGATCCTCCTTTTGCAAAAATAACAGCCTCTAGTCACTTCCTGTAGCTTTTAATCAGTTCCTGGATCCTGGATGAAGGTATTTTTGACCATTCCTCTTTACAAAACAATTCCAGTTCAGTTAAGTTTGATGGTCGCCGAGCATGGACAGCCCGCTTCAAATTATCCCACAGATGTTCAATGATATTCAGGTCTGGGGACTGGGATGGCCATTCCAGAACATTGTAATTGTTCCTCTGCATGAATGCCTGAGTAGATTTGGAGCTGTGTTTTGGATCATTGTCTTGCTGAAATATCCATCCCCGGCGTAACTTCAAATTCGTCACTGATTCTTGTACATTATTCTCAAGAATCTGCTGATACTGAGTTGAATCCATGCGACCCTCAACTTTAACAACATTCCCGGTGCCGGCATTGGCCACACAGCCCCAAAGCATGATGGAACCTCCACCAAATTTTACAGTGGGTAGGCAAGTGTTTTTCTTGGAATGCTGTGTTTTTTTGACGCCATGCATAACGCCTTTTTGTATGACCAAACAACTCAATCTTTGTTTCATCAGTTCACAGGACCTTCTTCCAAAATGAAGCTGGCTTGTCCAAATGTGCTTTTGCATACCTCAGGCGACTCTGTTTGTGGCATGCTTTCAGAATCGGCTTCTTTCGCATCACTCTCCCATACAGCTTCTCCTTGTGCAAAGTGTGCTGTATTGTTGACCGATGCACAGTGACACCATCTGTAGCAAGATGATGCTGCAGCTCTTTGGAGGTGGTCTGTGGATTGTCCTTGACTGTTCTCACCATTCTTCTTCTCTGCCTTTCTGATATTTTTCTTGGCCTGCCACTTCTGGGCTTAACAAGAACTGTCCCTGTGGTCTTCCATTTCCTTACTATGTTCCTCACAGTGGAAACTGACAGGTTAAATCTCTGAGACAACTTTTTGTATCCTTCCCCTGAACAACTATGTTGAACAATCTTTGTTTTCAGATCATTTGAGAGTTGTTTTGAGGAGCCCATGATGCCACTCTTCAGAGGAGATTCAAATAGGAGAACAACTTGCAATTGGCCACCTTAAATACCTTTTCTCATGATTGGATACACCTGGCTATGAAGTTCAAAGCTCAGTGAGGTTACAAAACCAATTTTGTGCTTCAGTAAGTCAGTAAAAAGTAGTTAGGAGTATTCAAATCAATAAAATGATAAGGGTACCCAAATTTTTGCACCGGTCAAATTTTGGTTTAATGCATATTGCACATTTTCTGTTAGTACAATAAACCTCATTTCAATCCTGAAATATTACTGTGTCCATCAGTTATTAGATATATCAAATTGAAATGGATTTTGCAAATACCCAAATATTTAGAACTAAAAATGATTAAGATTAATAGGGGTGCCCAAACTTTTTCATATGACTGTATATTAGTACCTAGAATGTTTGAAGTTCAGCTGAGGTTACAAGTCTAATTTCATATTCGCTCTTCTGTCTCAGTAAGACAAGCCACCTACAAAGAAGGCTGGATAAGCACAGACCTGATTAAAGTGATTGTGACACCGCTGCCTAAATTATCTGAGACATGTGATCACAAATTTCAGGACAAACTTCAAAGACATGTAAATGGAAGAGGCAATTTCGTAAGCAATAGGTGTCTGACTGCCCCCATTTTCAACACATTATATAATTGACATAAATTAGAAAAAGTCATCCTCATCTTTAGGTAAATTAAGCCAGGCAACCCGTGCACTCAGAATTTCTCCAGACAAGCCTCCTACTTCTTGTGATGTTAGCTGAAGTACTTAATACATTTGCATGTCAAATTACACTTGTGCTTTGTGGGGTGGGATGCTTTCAAATCCTCAATGCCTTCATTTCTCTGAGGACTTGTATGAGCTATAGATTCCTGGCTGGTGCCTAGCAACGACAACAAGCAGCGAGAAGCAGCGTGCAGCAACCCACATCAAGTTCTACATAGCAGCCCACATCAGGGTTTGCTTTAGTTTGTCTCACAAAGAAATTTTCTGAGTGCAAGTGTTTTAGAGAGCTCTTCAGAAGAAGATTTAGCGTGCACAAAAACGCACAGTGGCGACTGACATCATGTTTCTCCAGTTACAAAAACAGAACTGTGTAACTGCACATGTATATTTAATGTAAGCAGTCTAAGGCTGAGTCCAGCCTGGAAGATACTTAAGATCTGTACTGTTCTCACTGTACACACATAGCTATGTTCAGTCATGGAGGTCATCATTTAGAGTAACATGAACTATGCATGCACTTTCATATGATGCTTACATTTCAGGACACATGTATGTAGAAACTGAAATTTAACTGGGTTTTTCAGACCCCACAATGAATACTAGACAGTGTACAAGGTCAAAGAAAGAGGGCTCTGTATATAGTATAGTGGCCAAACTACATTACTACATCTTAGCTCCCAAGTACTTAATGGAACGCTGAGCTGCAGTAATGTTGCAAGGCCACTATACAATGTATAGTCTGATAATGACATGAGCTATAAAGTTATCATGTTATTTAACCAGCACGGGGAACACTTTATAAAAAAAATTTGATTTGATCTACAGTATATTTAGGAAACCTAACAATAAATACCATCAAAAATCCATCATCTTCATCCATGATGATTGAATTATGTAGATTGGAAGCTTTTCTGCCTCAGGTATCAGAAGGCCTGCATCTAGGGAAAAAACAAAACACTACAACCCCCAAAAAGTAACCAAAGGTACATAGGCATGGCTTAAAAGGGTTGGTAGAGGTCTGAGTTCTGTGATCCCCACTAATAAGTTAATTCAAGGGGTTGTGGCGCACCAGACCCCCCCACTGACCTGATGTAAAACTGTCAGGAGAAACAATACCAAACTAATGACATTACCTTGCAGGGTTACTTCTACACTTTCTGCTGCTGCTGCTCTTATTCGTCATTGCAGCTCTATTTCCAGATTTAAAAAAAAATAAATTAATAATAATAATAATAATAATAATAATAAAAAAAAAATTAAAAAAAAAATAAAAAAAATCAGGATTTTAGTCGTATGCAAATCAGCTGAAAAGGGCTTTAGAGGGAGTTTTATCTGCTACTGGGGCTTTGCTCTCAGCTCTTGGTAATACCCCCTACCTGCAGACAAAGCGTGGCAAAGTGGGAGATATCACTCAAGCAATGGGGGGGGCAGAGCTGGGCGGCAGTTTAGGGTGGTTGCCTAGAGCAGGGGGTACAGCCCCAGCTGGAGAAGAAATTAAGCTAAAGCCCTACACAGATAATTTGCATAACAATAAAACACAGATTTTCATGTAAATGGAACTGCAATGCAGAATAAGAACGACATCTTTGGAAAGAGTAGAAGCAGTTTTAAAAAGGTACTGTCAGTCTTACATGTATTTACCTGCTAACAGACTCCTTTTAATAACCCACCTACATGACAAGATTTTGGAGAATGAGAAAAACAAACTTAAGATTTGACAAGGAGACTTTTTGACAGGCCTTGTCTATTTATTTTTTTAAATCTTGGAGTTTATTATTTTTTAAAAATGTCTATGGGGCTGCCATATCAAAGACAGACACACACACACACATGCACACCGTCCCTTACTGTATGTTTCACAGTGTGTCTAACCAGACAGTCTGTAAAAATAGGACTTTCCTACATTATCCAGTCCTCTAGCAATAAAAATGAGCTGTCGTTAGCTCCACCCCTCTGCCTAACTTGTTCCAGTCTACATAGCAGACATATATATCTCATATATATATAAAAATGAGTTTCTGTCTGTCTGTCTGTTCTTTATGCGCGACCAAATGACTCAAACAATCCTCACCAAATTTGGCACACAGGTACATCAGGTGTCCGGGAATATTTTAGACTGGGTCTCAGCTCTAAAGGATGTACCGTTCCTGAGATACAGTATTCCCAAAAAATGACCAGCATTAGCTAATATAAGCCTGCATGTCTTTCACTCATATTCCAACTACCATACACACGGTCACATGTCCCTTATCAGCCAACAGAAGCTCTCAGGCGCTTAGTCTCCTCAGGCACACAGGTTTCCATAGCAAGCAATCTATTTATGACCTGTATTAGTCAATAGCAGTTCGCAGGTCCTTAAATATTCAGTCATATCACGTGTATCAGCCAATATAAGTTCACATTTAATTTATCAGGTTTCCATAGCAACACAGCCATAAATAGACTATACCTATACTGGACTGCCATACTGGATGTCAAGTGCAAAACTGGCCAATTCTTATGGGGCCACTACACAAACAAAAAATGAAATATACCTGTGCGAAGCCGGGTCCTTCTGCTAAGATATATACAGTGGGGAAAAAAAAGTATTTAGTCAGACACCAATTGTGCAAGTTCTCCCACTTAAAAAGATGAGAGAGGCCTGTAATTGTCATCATAGGTAGTCCTCAACTATGAGAGACAAAATGAGAAAACAAATCCAGAAAATCACATTGTCTGATTTTTAAAGAATTTATTTGCAAATTATGGTGGAAAATAAGTATTTGGTCGATAACAAAAGTTCATCTCAATACTTTGTTATATATCCTTTGTTGGCAATGACAGAGGTCAAATGTTTTCTGTAAGTCTTCACATGGTTGGCACACACTATTGCTGGTATGTTGGCCCATTCCTCCATGCAGATCTCCTCTAGAGCAGTGATGTTTTGGGGCTGTCGCTGGGCAACACAGACTTTCAACTCCCTCCAAAGGTTTTCTATGGGGTTGAGATCTGGAGACTGGCTAGGCCACTCCAGGACCTTGAAATGCTTCTTACGAAGCTACTCCTTCATTGCCCTGGTGGTGTGCTTGGGATCATTGTCATGTTGAAAGACCCAGCCATGCTTCATCTTCAATGCCCTTGATGATGGAAGGAGGTTTGCACTCAAAATCTCACGATACATGGCCCCATTCATTCGTTCATGTACACGGATTAGTCGTCCTGGTCCCTTTGCAGAGAAACAGCCCCAAAGCATGATGTTGCCACCCCCATGCTTCACAGTAGGTATGGTGTTCTTTGGATGCAACTCAGCATTCACTCTCCTCCAAACACGACGAGTTGTGTTTCTACCAAACAGTTCTACCTTGGTTTCATCTGACCATATGACATTCTCCCAATACTCTTCTGGAACATCCAAATGCTCTCTAGAAAACTTCAGATGGGCGCGGATATGTACTGGCTTAAGCAGGGGGACACGTCTGGCATTGCAGGATCTGAGTCCCTGGTGGCGTAGTGTGTTACTGACAGTAGCCTTTGTTACGTTAGTCCCAGCTTTCTGCAGGTCATTCACTAGGTCCCCCCCATGTGGTTCTGGGATTTTTGCTCACCATTCTTGTGATCATTTTGACCCCACGGGGTGAGATCTTGTGTGGAGCTCCCGATCAAGGGAGATTGTCAGTGGTCTTGTATGTCTTCCATTTTCTAATTATTGCTCCCACAGTTGACACCAAGCTGCTTGCCTATTGCAGATTCAGTCTTCCCAGCCTGGTGCAGGTCTACAATTTTGTTTCTGGTGTCCTTCCACAGCTCTTTGGTCTTCACCATAGTAGAGTTTGGAGTGTGACTGTTTTAGGTTGTGGACAGGTGTCTTTTATACTGATAACAATGTCAAACAGGTGCCATTACTACAGGTAATGAGTGGAGGACAGAGGAGCCTCTTAAAGAAGAAGTTACAGGTCTGTGAGAGCCAGAAATCTTGCTTGTTTGTAGGTGACCAAATACTTATTTTCCACCATAATTTGCAAATTCTTAAAAAAAATAAATAAATAAAAATCAGACAATGTGATTTTCTAGATATGTGATCTCATTTTGTCTCTCATAGTTGAGGTCTACCTATGATGTCAATTACAGGCCCCTCTCATTTTTTAAGTGGGAGAACTTGCACAATTCGTGGCTGACTAAATACTTTTTTTTTCCCGTGTTTGTGTGTGTGTGTGTGTGTGTGTGTGTGTGTGTGTGTGTGTGTGTGTGTGATATATATATATATATATATATATATATATATATATATATATATCTATATATCTATCTATCTATCTATCTATATATATATATATATATATAGAGAGAGAGAGAGAGAGAGAGAGAGAGAGAGAGAGAGAGAGAGAGAGAGAGAGAGAGAAGTTATTGACATATTCAAAAGTAAGATATTATCTTTTTGTGGCCACAGGAGAACCCTTGTGGATTTGTCGCTCATGGTCTGTGAACAGAATTCCTTTGAAGCTGCACAAGGCAGATAAGGACGTTATAAAATGCCAGACACACAAACTTCTTCCTGTACATCAGAAAGAGGCTTAGAAGTCGGGGCTGGGAATACAGGTTTCCAGGATTCAGTAATGACAAAGAAGAAACATGTCAACCTCCATCTCATAAAAGAGGAAGGGGTGCACTGACAAAGAAACTACAAGGGAATCATGAACAGTGGGGGTGTCTGTGAAACATGAGACAAAGCCTAATATTACAAACACTGAGAGACTCTATCACAACCTTGGAGCCAGCCGAGTGGCTAGTGGCCATCTTAGATTCTGTCCAAGCTCCATGGAATCAAAACGACTGTATCATAACTTTTTTCAGTTTTTTTTTCCCCCTTTTTATTTTACAACTGTTTTGCTTGTCTATGTTTTTTTTTTTTTGTCTATTTTTGTAAGCCCTGAACTTTTTTTGTATTAAAGTGTTTACTTTAATAGTAGACCTGATGTGCTCTATGGATCCATTGCCTTTTAAAGTGTGTGACCGTGTGTGTATCCTGGATTCCTATTGGCCCTGAATGCAATAGGTGGTGGCTGTGTGTATCTGGGGTGTGTGAACTGTGCTGGGGTGTGATTTACAGTCAATTTGCAGCCTGAATAAAGGGCGAATGTGTGGGGTGAATTAATCCCTAACAGCCGCACCCACATTACGTCCTAGGAAGGTCCCTATGTGACAATAATCATAATCATGTTGAAAACTGAAAAAATGTTAATGTGGAGAAACTGATATCCATTTGTCACTTTCATCACTATGTTGGGAGCACAATTACTAATTTTGGCCTAGATTACATTAAGCAATAATAATGTACTTAGAGTAAGGCCACATGTCCATATTTGATTTAATAATTTTCATGATTTTTGGAAGTGAGCAATAATTGCGCTAAAATTGTGGTTCTCTTTCCTGGTTATTTCAACAGTCCCAAACCACCTAATACAGGACATGCAGTGACTAGAAAACACAAGATCGTAGTAAAAACTACTGTGTTCTGTTTTCTGTGGTCTCTTTCTACACCTGTATACTATAATATAAACTGAGCTTAAATATATTTTTAAATCAGAAGATACAGTAACAGGTTTAAATCTTGGTAAAACCCCTTACAATAGCTATCACCTATGTACAGGACTTCCACTAATCAAAAGAATGGATGTCCATAACCCTCCCTCTCCCTGTTTGAATGGAGCAGTGGCTGAGCATGTGCTCTGGTGCTCCATTCGTCTTCATTAGACTACCCACCACTCCACTGAAACCGCCCTAACCAAAGTCACAAACGGCCTACTAACTGCCAAAGCCAAACAGCACTACTCTGTTCTCCTCCTTCTGGGCCTTTCCTCTGCCTACAACACAGTTGATTACTCCCTCTTGTCACAAATGCTCTCATCCCTTAGCATCACAGACACTGCCCTGTCCAGCATCTCTTCCTATCTCACCAACTCACACATCACATCCTCACTGCACCTTCTCTCTGTAGGTGTCCTTCAAAGCTCTGTGCTGGGATCCCTCCTTTTCTCCATCTACACTTAAAGAGTTCCATGGTTATCAATACCACTGTTACACCAACAACACTCAAATCCATCTCTCTGGCACAGACAACTATCCAGAGTGTCTAGCAGCCATAGCTGCCTCCATTTCAAGCTCAACACAGAGAAAACTGAGTTCACCATCTTCCTCCCACCGCAAACAAGTCCCCTTACTGACCCAACTATCGAAGTTAATGGTACCACACTTACCTCAGTCTCACAAATCCGTTGCCTTAGGGTAACATTTGATTCTGCCTGATTCTTCAAGACTCACATCCAAGCCCTCAACACTTCCTGCTGATTCCAAGTCGAGAACATTCATTGAATCAACTTTTTTTTAACCCTAAATGTACAAAAATACTAGGCCACACCCTTCTCTATGGCCTCCCAACAAATGCTCTTGCTTCCCTTCAGTCCACCCTCAACTCCACTCGCCTAATTCATCTCTTCCCTCATTTTACATCAGCCGCTCCAGTCTGCCAATCCCTTTACTGGCTACCCATAACCCACTGAATAAAGTTTATAATGATAATGCTAATATACAAGGTCATCCACAACCTGTCCCCTTCATACATCTCTGAACTAAATCTCCCACTACCTCCCCACCTGTAATCTCCAGTCCTCTAAAGACCTCCTTCTTCGCTGTGCTTCTACCAGCTCTCCACACAATCGCCTCCAAGATTTTACGTGCATCCACTATACTCTGGAACTCACTACAACAGTACATAAGATTGTGCCCCCCACAATCACTACCTTCAAGAGGACCCTGAAGACTCATCTCTTTAGGAAAGCCTACAACCTTCAATAACCCTGCAGCCACGACACCACCATCTGTACAGCTTCTACTCTCACTATCCCCCTTTCCTCATAAATTGTAAGCCATTGTGGCTATACGAGTCAGTTATTGTACTTGTTTTATGTATTGTATGTAAACCCTCATGAGCATGTTTGACCACTATTGCATTCAAACAGGGGGGCAAAGGACCCCCTTTTCATAATTAATGGGGTATTAGAAGTTGGGCCCCATCAATGAGGCGCTTATCACATGAATAGGTAATACAGTCATATGAAAAAGTTTGGGCACCCCTATTAATCTTAATCATTTTTAGTTCTAAATATTTGGGTGTTTGCAACAGCCATTTCAATTTGATATATCTAATAACTGATGGACACAGTAATATTTCAGGATTGAAATGAGGTTTATTGTACTAACAGAAAATGTGCAATATGCATTAAACCAAAATTTGACCGGTGCAAAAGTATGGGCACCTCAACAGAAAAGTGACATTAATATTTAGTAGATCCTCCTTTTGCAAAAATAACAGCCTCTAGTCGCTTCCTGTAGCTTTTAATCAGTTCCTGGATCCTGGATGAAGGTATTTTTGACTATTCCTCTTTACAAAACAATTCCAGTTCATTTAAGTTTGATGGTCGCCGAGCATGGACAGCCCGCTTCAAATTATCCCACAGATGTTCAATGATATTCAGGTCTGGGGACTGGGATGGCCATTCCAGAACATTGTAATTGTTCCTCTGCATGAATGTCTGAGTAGATTTGGAGCTGTGTTTTGGATCATTGTCTTGCTGAAATATCCATCCCCGGCGTAACTTCAAATTCGTCACTGATTCTTGTACATTATTCTCAAGAATCTGCTGATACTGAGTTGAATCCATGCGACCCTCAACTTTAACAAGATTCCCGGTGCTGGCATTGGCCACACAGCCCCAAAGCATGATGGAACCTCCACCAAATTTTACAGTGGGTAGCAAGTGTTTTTCTTGGAATGCTGTGTTTTTTTGACGCCATGCATAACGCCTTCTTGTATGACCAAACAACTCAATCTTTGTTTCATCAGTGCACAGAACCTTCTTCCAAAATGAAGCTGGCTTGTCCAAATGTGCTTTTGCATACCTCAGGCGACTCTGTTTGTGGCGTGCTTTCAGAAACGGCTTCTTTCGCATCACTCTCCCATACAGCTTCTCCTTGTGCAAAGTGTGCTGTATTGTTGACCGATGCACAGTGACACCATCTGCAGCAAGATGATGCTGAAGCTCTTTGGAGGTGGTCTGTGGATTGTCCTTGACTGTTCTCACCATTCTTCTTCTCTGCCTTTCTGATATTTTTCTTGGCCTGCCACTTCTGGGCTTAACAAGAACTGTCCCTGTGGTCTTCCATTTCCTTACTATGTTCCTCACAGTGGAAACTGACAGGTTAAATCTCTGAGACAACTTTTTGTATCCTTCCCCTGAAAAACTATGTTGAACAATCTTTGTTTTCAGATCATTTGAGAGTTGTTTTGAGGAGCCCATGATGCCACTCTTTAGAGATTCAAATAGGAGAACAACTTGCAATTGGCCACCTTAAATACCTTTTCTCATGATTGGATACATCTGGCTATGAAGTTCAAAGCTCAGTGAGGTTACAAAACCAATTTTGTGCTTCAGTAAGTCAATAAAAAGTAGTTAGGAGTATTCAAATCAATAAAATGATAAGGGTACCCAAATTTTTGCACCGGTCACATTTTGGTTTAATGCATATTGCACATTTTCTGTTAGTACAATAAACCTCATTTCAATCCTGAAATATTACTGTGTCCATCAGTTATTAGATATATCAAACTGAAATGGCTGTTGCAAACACCCAAATATTTAGAACTAAAAATGATTAAGATTAATAGGGGTGCCCAAACTTTTTCATATGACTGTAAGTTTAAATCTTTGGAAAATTATTTTATATACACATGTAAATAATCCAACTTCAAAAACATTTAAATCCCTCACATAAAATGTCATTTACATTATTCAGTAGCATAATTCCCCTTATTGTCAATCCAAAACTGAGCTAGAAACCCCCGGTTACCTAGGTGAAAGTACTGCCTATTTGTGTTTTTTTCACACCAGATCAGAGAATGTCACTGGCATCTCAATGATGCCAACTGAAAGGGTTGAAACAGCCAGTGGTGTACAATGTTAATGTCTGCTCAACATGAGCTGCAGTCTAGTACAAAGTGTACAATGTGTTTGAAAGGGACGGATGGCTAGGTTAACATTGTAACAGTGGGGGATTTGACCATTGCTAAATCCTTCCCTTTTTAGTTTGTATATAAATGACTATTAGCATCCTGGCTAGTGCTTACTTCCTTGACATTGCAGTTGTATGGTTTGATAAATTACTACAAACAAGAATATATTTGTGCAAAATAGATAAAGCCCCCTACTAAAGAAAACCTTCCATTTTTGTTCTTATTTTCATTTAGAGAGGTTATCCGACACTTTTCTTTGTTAGATCATACAAAAAAAAAAAAATTATAAAGGGAAACGGTCACATGAAAAATGCAGTTAATCTGTACATGGCATGTTTGGAGTCCGGGGGGCACTTCTTAGAACTTTCTTCAACTCGGTAGTGGCATCAGCCATCTTCTTTGGAGTGGCCTGCTGGGGGAGCAGTATATCAACCAGGGATAGGAATAGACTGGACAAGCTGATTAGAAGGGCCAGCTCTGTCCTGGGGAGCCCACTGGACCCAGTGCAGGTGGTGGGTGACAGAAGGATACTGTCCGTGGTGAGCTCCATGCAGAAGAAGAAGTCCCATCCCATGCATGAGACTGTGATCGCGCTGAGCAGTACTGTCAGTGACCGACTGCTCCACCCTAGGTGTGAGAAGGAGCGCTATCGGAAGTCTTTCCTCCCCACCGCGGTTAGGCTGTACAACCAACACCGACCTAAGCGAAGATCATTACACACAGAGAACTGAAATATCTCTCTGCCTGTTATATCCCCCCCCCCCCCCTCTGCTACGTCCTATCTGTCTGTCTGCTATTAATGTAATGCCTCTCACCTTGGAACATTCCTGTACATGTTGTATTTGTATTTGTATCTGCTTATCTTATCTTATCTTTGCTGCTGTAACACACTGAATTTCCCCACTGTGGGACTATTAAAGGACTATTATTATTATTATTATTATTATTATTATAGAGCAGAAGGAGCTGAGCAGATTGATGTATGTGGTTTGTGGGAAAAGATTCAGTGTGTCATTCATCTATTAAAATATCTGCTCTGTGTTGAGTCAAGTCAAAGAGGTGGTCCCATCAATGACTGCCAGCCTCTCATCTATGACTGTGCTTACAGAGATAGCTGTCAGTCACTGATTGGGGAGAAGTCAAGTAGGCATCTACACAGCTCTCTCCCTTCCTGCCCTACACTGGTCAGTCAGATCAGTATCGCGCAGGAGAGAGAAAGCTGCCTTCTCCATAGTGCAGCTGGCAAACTGTGGCAGCCAACTGTCTGGGTCACTGTGCTCTCTTGCTGATCAGGATAAGTGCTTGATCTCCCCATCATTAAGTAATCCTTCTTGACTTCTCACCCATCAGTAATTAACAATTAAGACCATTATACTGTGTGGTAGGCACTAATGCCCAATTAGTGCACACCACGCAATATAATGCCCATCATCCAGTATAATGGTCCTTAGTGCCCACCACACACTATAAAATTCCAATAGTCCCCCCACATAGTACAAATCTGCATTATTGATCCCAATATAGTATGATTCTGCATTAGTGCCCTCCATATAGTATAATGCTGCAATAGTGCCCCACACTCAGAAAAATGCCAAGTTAGCCAGTCTGGATGCATTCAGACTGAACTCACAACAGGAGTAACACTCTCTCATTTTCAGTATCGGTGGGGGTCTCAGCCGTCAGACCTCCACATATCAGCTATTTATCCTTTATTCTATGGACATATTTATGGCATAATCCATTTAATAAATATTGTAATATCCTTTATTTCCAAATTATGGTTTCTTTCTGTGAAATCCTGCAATCAAATCCACTTTGTTTCCTTGTTTAACCGGTTAATGATACAGCCTAAAAGTGCCTTATGGACCAGGCCTCATTTTTCAAAACTGACATGTGTCACTTTATATGGCAATAACTTTGAGACGCTATAACTTACTCAAGTGATTTTGAGATTTTTTTTTTATGACACATTGTACTTCATGTTCAGTGGTAAACATTAATCTATATTTTGTATTTATTTATAAAAAAAAAATAGGAAATTTGATGGAAATTTGAATAAAAAAAAAAACAAAAAAAAACCACAATTTTCAAGATGTGAAATGCTCTGCTTTTCAGACAGATAGTCATGCCACCAAAATACATGAATAAATATAGTACAGACCAAAAGTTTGGACACATCTTCTCATTCCAAGAGTTTTCTGTATTTTCATGGCTATAAAAATTGTAGATTCACACTGAAGGCATCAAAACTATGAATTAACACATGTGGAATTATATACTTAACAAAAAAGTGTGAAACAACTGAAAATATGTCTTATATTCTAGGTTCTTCGAAGTAGCCACCTTTTGCTTTGATTACTGCTTTGCACACTCTTGGCATTCTCTTGATGAGCTTCAAGAGGTAGTCACCTGAAATGGTCTTCCAACAGTCTTGAAGGAGTTCCCAGAGATGCTTAGCACTTGTTGGCCCTTTTGCCTTCACTCTGCGGTCCAGCTCACCCCAAACCATCTTGATTGGGTTCAGGTCTGGTGACTGTGGAGGCCAGGTCATCTGGCGTAGCACCCCATCACTATCCTTCTTGGTCAAATAGCCCTTACACAGTCTGGAGGTGTGTTTGGGGTCATTGTCCTGTTGAAAAATAAATGATGGTCCAACTAAACGCAAACCGGATGGAATAGCATGCCGCTGCAAGATGCTGTGGTAACCATGCTGGTTCAGTATTCCTTCAATTGTAACACTCCATTCAGAAGGACTATCAGCTGTGTATCCACCTGACTTCTGAAAAACTCAACTGATGGTCCCAACACCATTTATAAGGCAAGAAATCCCACTTATTAAACCTGACAGGGCACACCTGTGAAGTGAAAACCATTTCAGGTGACTACCTCTTGAAGCTCATGAAGAGAATGCCAAGAGTGTGCAAAGCAGTAATCAAAGCAAAAGGTGACTACTTTGAAGAACCTAGAATATAAGACATATTTTCAGTTGTTTCACACTTTTTTGTTAAGTATATAATTCCACATGTGTTAATTCATAGTTTTGATGCCTTCAGTGTGAATCTACAATTTTTATAGTCATGAAAATACAGAAAACTCTTGGAATGAGAAGGTGTGTCCAAACTTTATATACTGTACTGTACTGTATATAAATATTATCTACCATATCTCTGCTTTATATTGGCATCAATCTTTTAATCGTCCTTTAATTTATTTTGGATGTTAGAAGGATTACAAGTGTAACAGCAATTTTCCAGATTTACAAGAAAATTTCCCAAACTAATTTTTTTAGGGATGCATAGGCTGACTTCCTGACATTCCGGAAAGATCAATCAGGTGCTGGGGCCTCCTGGCAGCCCAGGGTCACTCGCCAGACCCCGGGCTTCAGAAAATAAGTAACAGCACCCCCCTATCTCACTGCGGAGGGTGCCGATGAAGGACATAGACATGGCAAAACTCCTTGGATGTCGTGGTCATGTTTGACCGCGGCATCCAAGGGGTTAAAACCCCCGATCAGAGCTGAGCTCCGACCGGGAGTTAATGGAGCAGTCACAGTTAACACCCACTCCCGATGCCGCCTGCTCAGACAGTGAACGGGCGACAGACGTCGGTGATCGTTGTGACTTGCTGTCACAGCAATCATAGGACCGGGGACCACACGCATTGGCAACAGCCCTTCGAACAGTTAAATCTCAGCTTTCATATGAAAGCTACCTGTATTATTTCCGCAGAGATCATCAGTTGCACATAAATATGCCAATCACTAGTTGAAAACACCAATGCTAATCCTAACTGTTTTAGACTAGTAATAGCTCCAGGAATAATACAGGAAGAACTGTTATCTCATCTGAGAATCTCATCTTGACACCAAGGCCTCTTTTTCTAGTTCCCAAGATATGTCTATATGAAGTCACAATCAGTGTACAGATTTCAGCTAGCAATAAACAGGTAAACAAAATGGATTTCAGTGCAGAATTTCAAAGAAGGAAGTCAACATTTGTAAATAAAGTATATTACAATATTAACGCGGGGAAGACCAAGGAGATGGTGGTGGACTTCCGTAAAGGCAGATGCCCTCCAAAACCAGTGGACATCCTGGAGACGGGCATCGAGATTGTTAACACCTATAAGTACCTGGGTTTGCTCCTTAATAATAAGCTGGACTGGGCAGATCATATGGAGGCCCTGTACAGGAAGGGCCACAGCAGGCTCTACCTGCTTAGGAAGCTGAGAGCCTTTGGAATCCGGGGGGCACTTCTTAGGACTTTCTTCAACTCTGTAGTGGCATCAGCCATCTTCTTTGGAGTGGCCTGCTGGGGGAGCAGTATATCAACCAGGGACAGAAATAAACTTGACAAGCTGATTAGAAGGGCCAGCTCTGTCCTGGGGAGCCCACTGGACCCAGTGCAGGCGGTGGGTGACAGAAGGATACTGTCCGTGGTGAGCTCCATGCGGGAGAATAACTCCCATCCCATGCATGAGACTGTGATTGCGCTGGGCAGTACTGTCAGTGACCGACTGCTCCACCCTAGGTGTGAGAAGGAGCGCTATCGGAAGTCTTTCCTCCCCACCGCTGTTAGGCTGTACAACCAACACGGACCTAAGCAGAGATCATTACATACAGAGAACTGAAATATCTCTCTGCCTGTTAAATCCCCCCCCCCCCCCTCTGCTACGTCCTATCTGTCTGTCTGCTATTAATGTAATGCCTCTCACCTTGGAACATTCCTGTACATGTTGTATTTGTATTTGTATCTGCTTATCTTTGCTGCTGTAACACACTGAATTTCCCCATTGTGGGACTATTAAAGGACTATTATTATTATTATTATTATTCATGTATGTCACAAATGCTGCCAAAAAAATTAAAACACGTTTGAAAGGTTTAGTTACACTTTAGGGTTAAAGTCCCATGTAGTGAAACGCAGATTAAAAAAGCTGGGGAGAAAAAAAAAAAAAAAAAAAAAAAAGGAGGTAGTGAAAATGCACTGAGTTTTTCCTACAGTGTTTGAGTTTTTGCTGCGTTTTTCAGCTTTTTTTTCTTTTCCTATTAAATATATAGTGAAAACTCTTGCAACTCTGTAGCTAAAATTAACATACTGTGATTTTAAAAAATGCAAGTGTTTTTAATAACCCAGCTTTTCTGCAACGTATGGATCAGATTAATGAAATCACTTTGCTAGTACTGTAAAATGCAGCATTATTTTCTACTGCATTTCCACAGTAGTAAGAAACCTGCATTTCCTCATCACCCTTAGCCTAAGGATGGTGCCACATGGGGTACTAGCCGATGTACAAAAGCAGTCAAGCCACCAGTGCTTTTACTTAAAGCGTAAATAAAACTTATAAAAGAGACTTTATTAAAAAATTTTTAGCTCCTTTCTGTGAATTCTTACATTTCTTTATTCTTTCCCTTGCTTCTCTATTTAACCCCTTAAGGACACAGCCCAAAAGTGCGTAAAGGACCAGGCCTCATTTTTCAAAACTGACATGTGTCTCATTATATGGCAAGAACTTTGAGACGCTTTAACTTACACAAGTGATTTTGAGATTATTTTTTCATGACACATTGTACTTCATGTTAGTGGGAAACATCAATCAATATTTTTGTATTTATTTATAAAAAAAAATAAATAAAAAAACACAATAGGAAATGTGATGAAAATTTTGGAAAAATAACAAAACAAAAAAACTATCGCAATTTTCAAAAAGTGAAATGCTCTGCTTTTCAGACAGATAGTCATACCACAAAAATACATTAATAAATATTATCTACCATATCTTGGCTTTATATCAACATCATCTTTCAATCGTCCTTTAATTTATTTTGGATGTTAGAAGGCTTACAAGTGTAACAGCGATTTTCCAGATTTACAAGAAAATTTCCCAAACTAATTTTTTTAGGGACCACTTCAGTTCTGAAGGGGATTATAAAGGCCTATTTATTAGAAACCCCCATAAATCACCCCATTTTCAAAACTGCACCCCTCAAATAATTCAAAACAACATTTCGGAAGTATGTTAAACTTAAAACAATATAGACATTTGATTTAGACATTTCATTTTTTTTTTTCACTAATACATTCACTTAGCCCTAAAATTAACACATTTCCAAACGGTTAAAGGAGAAAATGCATCTCACAGTTTGTTATGCAATTTCTCCAGAGCACAGAAATACCCCACATGTGGGTGTAAACTGATGTTTGGGCACAAGGCAGGGCACAGAAGGGAAGGAGCGACACTGGATGTCTGAAGAGTAGATTTTGCTGGAATAGTTTTCAGGTGCCATGTCGCATTTGCAGAGCCCCTAGAGTGCCAATACAATAGAAACCCCACAAAAGTGACCCCATTTTCGAAACTACACCCCTGACAGAATTTATCAAGGGGTATAGTGAGCATTTTGACCCCATAGCCGTTTCACAGATTTTACTAACATTAGTAATTTTCAACTTGCACATCTTAAAACATCACTTTATCCCCAAAGTTTTCATTTTCACAGGGGGTTAAAGGAGAAAAAGCACCCCACAGGTTGTTAAACAATTACTCCTGAACACAGCAATATCCTATATGTGGTCGTAATCTTCTGTATGGATACATGGAAGGACTTGGAATGGAAACAGCACTATTTGCCTTTTGGAGAGCAGATTTTGCTGGAATAATTTTTTAGGTGCCATGTCGCATTTGTAGAGCCCCTAAAGTAGCAAAACAATGGAAACCCCCAATGATCCCGTTTTGGAAACTACACCCCTTAAGGAATTTCTCAAGGGGTATTGTGAGCATTTTGACCCTACAGCTGTTTCACATATTCTATTAGCATTGGGATGTAAAAAGTAAAAATTACTTTTTTCACAATAAACTGTCCATTTAGCGACATATTTTTTAATTTTTACAAGGGGTTCAAGAAGTAAAAACAAATCACAGTTTGTTACACAATTTCTTATGAACACAGAAATGCCCCAAATGTGGTTGTAAACTGCTGTAAGGGTACATGATGGGGATCAGAATGGAAAGAGCTGGAAATTTTGCTCTTGGGCTATCTTGGGTATAAAAAAAGTTATATATGTGGGTGTAAACTGCTGCTTGGGCACACAGTAGGGCTCAGAAGGGAAGGAGCACTGTGCTTTTTAGCTTTTGGAGTATAGATTTAGAGCGACTTTCTGGATGCCATATTGTTTTTGCAGAGCCCTAGAGGTGTCAATAAATAGGAATTCCCCAAGAAGAGACCACATTTTGTACGGGCAATTTTAGGGTCTCTGCAAACGTGACATAGCGTCCAAAATCCAACAATCTAAATCTGTGCTCCAAAAGCATGTAGCGCTCCTTCACATCTATGTCCTGCTGTGTGCCCAAACGGCAGTTTAAGCCCACATTTATGACACTGGTGTACCCAGGATAACTTACTTAACGATGTCATATCTGGGTATAAACTGCTGTTTGGGCACAGTCGGCACAGAAGGGACGGAGCGCTATTTTGGAGCACAGTTTGGTTTTTGGACGTCATACCACTTTTGCAGAGCCCATGAATTGCCATTAAAGTGGAATCCGCAGACATGTGACCCCATTTTGGAAACTACACCACTGAAGTGATTTATCAAGTGGTATAGTGAGCATTTTTAACCCTTGAGCATTGCATTAAATTTAAATTTCCAGAAATGAATGCACAGCTGATAATGAAAAGTGAAAATTGCAATTTTTCCAGAGATATGCCATTTCAGTGCCCAATATGTTGTACTTGTGTCAGCAGAGACACACATTCCAAAAACTGTTAAGTGGGGATCCTGGGCACAACAGCTTTTGAAGCATTTGTCTCTGATACAAGCCGGGCACAACGTATTACGCGCTAAATGACACATTCCATCACCACCATCTATGTATTAATTTCTGGAAATTAAATTAATGCAACACTTGGGGGTTAAAAATGCTCACTGTACCCCGGATTAATACCTTCAGGGGTGTAGTTTCCAATCACGTCAGGGGATTCCACCTTACTGGCATTTCAGGGCTCTGCAAAAGTGTCATGACGTCTATAAAAACCAAACCGTCTAAATCTGTTCTCCAAAAACCAAAATAGCGCTCCTTCCCTTCTGTGCCCAAACAGCAGTTTATATCCACATATGACATCAAGTACGTTATCCTGGGTACAACAGTGTCCAACATGTGGGCATAAACTGCAGTTTGTTTATACAGCAGGGTGCAGATGTGAAGGAGATATATGTGACTTTTGGAGAGTAGATTCAGAGGTTTGGTATCTGGATGCCATGTCATGTTTGCAGAGCCTCTAAGGTACCAGAAAAGTGGAATCCCCTAACGAGTGACCCCCATTTTGAAAAGTGCACCCGTCAAACAATTTATCAGGGGGTATAGTGAGCATTAGTATTCCAAACATGAATGCACAGCAGATGGTGAAATGTGAATACATAAGCTTGCAGAGTACATTGGGAACATCATATTCCCTATTATATCCCCAGTAGCTCCTATAATAATAATAATAATAATAATAATAATAATAATAATAATAGTCCTTTAATAGTCCCACAGTGGGGAAATTCAGTGTGTTACAGCAGCAAAGATAAGATAAGATAAGCAGATACAAATACAACATGTACAGGAATGTTCCAAGGTGAGAGGCATTACATTAATAGCAGACAGACAGATAGGAAGTAGCAGAGGGGGGGGGGGGGGGGGATTTAACAGGCAGAGAGATATTTCAGTTCTCTGTATGTAATGATCTCCGCTTAGGTCGGTGTTGGTTGTACAGCCTAACCGCGGTGGGGAGGAAAGACTTCCGATAGCGCTCCTTCTCACACCTAGGGTGGAGCAGTCGGTCACTGACAGTACTGCTCAGCGCGATCACAGTCTCATGCATGGGATGGGAGTTATTCTCCCGCATGGAGCTCACCACGGACAGTATCCTTCTGTCACCCACCACCTGCACTGGGTCCAGGGGGCTCCCCAGGACAGAGCTGGCCCTTCTAATCAGCTTGTCAAGTTTATTTCTGTCCCTGGTTGATATACTGCTCCCCCAGCAGGCCACTCCAAAGAAGATGGCTGATGCCACTACAGAGTTGAAAAAAGTCCTAAGAAGTGCCCCCCGGATTCCAAAGGCTCTCAGCTTCCTAAGCAGGTAGAGCTTGCTGTGGCCCTTCCTGTACAGGGCCTCCATATGATCTGCCCACTCCAGCTTATTATTAAGGAGCAGACCCAGGTACTTATAGGTGTTCACAATCTCGATGCCCGTCCCCAGGATGTCCACTGGTTTTGGAGGGCATCTGCCTTTACGGAAGTCCACCACCATCTCCTTGGTCTTCCCCGCGTTAATCTTCAGGTGGTTCTGGTGGCACCAGTCCACAAAAAACCGGTTCAGTTCTCTGTACTCCCTGTCATCATCGTCTGTGATGAGGCCTACTATTACAGAGTCGTCAGAATACTTCTGTAGGTAGCAGCTGGATGAGTTGCACCTAAAATCTGCAGTGTACAGTGTGAAGAGGAAAGGGGCGAGAACCGTACCCTGAGGTGCCCCCGTATTACAGATCATGGTACCTGACACACAGTCTTGGGCTCTCACGTATTGAGGTCGATTTGTGAGGTAGTCTAGGATCCAGTTGGAGAGGTGGTGGTCCACTCCAGCAAGGCCCAGCTTGTCTCTCAGTAACCTGGGCTGTATGGTGTTAAAAGCACTGGAGAAATCAAAGAACATTATTCTCACCGTGTTCCCTGGTTTTTCCAGGTGAGACAGAGCCCTGTGCAGAAGGTGGATGATGGCATCATCTACCCCAATGCCCGGTCGATAAGCAAACTGGAGAGGGTCCATAGCGGGGCTCACTAGAGGGCGAAGATGTGTGAGAACCAATCTCTCTAAGATCTTCATCAAGTGGGATGTCAGTGCTACAGGTCTGTAGTCGTTGAGGTCCATAGGGTGAGGTTTCTTTGGAACTGGTACCACACAAGAAGATTTCCATAATTCAGGGACTATTTCCTGCCTCAGGCTCATATTATACATATATGTAATTATACCACACAGCTGGTCCCCACAAGTCTTAATTAGCCTTGCACTGATGTCATCTGGCCCTGCGGCTTTCCTCGCCTTGATCTTTTTCATCTCCTTCCTCACCTGGGCCCGTGTGAAGGTCAGACTGTGGTCAGATAAAGACAGATTTCTGGATTTACTGGTCTGTTGGGAAGTAGCCACATGGGGTGAATGGGGTGAAGTCATTGTGGTGAGGGGAGCTGAAGGACATGCTGGTGTGGGAGGAGCTGGTGTGTGATCAAATCTGTTGAAGAATAGGTTTAGTTCATTAAGCCAGTTAACATCTGCCTTAATCTGGCAGACCGACTGTTTCTGACCCGAAATTGACTTAAGCCCCTCCCAGACCCCCCTTATGTCTTTTCTTTCCATTTGCTTTTCCATTTTTTCCTTATAACTGGATTTTCCTTGCCTGATTAGATGCCTCAGCTCCTTTTGTACTTCCCTCAACCCCTCCTTATCTCTTGTCCTGAATGCCATCTTTTTCTCCTTAAGTAGTGTTTTTATATCAGAGTTAATCCATGGTTTGTTGTTGGAGAAGCACCTCACCACTTTTGTGGGTACTGTGTTGTCCACACAAAAATTAATGTAGTCCGTTATGCAGTGTGTGAGTCCTTCTATATCTTCTCCATACGAATCCTGCAAAACTTCCCATGGGGATGTGTCAAAACAATCCCTCAGAGCCTCATCACTCTCCTCGGACCATATCCTCACTGTGCGGGTGACAGCTGGTTCTCTAAGTACAAGTGGCTTGGCTTGTACACAGGTCGGAGATGTACTAGGTTGTGATCCGATCTTCCCAGGGGCGGTAGGGCTGATGAGTTATATGCCTCCCTCACGTTGGCAAAGAACAAGTCCAGTGTTTTGTTGTCTCTTGTGTGGCAGGTTACATACTGTGTGAAACTGGGAAGTGTGGATGATGGAGAGGCGTGGTTGAAATCGCCAGACACAAGAAGGAGGGCCTGGGGGTGCTGAGACTGTAACTGGCTCAGCGTGGCTTGTAGGACCTCGCAGGCAGCGTCAGCTTTCGCAGAGGGGGGGGGACATATGCAGCTATCACGATGACATGTGATAGTTCCCTTGGTAGGTAGAAAGGTCTCATGCTCACAGCTAATAGTTCAATGTCCTTACAGCAAGTTTGCTCCTTAATCACAATGTGCCTAGGATTGCACCATCTATTATTCACAAACATTGCCAGCCCCCCTCCTTTCCTCTTACCGCTCTCCCTTGTCCTGTCTGCCCGAAGGAGTTTAAAACCATCCAAGGAGACCAGAGAGTCAGGAGTAACTTCAGTGAGCCAAGTCTCTGTAAGTAGCATCATGCTGCACACCCGAAACTCCTGATGATGCCTGGTGAGCGCTGTTAGTTCATCCATCTTGTTTGCAAGAGATCTCACATTGCCCATAATGATGGAGGGAACAGTTGGTCGGTAACGCCTCTTTTTAATCCTCTGAAGAGTTCCTGCTCTGCAGCCCCTCCCCCGCTTTTTCTTTCTCCAGAGTTCTTGGGGGATGGGTGGGCAAATGGTATGCAGCCCTGTTGTTGTGACTCTAAGCTGCAGTAATTTCTCTCTTGTGTAGACAAAAGAAATGCCTGCAGACACAAGAGTCCCCATTTCAGCAGGACAAAAAGACAGATAAAAACAAAAAAAAAGTATCACAAAGGTCCAATTCCAAGTCTTTGCGTCTTCATTTCTTCATAGTGTAAAGTCCATTAAGTAGAGAGATAAAAAACAGACAGAGAAAGAAAAAATAAGAGAGAGAGAGTCTCAGAGCTGCCTAACAGGCAGCCACTTCAGCAGCGCCATCTTGGGAGAAAAAAAAAAAAAAAAAAAAAAAAGGGGGGTTACTCTGGGGGTTACTTCTGGCTTCTTTTCCCTTGTAAGCTCTAAATCTGGTTTGTACCCTGATATATGCTCACACAGCTTGTATATTCCCTTCCTGACACAGCCAGTTATGTTCTAATGATTTGGTGATTTTTGTCTTCACATTGTACAAGCTATATTTTTTTTTATTTTTCTGGTGATGTAGCTATATGAGGGCTTCTTGTTTGTGGGGTGAGATGTATTTTGTAATGACACAATTTTCGGGTGCCTATAACTTATTGACTAAATTTCTTTCTTGGTGGATAAAAAAAAAAAAAAAAAAAAAACCCACATACACAGCAATTCTGGCATAGGTTTTTACCTTTTCATTTTTTTGCCGTGCAGTGTACAGCATAAGTAACATGTTACCTTTATTCTGCGGGTCGGTACAATTACGGTGATACCTCATTTATATTGTTTTTTCATGCGTTACTAATTCTGCAGAACAAAAACCCATTTCGGGAAAGAAATCTATTTTTGCATCGCCATCTTCTGATGCGTAACATTTTTATTTTTCGGTTGACATTGTTGGTTGAAGGCTTATTTTTTGCAGGACGATCTGTGCTTTCATTGGTACTGTTTTGGGGTACATATGACGACTTTTCATCACTTTTTATATTTATAGCATTTTTTTAAGGCGAAATGGGCAAAAATCATTATTTCCGGCATATTTTTTTTTCAGTTTTTTTCCCCAAAGTTCACTATGAAGGTTAAATATTGTTTCAGTTTTATTGTACGGGTTGTTACGGATGCGGCGATACCAAATATGTGTTGTTTTTATTAATTTTTAGGTGTTTTTTTTTTTTAAAATAATTCATTTTATATAGGAAAAGGACATATTGAGGGCTTTATAACTTTATTCATCTTTTTCACACACTTACATTTTTTGTTTTTGCACTTTTTTTTTTCTTCCTTTTTTTATATGTCCCTTTAGGACACTTGAACCACTGATCGCTGGTTCAGTATTATATACTGCAATACATGAGCATGCATGTGTATTGCAGTCTATACAGGAAGTCAGCCTATGCAGACGCATAGGCTGACTTCCTGAGGTTCCGGCAGGATCAACCAGGTACTGGTGGTCACTGGCCAGACCCTGGGTTGCAGATAATAGATATCGGCACACCCCAATCTCGCCACATTGGGTACCGAGGGGATCATTTACATGGTGGAACCCCTTGGATGACGCGGTCATGTTTAACCGCAGCATTCAAGGGGTTAAAACCCCCGATCGGAGCTCAGCTCCAACCGGTGGTTAATTGAGCGGGTGTTAGCTGTCAGTTACAGCTAACACCTGCTCCCGATGCCGCCTGCGGGCAGCATCAGCCGGTGACGTACTATTACGTCCATGTGCACGAAGCACCAGCCGCCCAGGATGTAATATCACATGTCGATAAGGGGTTAACGTTATACCCAACATTTCACGGTGTATGGGTTTGTGCGTAATGCAGGTAAAACAGGGAGGTAATTTCAGACAGCTATAACTTCAGAATAATAATGTAGAAACAAGTTTTTGGTGTCATATTAAATAGCAGATTCTCATCTACTAAGGTTGCAGTTCTCCCTGTATTATTTTCAAAGACATCATCAGTTAAAAACTCAGTTGGTATAGGGAACAGCTGCATATAAATATCCTAATCCCAAAACGGATATCATCTCTGGAAATAATACAGGTAGAAGTTAAAGGGGTATTCCCACGAACATAACCAATTTTAAATTTGTAGATAATTAAAAGTTAAATATTTTTGCAAATCTAAGTCACTAAACATTTTGCCGAATTTTAAAGATTTTCTCTAAATATCTTGTAGTCACAAGTTGTTGTCTTGATTGGTTGCCAGTGTATACGACCATGAATGCAGGAACTTTCTAAGGTCAGAAAATCAGCCATGATTTCCTTATTGTGTTGACGGGATATCTTCTGATACATGTAGATTCCCTGCCTGATAACCCAGCTACAATAAGAAAATCATGGTTGGTTCCTGACAAGTCCCAGACCATAGAAAGTTTCTGCATTCATGGTCATATCCATTGGCAACCGATCAAGACAGCAGACTGTCACCACTAAGATGGTTAGAGAAAATCTTAAACTCTGCAAAATTTTTAACTACTTATATTTGCAAAAATGTTTAACTTTTAATTACAGTATGTATAAATATAGCTATAATTATATTCATGGGAAAACCCTTTTAAGTGTCACATGACAGATACGAATCTCCTCTTTCATATGACTCCAGAATCGTATTGCAACATTTTATAATGCCAGGGATATACTATTTAAATTGAAACCCTACTCTTATTTTCCCTGGATTACACATAAACCGTGCATCCTACACAGTGAGAAGCAGGGTACAAAAAAAATTACAAATCCTGACAGAAAATAACAAATTTGTTCAAAAGTTTAGTTACTCTTTAAAGAGGACCTTTCATATTCATTAAGAAAAGGAATGTTATTTACCATTACAACGCTTACAGTGCGCTGAATTCAGCGCACTTTTAGCTTTGTCAGTATCTTACCCCGTTCCAAAGATCACTGCTGTTAGTTTCAGCTACCAATGTCACTGAACAGTCAATTCAATTCAGCTCTGTAATGGTATATAACATTCCCTATCTTAGAGGACATGATAGGTCCTCTTTAAGTAAGTGAAAGTACTAAAAAGTACTAAGTGATTACTGTGTTTTTATTTTATTTTTTTATTATTATTACTGGCCACACGGTAAGGGTGGGTTCACACCTGCGTTCCAGTCCGTCCGTTGCCAATCCAGTGAAAATCTCGGCGAACGGGATTGGCATCGGATACAGACCGGTCAGCGACGCATTGGTTAAAAACCCATTCATTTGAATGGGTTTTTAAAGCAATGCGCGGGTATCCGATTGCACCCTCTGCGCTGCGAAGCCGTTTTTTTTTTTGTCGGACACGAAGTCCTGCGTGTCCGACTTTGTTTCCGACGAAAAAAAAAAACACACAATTTGGGAAAGCCCATAATCACTTTACTTTCTATACTTTCATTTACTTAAGTGTTGCGGTCTGCGTGCACATTAGGTTGTATTTACACATCCTGGTTTTCAGATGCTGTTTTGAAGCCAAAATCAGGTGTGCATCATAAAGGTAATGAACCTATAGAGAACAGATGATACTTAAAAGGGTTTTCCGGGCAAAAAATCCTTAAAAAGGTCTGTTAGTTCTATCAATGGGTTAATAAGTACACCCAAATACATTTAGCAGTGTTTTGAGTAATTTCTGGGTTTCTCTGGGAGCTCCTGGCATCCTCTGCATTTTTTTTTTTTTTTTTACACAGTGTAGCTTCCTGCTGTCTTAGCTAATGCAATGCATCATGGTAGTTGTAGGCTGACTCACATTACTTTCCTCTCTCACACCGCTTCCGTCTCCTTAGCTATCCCACCCCCTACTAGCCCTTCCCAACTAACTAACTTACCCACCCCTCCACCCCATCATACTTACGTATCTTCCTCTCCAGGCCTCCGACGCCTGCGCAGTAGAGATGGACTATAGGTGACATTCTGCAGTCACATGACCACCCCAGGGACAATCCCTTTAACCCTGGTTTTTTCCCCCACAAGTCACTCCTGCTTAAAAAATTGCATCTGAAAACCTGAGCATGCAAACACAGCCTTACCTTATATTTCAGTTGTAAGCCAGTGAGCGTCTAAGGCTAGATTAACATGACAGAGTTTCACGAACCCATGTGTTCGCCACATTTACCAGCCTGAACAGTCGGACGCATAGCATTATAGAGTCCCTGCCTCCCAACAACATACTGTACGGTATGCTCTTGGCATACTGTTCCAGCCGGTAAAACCAGCAAACACACGATCCAAGTTTCACGGATGAAGCTCAGTCGTATGAATCTAGGGTTACAACTTGAAAACTGCTTACAGTTTCCCTATCGTCTGTTACTGCCCTACGGCCTGCACAAATTAGACTGTACTGCACTTCAATTAGGTAACTAAAGATGTAGCAAGCTACTAGGTGCAGGCCTGCTTCACTGATTCAATAACATATCACACGCGCCAAGATTTTTTGAAAACAAAACAACTAAGGCGCCAGACACAAACCGAGTGTGCATCCAATGAGGAGAAGAATTTGCAGCGGAATGCAGTCGGGCGACACTCAAGTCTGATGACATTCCGTGATACACTCACATCTATGGGGGCTTCCAATCTGTTCTGATGACATGCAGCAGGATAGAGAGGTCCTATTCTGCTCCCTGTCATCAGAACAAATCAGAAGCTCCCATAGAAGTGAGTGCATCATGGAATGTCACTCTGAGTGTCATCCGACTGCATAAAGGTGCAAACTCAGCCCCACATTGGGTGCATACTTGGTCATGTGCATGGGGCCACATCTGTGTCTCTTATTTCAGCCATGAAAATGGACAAAATGGTCTGTAATTAATTATTTTGCATCTGTTTCATGTCCATTTTTCACGGCTGAGTATCCTTTTATTGCACTTTTTTCATTTTTTGACCCCACCCACTGATCTGTTTTAACAGCTACCACTCAAACGCCAACACCTTTTGACTGCCAATAGGCCTGGACTACACTGCTACTTTTTGCAGTACTGCTGACTGATTTTAACTATTTAGTGACAACTAGAGATGAGCGAATCGATTCTGCAGAAGTGAAATTCGATCCGAATTTCAGGAAATGTTCGATTCTCCACGATTCCGGATTTCCTGATGCTTTGTGGTAACGAATATTTAGTAAGGACCTTTGTGACATCAGACGGTCACATCATGTTCTCTAGTGATGTGATTGGGTAGGCGTCTTTGCTTGTTAGCAGATCCCTCTAGATGGAGAGAGATGGAGAGAGAGAGAGAGAGAGAGAGAGAGAGAGAGAGAGAGAGAGAGAGAGAGAGAGAGAGAGAGAGAGAGAGAGAGAAGAGAAAGAGAAAGAGAAAAAAGAGAACACTGTGGCATCCAAGGGCTTAGATGGTTATTCCCTGTAAAGTAATTTGGATCGAAGCGAATGTTTTTGGAACTACTGAATCGAACTTTTGAGAAATGCGCTCATCTCTACTGACAACTGTAGAACACAAGATTGAACACAATGGGGGGGGGGGGGCATTGTTCAAGACAGTTTTGCCTAAATTTTATGCTCTGTATGCAAAATTTATCATGGGTCTGCACCAGACTTTTGCACCAGGCTCGTCACTTTTTTGCTTTTTTGTCAGGGACAGTGGGTGTGGTTTATCTGAAGTAACATTTATGTAATGCCCCTTTTTGTTTGTTCGGTTTTTTTTTTTTTTACCTCCCCTGGCCTAATTAAAAATTAGAATTATAGCCTAGACTGCCTCTAAAGTTAGGAAGGCTGAATGCCAAGTCATGAAAAAAAAAAAAAAAAAAAAAAAAAAGTAAATAAATAAATAATGTATTGGATATACAAAATGAATACACTCTCCCGGGGGCCTGAATGAAGCCCTAGAGAATATTTTTGATTGAAATAAGTATTATTTCATTTGGATCTACCCTTTAATACATTCAGTGTCCTAGTTATTCGACTTTAGATGTGGCCTTATTTTAGACCTTTATGGCCCCCTAGCCCCTTTTTAATTATCATTGTTATTGTCTATTGATTCATTGTTTTTATAAATTTATATGATGTTATTTTTAACATTTATTATTATTATGTACAGACCACTTTCATTTTTTATTATACTGATTTTATTGTTTATACCCCACATTATTTATGGATTTTATGAATTTCAGGGTTCCCATCAATATCCTTATGCTTTAAACCCCCGTCCTCTCTCCCCCTGCCCTATTTCCTCATATTCCCCCTTACACCCTTAAATAAGGGCATCTAGTACTATAAAATAGGTTAATTAAGTCCTATCTTCATATTTCTTATATTTATTACCTCTCCCTACCCATTAACTTATACTACGTAGCCCAATGAAAGGCCAGTTCACACTGCAAGACGATCCCCTGTATACTATGCTTTTTGCGCAACTTACTAATGCCGTTTACTCAAGTTGTGCATGCGCAGTTAACATGATAATCGAACATGGTAAAAGAACGTAACCAGCCCCATTTCTTACAACAAGCGCAACGTAGGATATGCAAGCCACGTACCTCGCGCATGTGCTGTTTATTTTTCATCACGCCGAGCAGGTAACAACGTGTATAGAAAAGCGAGGGTGTTCTCATCACTCACACATGCGCAGTAATTAATTTAGAATACCATAATAGTGAAGCCATCGCTCTTCTTCTTCTGTTCCCTTTGGAATTATCACTTAATTATCCAGCAACCTGAACCTAGAACTTGTGGAAATTGAGGTACATAAACACTTATTGTCAATATGTTGTATGTTTACATAGAAATGTTTTTATTTAACCCCTTCCTTTATGGGAGTTTCTCAAGAACTTTTTCCTACTTAAAGCGGTATGTTGTTTAATCTATTTATTTCTTGCCTGATATACAGTGGGGAAAAAAAAGTATTTAGTCAGCCACCAATTGTGCAAGTTCTCCCACTTAAAAAGATGAGAGAGGCCTGTAATTGTCATCATAGGTAGACCTCAACTATGAGAGACAAAATGAGAAAACATATCTAGAAAATCACATTGTCTGATTTTTTTTTTTTTAAGAATTTATTTGCAAATTATGGTGGAAAATAAGTATTTGGTCAATAACAAAAGTTCATCTCAATACTTTGTTATATATCCTTTGTTGGCAGTGACAGAGGTCAAACAGTTTCTGGAAGTCTTCACAAGGTTGGCACACACTGTTGCTGGTATGTTGGCCCATTCCTCCATGCAGATCTCCTCTAGAACAGTGATGTTTTGGGGCTGTCGCTGGGCAACACGGACTTTCAACTCCCTCCAAAGGTTTTCTATGGAGTTGAGATCTGGAGACTGGCTAGGCCACTCCAGGACCTTGAAATGCTCCTTACGAAGCCACTCCTTCGTTGCCCTGGCAGTGTGCTTGGGATTATTGTCATGCTGAAAGACCCAGCCACGTTTCATCTTCAATGTCCTTGCTGATGGAAGGAGGTTTGCACTTAAAATCTCACGATACATGGCCCCATTCATTCTTTCATGTAAACGGATCAGTCGTCCTGGTCCCTTTGCAGAGAAACAGCCCCAAAGCATGATGTTGCCATCCCCATGCTTCACAGTAGGTATGGTGTTCTTCGGATGCAACTCAGCATTCACTCTCCTCCAAACACGATGAGTTGTGTTTCTACCAAACAGTTCTACTTTGGTTTCATCTGACCATATGACATTCTCCCAATACTCTTCTGGAACATCCAAATGCTCTCTAGCAAACTTCAGACCGGCCCAGATATGTACTGGCTTAAGCAGGGGGACATGTCTGGCACTGCAGGATCTGAGTCTCTGGCGGTGTAGTGTGTTACTGACGGTAGCCTTTGTTACGTTAGTCCCAGCTTTCTGCAGGTCATTCACTAGGTCCCCCCGTGTGGTTCTGGGATTTTTTCTCACCATTCTTGTGATCATTTTGACCCCACGGGGTGAGATCTTGCGTGGAGCCCCTGATCGAGGGAGATTATCAGTGGTCTTGTGTGTCTTCCATTTTCTAATTATTGCTTCTGAAGTTGATTTCTTCACACCAAGCTGCTTGCCTATTGCAGATACAGTCTTCCCAGCCTGGTGCAGGTCTACAATTTTGTTTCTGGTGTCCTTCTACAGCTCTTTGGTCTTCACCATAGTGGAGTTTGGAGTGTGACTGTTTGAGGTTGTGGACAGGTGATAATAATGATAATACTGATAATTTCAAACAGGAGCCATTACTACAGGTAACGAGTGGAGGACAGAGGAGCCTCTTAAAGAAGAAGTTACAGGTCTGTGAGAGCCAGAAATCTTGCTTGTTTGACCAAATACTTATTTTCCACCATAATTTGCAAATTCTTAATAAATAAAAAAAAAAAAAAAAAAAAAAAAATTCAGACAATGTGATTTTCTAGATATGTTTTCTCATTTTGTCTCTCATAGTTGAGGTCTACCTATGATGTCAATTACAGACCTCTCTCATCTTTTTAAGTAGGAGAACTTGCACAATTGGTGGCTGACTAAATACTTTTTTTCCCCACTGTACACTTGAGAAAGGGATACTCCCCAAAATGTTTTAACGTAGTGTGTGTGCAATTCAAATAAAGCTGTATCCACTGGAAATAGCTCAGACCTTCAACTCTTTGGAGAAATTCGCTTCTCCATATTTGATCTACAGTTTGTTGTCTGGATCCTATGTCCTAAGGCGAGTCGATGTCCTGCTGCAAACCGGTGTGGTTATTCATCTATATGTGACTATAGTAGTTGTGACTGGTCACAACTTTTGAAGGTGAGAGTACATCTTGACCACCAAACCTTTTTTGTGTGAGTGCATTCTCACCACCTTCTTAAGCACCTCCTGAATCAATTGAAACAGGATCACGCTATGTGCCGCTCGGCGTTTTTTTCTGCTCACTTTTAGATATCTGCACCAGAGTATCCACCTGAAAATCGGCAGAGTAAAAAGCCCTGCTTGGAAGACTTTTTCCTCCACCAGTTTCAATTTTAAAACAACAGACATCCAATGGACCCCATCATAGTCAATGGAGTCCATCGTACTTTATTTGTAACCTCTTTTTTTTTTTTCCGGTCGACCACTCCATTGTTCTAGTCCTCTGACAGACCAGAACAACAATTAGGCAACGCTAGTAGGAACCTAGCGTTAGGCACCAAAACTAACCGCACTTGTTGTTCAGGAACAGTGGAGGTTAGAGAAAAATTCCAACAGTGCTGGAATCAATGGAGTGATGCCTATTAACAGGTGCTAATAACTTGAATGGGTAGAGGTGGTGAATGGTCCTTTTTAAGTTCTCATGCACACGACCATGTGCGCTGTCAGTGTACTAGCTGTGTTTTAGTGTTTTACACCCATTCATTTTCACGGTTACGTGTATGAGGCCATGAGCCAGGAGCAAAACTCAGAACAGGTCCTATTTCTGTCTGTTTTGTGGCCGTTGCTCATTGGGGAAAATTTATTAAGCTGATTGCACTTTTTTGGCGTAAATTCTGAGGTCTTTTTCTGCCCTACACTTCATTTATAAAGTATTTGCACCTTTTTTCCCCAGATGTTTTGCTGCTCGTCACTTTTGATTTTTGGAGAGAAAAGGGGGCGTGGCCTAAACGGAGATCCTTTTCATGCAGTATTTATTACTTGCGCCTTTTTAAAAAGGGGCAAATGCATTCTAGTCCATGGTGTGATGATTCTGCTTAAATATGGCTATAACTCAGAGATGTATTTTGATCTCTGGGTATAGTATCTCCCTTCTTACCTGCATTTGTTCATAATGTGTGCAGCTATAAGCCTAGGTGTATATTGGCAGTAGTAGCAACATTGTAACAATGGGGCTTTGTATCCATCCCAGCAGGGCTCCATTGTATTCCTACACAACCCTGAGTGATCAAACAAAAACATGCATTGTCCAGTCTGCACTGGTAGATCAGATATGGCTGATAACATTGTATCATTCCACTTGGTCTTCGCTCAATACAAAGAATCTGGACTTGAGTGCATTATTCAATCAGACTTGCTGTCGCCGGTGACCTCATTCTGGGAGGTGGCGTTAAAGGGTATATAAGATGAGGTAAGAGGTCTGTGGGAGGAGATTATGCTGGGACTACAAGAGAACACTATGAGGAGATTGGGCTGAGACTACCAGAGTTTACTGAGAGACTGTGATGAGAGCATGCAGGCTGGAATATACTGTGATGCCACATGCTAGGAGTTAATGCCACATGCCAAAAAGCCTCCACTGGGTTATTCACACATACCAGAGCATGTGTGAGTGTTGGATTATAGAGCCACATCAAGGAGATGCGTGGTAAAGTAATTATTTCACCTTTATTCCCTTTTATTTTAAGTACTGTATCTTGTAACTAGTAACTGTTAATGCTTGCATATATCTGCATATCTGTTCTGAACTGTACGTGTTAGATGTTAATACCGACCCATTTAGGGGTTAATAAATATATAAAATTTAGAAAGCTTGTCTTGTATTTATCTTGTGGACCCAACACTCACTAGCAGTGAGTGTGGTTTTTTATGAAAGAAGACTCAGGTGTGGGCCAACGCGGTGTTGGCGCACTGAGGATCTTTCACACATGGGCAGTGTAAAAGAGCCCATCAGGTTAGATAGCAATTTTTTTTTTTTTTTACCAATTGCACAAAAAAGGGGCAAAGCTCACAAAAGGCGTATCTAAACTAACTAACACGTGCACAGCATTTAACAAGGAGGTGCGCCGACATTATAAATAAGCACCACAGTAAAACTAGTCTAAAAAAAAAGGCGCACCTGCAAAACATATGGTCAAAAAAGGGGCAGTTGATAAATAACCCCCATTGACCTCAATGAATGGGGCCGTGGAGGCAATGGCGCCATGCAGATGTCATCCATGTGCCATTCAATCACGGCCCAACAACACGCATAGAGTCGTGTGCATGTCGCCAAAGGCCTCATGCACGTAAATGTATGTTTTATCAGCAACTGTGGGTCCGCAAGTGCAGATAAAAGTATGGGAAGCCCATACACACAGCCATAATTTTTGCAGGTCCTATACTTGCCCGTCGGTAATTGTGGCTCTGCCAATTCATTTGAATGTTTGGGACAGTGAAAACCACGAATGCCACACAGATAGCAATCCATGTGTCATCCATGTCATTCTCACTGAGCCATAGACTGCACATGTGCATGTCGCCTTAAGCTTATTTCACAAGGCGCTTCTTTGCTGAAAAACTGTGCAGTGTTTTTAATTACATCAAAGAGGTTGCCTAGGCAAATAAAAGCTGGGGGGAGGTGGAAAAAAAACAAACAAAAAAAAAAAAACACACACACTCACCTGTCCCCGAAGCTCCGATGTCCTACCAGCGCGTTCCGGTCCTGCTGATCCGACGTCTTCTCAAAGTGAAACTGCTCGCCGTCTGTGACATCCCTTCCACCCTTCCACTGATTGGCCTCAGGAAGAAACCCGTGATATCACAGGCAGTGACATCTCAGGCCCTTCGCTGAGGCCACTGATTCGCCTCAGCGCGGTCACGTGTGGCTGGGACTTCCGCCACACATCAATGCTGCACCAAGAAGACCGGACCAGGCTGGGAGACACCAGAGCATCGGGGAAAGGTGAGTATAATTTTATTTTTATTTTTTTTCACTGCCCTCTGGCCTATTTAAATATTAAATTTAATTACCCATTTTTGTTACTGTACGTCTCACACGTATACTAATAATCATTGTACTGAAAACCTTTGGTGTACTGGCTGTTAACATACACATGGGATACATAGTAACATGTGCAACAAATTACTGCAATTAAAAAAAGCACACAGTTCTTCAGAAAAATAGTGCTGTGTGAACCAGCCTTAGACTACTTTAATAACTATGCCCCTTTGTTTTAAAAAGATTGTTTTTCCACTGTTGTGTGGATAAGGTTTAACTGACGGGCCCATATCTGTAGAAACTGAAAAAAAAAAAAAAGGACAAATAGTTCCTAACTACAGTAAGCACTACTTTAGAAGTATAAGAAACTCCTGTGTCTCACATGAGTTCATAACAAAACCACAGCGGTTACAGAGAACACTTGTTATCGTGTACCACACCCCAATTAGTAAGTGTGATATGACCTCTCCTAAACACAAAGCAACAGAAGACAAACATATGCTGTGAGCTTCAGGGCACGTTATTAATTTACATGTATACATAGTGGCCACTGAAATGTGAGCTTAACAGCTGTACAATAAGAGAAAAATAAAAAAGATGCAGTCATGGATCACTAAAGGGTATACTCACATGTAGTGGCTGAAAAGGGGGTTAAAACCACAACAATTGTTTTTGACAGAATTTGCAGCCTTCACAAGTGAAACCTGTTAAAAAAAAATGTGTTTCACCTGTGAAAACTGCAAATTGATCAAAACTTGTTTTTCCAATTCGGTTTTAACTGCACCTGAACCTCTACATGTGAATATAGCAAAAGTGAACCACATAATCTGCATTTGGGCCAAGAACGGCAGCACACCACACTGCTTTCCTTTACAGCAGTTTCCCCCCATATGTTTCTACGTACACTGCAACTCCATTTCTTCACTTCAAAATGACTAATGTGTAAAACAGTGGTAAAGCTTGAAGATTCTGAGTCCTGATGCAAATTCTGTCCTGTGGCCTGTCTTTACCCTGTGCCATTTAAAACATTTTATGTGTTTTGGGGCTCCCTTAGGGTTTGAGGTCCAGCAGTGAATGCTACCGCTGCATCCACTATAGCTATGCCCCTGGTGAAAAAAAAAAATCATTTTTACACATCAATACCATAGGCTGCACTGAAACCTCCTTTGACCCTAATGTTTCGGCAATCTGTAGAAAGGTCACAAGTAGTTTGTGTACAAATCACTGCAAAGCCCAATGACTGACTGAAGCAGTGACCTGAATACAACTGAAATGGCACCACTTTCCATGTGGCAGGGACTAAACTGTCAGTGAAAGGGAAGACCTGTAAAAGGAGAGCAAGGTTTATTTTTTAGTAACAAAATCAAAATGGCAAGCCTTCTAGATTCCTTCTACCAAAAATGGTACATGGCAACTGAAAATACATCAATTACATTTAAAGGGATATTCCTGGACTATGATATTCATTGCTGTGGCCTCTTCGCCCAGGCTGTTTAGTTGCAGCTAAATTTGGGTGGAGCAGGAAAAAAGTTATTTATATTTCTTTTTAATTACAATTATTAATATTGAATAATAAGTTAGATTCATAGTTTTTTTTTGCATATTTACTCTTATAGGAATTCAATCAGTAGCTTTTTAATGAATTTCAGAACCTTTACTGCTTCTGACCGACTATGACTTCCAGACATTTATCAGTCAGAATCAGAGCAGCAGTTGTTTTCAGGCTGACTCTACAGCCTTGCTTTTCACCACCTCCCAAGCTCAGCAACGTCTATTGTATAGTGGTTGTGCTTGGTATTGCAGCTCAAGTCCATTCATTTCCATGGGACTGAGCAGCTGCATGTGACTAGTGGATGGGATATCACTGACCTGTAAAGTGGAAGTGGAGCTCAATCAATCTTATAGTACCGGAAAACCCCTTTAATGATAAATACAATTAAAAAAAAAGCCTCATAGAAATTCCTGTAATACTGCCCTATTACATAATACCACCCATCACATTAAGGAATTCCCTAAATGAGCCTTTTTTATTGTATTTATCATTAAATATAATTTGTTATTTTCAGCTGGCCATTTTTTGGTACAATTGATCTAGAGAGTATGCCATTTTGATTTTATTACTATTATAACTTTGTTTTCCCTCATTTCTCTCTATAGAGGACAAGTGACATTGTGGGACATTTATCAAGCCACTTATGCCTATTTTCTTGGAATTCTGACCTTTCTTTTTTGTTTTATACTGTGTGCTGATTAACGCTAGGTACACACTAGCGATCAGGTTTCCGTCCGATTAAAAAGGGGTTACACATGGGTTTCCACCAGTTTTATACTGAAACCAGCGGAGAGAGAAGTCCTCCTTTCATGTATTTGCGTCTATTTTGAAGGACTTTACACAATGCTCAGCACTTTGCTTTTTGTTGGTGAAATGTGGACGTGGTTTATTTGGACTAACATATTACACTAAATGTATTAAATGTTTTTAAAAGTCACAAAAAACCCCCCCCAAAAACTGGGGACAACTGCACTTCAGTAAATGGGTAGTGTAAAAAACTGACAGATTTGACAGCATTGTTAACACAAGTTTCATTAAGTGAATTTTTCACAAAATGTATTATGTAATTGTGCATTTTTAGTACATTAGGCACACAAAATTTCACCCATTAATATAAATTGTCAGCATGGCAGTTTATATTTCCACATGGATTTTATCTGCAGCACGTGAATGATATTTGGCATAATCTCATCCACTTCTGGCTAAGGTCCCATGTAGTGTCCCACAGCAAAAAAGCACCACGGGAAAAACCGCAGTGGCAACGTATCACTGTTTTTCCCATAGTGTTTTTCCCAGAAAGTCCGCAGAGGTTTACTCTGCAGACTTTTTGCTTCCATTATATCTATAGGGAAACCGCCGGCATTTCCGTAGGTATAATTGACATTCTGTGATTTCCAAAGCTGCAACGGTTTTGAAAATCGCAGTGTGTCAGCTGTGCATATTTTTCCGCAAAGTGGGGATGGGATTCGCTCATGTTTTTGCAAAACGCAGCATGTCAATTATAAATAACAAATACGTGCTGTAAGTGTGCTAACGGTGTTTTTAAAGGCTAGCACACTGATCAATTATTTTCTTATGACCCTATATACACACCCATGAGGACAGGTCCAAGTCCTGTGCGTTTTGCATCCCAGGCTAATGAAATGAATGGGTCTGTGGAAATCACATGCTGCACACAGATGTCATCCATGTACCATCTGTGCAACTTTCTCATGGTCTGTGGTACATGCATGGTCGAGTCTGTGCCGCAAATACAAACAGGTATAGGACCTGCTCCATGTTTTGCAAATTGTCTGTACTGCCCGGACACTGATCTATAAAAACTACAAATTTAAGTATGGGGCCATGGAAATAAACAGGTTCATATACTATCTGCAATTAAGGATCCGTAATTGCGGAAAATGTACGGAAAACATCTATGGTCAAGTACATGGGGACTAACACTGGTTTTTGATGGATCTCTATCAGCAACTAATAAGGGGAATCCTAAATTAATGGCTGGCAGTCAGCATCTATCTTGCATGGCATGATTTGACAATATAACTCCACAATGAGGGCTGAAGCATGGCAAAAACTGTTGCTTAGCCATAACCTCATTTTTCTTCCTTCGCACCACAGAGACAGCTGGGATGGAAGACCTGAGAAAACCTGGGTTAACAGTGGTATGGTTCAAACTGGCATGACTCAGAAAAGATCCACTCTAAGGCTAAAGCTCCACATTGCAGAAACGCAGCGTTTTTTTGAGCCAATGTCTGGAGTGGCTTGAAAAGATATGGAAAATCTAAAGGAAGTTCATAAACGTTTCCCTTCTGTTAAATACAATTCTGAGTTTGGCTCAAAAAAAAAAAATGCAGCAAAATCTGCAACAAAAAAATGCTGCATTTCTGCAACGTGGGGCATTAGCCTTAGGGTTAGGTCTCATGCACAGTCACCATGCTAGTTGTGTTTTTCACAACTAGCACACTGACCCATTCATTTCTATGGTCCCATACAGATGGCCGTGTATTTTTACAGTCCAGTGTATGATGCCGTGAGCCATGAGCAAAACTCTAGACAGGTCCTATTCTTGTTCATTTTGCGGACTGTGCTAACTAACCCCAATGAATTAATGACATTATGGCCGGCGAAGTGCACACAGTTGTGTGCGTGTTGCTTAAAGAGGACCTTTCACGTCCTCATGTATATGCTGTTTTACATATCGCTAGTGCACTGTTGGCGGTCGTAGTTTCACCGTCAGAAGGGCGTTCCTGACACTCTAGCTACGCTGTGAGGAACGCCCTCCCTGACAATATTCCTCCATAGCGCTGTACTGAGGGGGCGTTCCTCACAGCTCAGCGTCATCACTGGGCTGTGAGGAACACCCCCTCTGACAGTACAGGGCTATGGATGAGTACTGTCAGGGAGGGTGTTCCTTACAGCGCAGCTAGACTGTCAGGAACGCCCTTCTGACGATAGCTCCAGCCCCGGGCCACATAACGGGAAAGTAGACAATGCACTGAATTCAGCGTGCTGTCTGCTTTCTAGTGGTATGTAAAACAGCATATACACGAGGACGTAAAAGGTGCTCTTTAAGTTCAATGGGGGTCAGGGACAAATTTTTTTTTCTCTAGCTCATTTTTTCAGTGAATGGGAGAGTTGGGAGGAGATTTTTTGAGGTGCATTCCACCTCAAAAATCTGCCTGCAAAAACCCTTAGGGTAAGTTCACACAAGTGAATTTGGAGCTGAGGCTGATTCCACTTCAAAATCAACTCCAAATTTTGCCTGAAATCAGCCTTCATTCATTTCAATGGGAGGCAGGCGCAGAATTTTTCAGCTAGCAGAAAAAAATAAGCGTTATGCTCAATCTTCAGGTGAATTCCCATTGAAGTGACTGGAAGACAGAAAATTAACACCTGATCAGTGCGGAATTTTCAAAAATTCCACAGCAAATTTTGTCAAGCCTGAAAAATTCAGCTTCAAATTCAAGTGGAAAATTTCAGCTAGTAAAAATTTAGCCAAGTGAACATACCCTAATGCTCTTTACCTTTCAAAGTCAATTGAGTAAACAGTTGCAGATATTTCTGAGCTAAACACAAATCAGCCATCACTGCAATGTGTGAATGAGGTTTAATAAAATCCCATCCGCTGACATTATAAATCTGTCGCCTGAAGTTTGGATGACACAAATTAATGTGTTTAATCTGTAAAAACTGAGGCCACATTGAAAACAGTTTTAACTGCATTGTGTGAATTCACCATTGAGCACTCTATTAGATCCACAAGAAGGAAAAAAAAAAACCCTTCATTTTCAAATTGGCAAATGGGAAATACAGAATGTGATAAAATTTTTATTTATTACACACTTATAATAATTAGTACATGATACTCCATTAAGTAATTACATAAAAATAAGTCATTTATAAATCCCATTACGTATGGCTCCATGTCAGTCAGTTATTACATACCCGTTCTGACAGGATTTCTCTCCTATTTATAATCACATACACATACAACAGGTGAGGTGTGAGGTGAAAGGTTTGTGTTACCTCAGAGCTGACCAGCTGTCCTATATACCTACCAGAAGCAGCCATGCATCAGTCCGCACATTATTAGACTAAAATAGAAGCAGCAGACATGTTCACATGCTAACCTTATGTCCCATGCATGTATTATGCAGTAGATAAGAAGTATGTCTCTACCTTCAGCCAGAACATCCTCGGTCTCGTCCATGTCTCCCTGGTGGTTGATCTCCTCCTCTGTAGACATCTTTACTCTCGAGCCTAGTGACGCTGCCTCACAGCCAAGTGCACCCTGACTGACCGTCTAAAGAGGAACCGTGTGTGCCTCCTCCAGACTACACAGCTACATGTGACATTACCGCCAGAAACTGAAATATCACTTCTCCAGTGACAGGGCAGGTGGCTCTTCACAAGGGATGGAACAATATGGGCACAGTTTAGGCTCACAGGAAGTTGTAAGTTGGCATGGAAACAGAGGGTGAGAAGTGCAGTGCCAATGCTGTGTAGGATGCTCTCATACATTAGAGAAGTGATGTGCTTCTATGTGCAGACACACCCAGGAAGTGAATAGGCACCGACCGCAGGGACAAAAAGGGAAAAGCTAACATTTATTATGTCCGAGCACTGCACAAACTAGTGCAAAGAAAGGAACAGGACTGGTCCATAGCAGCCAATCAGGTCGCTTCTTTTATATGCTACAGGACTGTACAGAAGTGGGAGCTGGGATCTGATTGGTTGCTATGGGAGATTTCAGCCTTAGACAGGGAGACATAGCCTATTCCACATGGCTTATGCTAAATTCCCATCTGCACTGTCCTATCTGTTCAATAAGAACAGTAAAATGGACAGCAGTGAAGTGTGGAAATGACAGACATGAACACACCTCAAATGACCCCACTGAGTAGAAGGGGGTCCTCTGGGTGTCCAGTTTTTTTTTACTGAAATTGCTGGCAAAAAAATTGGGCTTGCAGGACTTTTTAGGCTAGGTTCACACTTGCACCGCCGGAGGACCCGAACGACAGAGAGCCCATCTGCTAAAACACTGGTTACCAATGGACCCATAGACTGTAATTGGGTCAGACTAGTGTCCGTTGGAATTCTACCATTTTTATAGTGAAACCAGCGGAGAGGAAATTCCTTCGTACAGGACTTTTCTCTCGACAATTTTCGGCAGAATCTGCGTCGGAGACTCCAACGCAGATGTGAACTTAGCCTCAGTCTGCGCCTCAGTCTGGTGATTTCTGATGGAAACTGAGATGGAGATTCCAAACAGAGATGTGAACGTAGCCTTAGCCTCTTCAAATTCTCACAATTTACAATGGTCAGCAAAGTGGATGGGGTGTAAAAAAAAACAAAAAAAAAAACTTCAGCACAAAGTTACTTGCATTACAGGTTTAAAACCTGCAGCCTGTCAAGTCTTGCTGGGTGCTTTACTTGCTGATTTTAACATTTGCAATGAGATGACTGAAATATGTGGGACACTGCAGCAAAAACAACAGCAGTTTCACAGTAGGGTAATGCTGCTAAATCTTCCTGCTGACATTTAGAAATATTTTCACTAAGTGTGGCCTTATGTTTGGTTCACACCTGGGCTTGGGGACCCCACGAACGGAAACTGCTTAATCTGCTTAAAAATCGGTTACCCTCGGCAACCCGCAGACCCCATAGACTATAATGGGGTCCGCTGGGTTTCAGCCCAAAAAGGACTTTTCTCTCCGCATTTTTAAAGCGGAAGGGGGAATGGAATCCCCGAGCGAAGACCAAGCGCTAGTGTGAACCTAGCTTTAAGCTACATTCACACGACAGTGATAAATGGCTGTGTGAAGTCTGTTTTTTAATGGACGTCACACGGCAGCATTAAATTCAATGTCAGTGTATGGGGGCTATTCACATAACCATTATTTTGACAGTCCGTTGTCATAGACCATCAAAATATACCGTATTTTTCGGACTATAAGACGCACCGGACCATAAGACGCACCTAGGTTTTAGAGGAGGAAAATAGGGAAAAAAATTTTGAAGCAAAAAAATTTGGTAAAATATTTAATATATGGGAGTTGTAGTTTTGCAACAGCTGCAAGGCCACATTGACAGGTGGCCCTGAAGCTGTACGGGGATGTATAGGGCATCTTTTTTTGCGGGGTGTACTTTTTAGTTATACCATTTTGGGGAATGTCTATTGCTTTGATCACTTTTTATTCAAATCAGAGCCAAAACAGTGAAAAAACGTCAGTCTGGCACTTTTGATATTTTTTTTCCGCTATGCCTTTCATCCTATGGGAAAAATATTTTTATAAGTTTGTAGACCTGCCGTTTTTCGGACACAGGGTACCGAATGTGTATGTGTTTCACAGTAATTTTTTACTTTTATATATATTCAAGGGAAAGATTTAGTACTTTTATTTTTTTTTTATTAAACTTTTTTTTTTTTTTTTACTATTTTATTAGCCCCCCTAGGGGGCTTGAACCTGCAATCCTTTGATGGTAAGCCACATGGACTGCAATACAGCATAGAATTATACAATGGACCAGGTCGTGGCGTTAGCTGTTTAGGAGTAGCAGGTAGCATCAGCAGTACCGTAAATGAAGATGATACTGAGAGACAGTGGCAGCTTTATTTGAAGGTGTGTGAAAACCCTCACTGATCCATGCCTGATTCATTCTGACAAAGAGGTGGACAGTTTTGTCCTTCTAGGTGTTACAATGCCACCATTAGCACTGAACACCCTCTCGGCCATTATGCTTGAGGCCAGACAAGATAAAACTCCCATCATTATGTGATCTGTGTGGGTTGCATGTATGTTACTTTGCATGTATGACTTCATGCATGATTTTTTTCTTTATATATTGATGTGTAATAAATATTACTATTTTATATAAGTTTATATATAAGTAAAATAAATAAAAAAAAAAAAAGGCAGCACTTTTTTGATAGTTCAGTGCTGCCTATGTTTTTTTGGAGTTTGAATTAATTGTGCTGCTTGTATACACACCATCTACGTCAGTACAAAGAATTTCAGTGAAGAGTAGTGTCTATGTTCTTCATCACTAGTGGCCAGCTTCGGGTGGCCTGCAGAGGGTTGGTGTCTGGGCAGCAGCTGGGGAGGAGAAGGCTGGGCATGGAAGCATGTTGACTGTTACTTTAGAGCTTTGATCAGGTGCAAGTAAGGTGGAGAGTAACCTGTTAAACGCATTCTCTGGGATAAATTGATATTGTTAATATAAGCTAAACAACTCCAACGGCCCACAAACACCCCCTCCCCCCCGCAGGCACATACTCCGATTTTCCAGTGACGTTCCGTTTCCAGAAGGGGGGAAACGGAACATCACCTATACTAACCCACCTCCCACCACCCCATCATACTTACCTTTCTTCCAGTCCGGATCTTCTGGGCACGGGACGTCACTTCTTCTGGACGTCTGGAACCTCCTCTTCTTGACGTCTGCCGGCCGCCCATGCCTGCGCAATAGAGTGGCCCAGAAGAAGTGACGTCTCATGCCCAGAAGGTCCGGACTGGAGGAGGCAAGTAAGTATGATGGGGTGGTGGGGGGGTTTGAGTTAGTTAGGAAGGGCTAGTAGTGGCCGGGCTAGGTAAGGAAACGGAGGGGTTGTGAGTGAGAAAGGGAGAGGGAGGGAGTCAGAGAGGGTGGTGGTGTGAGTCAGTCCAAGGCATCATGGTAGTTGTAGGAAAACAACAGGAAGATGCCCATGTAAACACATGCAAAAGATGCCAGGAGCTCACAGAGAAACCCAGAAATCACTCAAAACACTGCTAAAGGTATTTGGATGCACTTATTAATAGCACTAACAGACCTTTTTTTTAAAAAAAAATATTTTTTTTGCACGGAAAACCCCTTTAAGTAGAGTCAGAGGTTTGGGTTCTTAAGTATGTATTAGGGCCATTATGGTCTGATAATTGTCATTGTTGATCTTTGTTTTTTATGATGTGCCCTCTCCTGTCAGTGTGTTGTGCTGTGCTGAAGTGCTCTGATGGCACTTTTGCATCAATTAAGGAGTTCGGGTCCTGTTCGATGAACTGAGCTGTACAGAACTCCGTATCGTAGTTCTGTCACAGTTATGCCACTAAGGAACTGTAGATGCTGGAGTCAGCCAAGGAGTATAACCAACTTGGGTTCCTTATGAGTTCACCAGGAGCTCTCCTTGAGTAAAGACTGTACCAGTTCATATTAAGGTGTACAAAAAAGGCATTATCCTAAACTTCTCTTCATGAACCCTGCTTGTTCTGGGTGGACAGTAAGAACCGGCACGTATAAAAAGTGAGTAAAATACAAGACACTGAGTGAAGGACTGTTAGTTGATGTGTTGGAGATATCTTTGCTAGTGAACTTGTAGTGTTGTGGAAAACCAAACCAAAATACCAATTTCTGCATAACTAAGTGTCTGTTGTCAATAGCAACTGATAGCCACGTCTATACTGTGCTGGTCTTTCAGGCAGATGTGTGTTTTGGCTTTTTTTACTCAGTGGAAGTCATAGATTCACACACAGCTGCCGGCTTTCCCGGTATGTGCCCTGGGGCTGGAGATATCGGCGGTGTAAGTTTCAGAGTTTACTCTCAGAAAGGCGTTCCTGACAGTCTAGCTACTCTGTGAGGAACGCCCTCCCTGACTGTTCTCGTTCATAGACTTGTACTGGGGGGGTTCGTTCCTCACAACTGAGCATCATCGCTGGGCTGTAAGAAACGCCCCCTCTCTCTGTACTCGTCTATAGCACAGTACTGTCAGAGGAGGCGTTCCTTACTGCCCGGCGATGACGCTGGGCTGTGAGGAACGTTTACCCCCCCCCCCCAGTACAAGTCTATGAACGAGAACTGTCAGGGAGGGCGTTCCTCACAGTGCAGCTAGACTGTCAGGAGCGCCCTTCTGACAGTAAACCATGAAACTTACACCGCCGATATCTCCAGCCCTGAGGCACATACCGGGAAATCCGGCAGTGCGCTGAATTCAGCTCGCTGTCGGCTTTCTAGCGGTATGTAAAACTGCATGTGTCTGAGGACATGAAAGGTCCTCTTTAAAGGTAACTACTCTAAATACAGAATTACCTTCATTGATGCCATTGACTATCACGGTACAACTTTTTTATTTATTTATGCTTACTTATATAGCGCCATCATATTCCGCAGCGCTTTACAGTCACTGTCCCATATAGGGCTCACAATCTACATTCCCTATCAGTATGTCTTTGGAGTGTGGGTGGAAACCGAAGTACCCGGAGGAAACCCACACAAACACGAGGAGGACATACAAACTCCTAGCAGATGTTGTCCTTGACAGGATTCGAACTCAGGACTCCAGCGCTGCAAAGCTGTAGTGCTAACCACTGAGCCTAGTTTGACACAAAATATATGACAAGTATGGTATGTCCTCATTCTGATTTTAGTATGTGATAAAGAAATCTTTAAACTTTGAAAACCCTTTTGTTTTGTATCCTTTTGTTGTGTCTGAATTTACATTTACATTCTTGTGTGAGATAGCAATAATGGAGCATCAGGGCCTTGTCATCAAAATATGATACATTTGATAACCATCAAGAAAATATGGATTATTTTTGTATGGTGACATCATGATTGCTTCAACTACAGAGATAGATAGTATGGTAAATGTTAGTTTCATTGCTGTGGCCAGCCTGAGCACTATTGGAAACATTTCAACTTTGAGGCAGATTTATTATGCCTTGTACACTATTTTTTTGGCAAACAAGGCATAAAAAGATGCACTTTTATTGTGCAAATTGGGTGCTTGCACAAAATAATTGAAATGTTTTGCTTTATGTGTAAGCCCTCACGACTTTACCGAAAAGGGGGTGTGGAGAGCGTGCAGGAGGTAAAATTTGGCATAAATGATGCAGGAAATCTAGATCTTTTAGGTCCATACCCGACAGATGTTGAGCTTCATTTATAAGGAGGGGTGTGCCTTGCTATAAATGAGGCACACCGTCCGCCAGGGGGGTTATGAAGACTGGTGTTAATGATGCCAGCCTTCATAAATCTGCCCTATGAAACATATATTTGATTCAATAAAATAAGAAAAGAGGAAATATGCTCAATGCTTACCCAAGGACTTTATCCTAGGTGATGAAACATGCTCTTAGTGTATTTCTGCACAGGTTCTTAGTTCATTTTAGATTTTAGATTGCTCAATTTCCTATAATTGCCATCTGTGCAAGAACTATAAAGTTCAATGTACATGGGTCTGATTGTAATCTTAAAGATATGTGCATCCTATATTGTGTTGCAATAAATAGAAAAAATGACCAAACATTTATGTATGCATCCTATGAAAAAAATCACAATAGAGCTGATGAGCATTGGTGACAATGGATGCACTTTGTGTGATGAGTAGTCCTGAAATAAATAGTGCCATATAGTGTGCAGACTTTACCACACAATGACCATTCAGTATTGTGATCAACAATGCCATAAAGTGACCAAGTTAAAGGATAGGGGATACCTTTCAAATCACTGGGAGTCGACCTTTCATGCCCCCACAAATCAGGAGAAAGGAGATATTGACCCTTATTTTGAATGGACCAGTGATTGTGCAGTGGTCGGGCAGCGTGTGCACTGGTCCATTAATTTCAATGGGAGCACCAGATATAGCCAAGCAGTGTACTTCATCTTTCTCCGGCACTCCCATTGCAATAAATGGAAAAGTGCACATGCTGCATGACCACTGTTCAGAACGGGGGACAAAAATTCCCCGTCATCGTGATTTTGCCCTTCTGCTCCACAGGAGGTTTCTGTCCTCTCTGAGCTCGCCTTAGCAGTTGGGCTCACACTGATCTGCAAATTATCTTCTTTTTCCCAGTAGGGAAAACCCCTTTAATATTGTGCCATAAAGTCCCCATGTGAATACAGTACGTATATGAATAGTGGAATATTATAATTTCCTAGAACATTTCTCAAACTGTGGGACACTACCTGGGGAGTCATGTAAAGACCTTGGGTGGGTGGGGGGGTGACGAACTGTTCACCAATATTTGCTCAGTGGATGGGCCCGGTCACATGATGTATCATAAGTGGCCATATCAGGACAGAAATGCTTCAGAAACAGAATAGAATGATGTCTTCCGAAATGCCCACCATCTGCCTTCAAAAGCCAATAAACATTGAGGACATTTATTGGCTTTTGCAACTTATCTGATGTCTTTCTCCATTGGGCCCCCTGGGAAAACAGTCCATGCAATGTTCTACAATAATGGAGCCCTGCCAAAATGAAGTACATTTCCTAGAGATCATAGCAGCAAGAGCATGACATGTCTGTGCAAGATGCCTTGTCCTGCACGCATAATCGTGGCCATTACCACTGGTGTTAATAGAAGGGTGCAGCAGAGCTATAGGGCTGGTAGGCCAAAGCACAGACTACAACGCCTCTATTTTTCCACAGCCCAACTCTGACTTTTTCATAAATGGTTGACAGCCATGGGCAGATGCAGTAATACTCCTTTAAATTCACAAAATAAGCTAGTGATTGAATTCCTATGAAAGTAAATATGCAACAGACTAAGCATCTAATTATACAATATCAATAACTGTGTTGTGATTGGAGACACAGACACAATGTTCAGCTTGTGGCTCATGTGGTATGCATATAAACACACCCTATATCTTGTAAAGCATAAATCATTTCTTTAAAGCATGGCTGTTGTCTTCCTGCCCCAACAACGACTGTTCACACTTTTAATTATCATTTTAAATTAAGTGCAAATAATTTTTTGAGTAAATTCAGATTTTTTTCTAAAAAGTTAGATGGTAAGTGCTTTTCCTTATCTGAGATTATGACAGCCAGGTCCGCTTCTTCTTTAAACAAAACCACAAAGGATGACATGACGCCTGGGAACGGAATTTGTGGTTGCGTAGATGCCACAAAATGGTGCTCCACCCATCACGTGCTCTGTTCCGTATAAATAACTGGTATATAAATGCTGCTTTACCTATGATTTCTTCACTGCACCTTACAGGAACATGTTTTGAGTAAGTGCAGTACATAACAGTAAAGTGGACATTTCTTAATACAGAACATCCATGTTCAGCTGACATACAGGAAGTGTATTATCTGAAGGCAAGTAAGACTCTAAATTGAGAAAGTAATAATAAAAGTGATGGGAAATGGAAAACTAAATTCTTGATTTATGACCTTTGACATAATGTGCTGGAGTTTAAAGAGTACAAATAATACAAAAGCTGGCAGACTTCTCTTCCCAAGAGAGTAACATGTCTTTGTGTTCCTTTTGTTTGTTGTTATATGTTGAAATATTGACAAATTTCTCTAATGCTAACTAATGATTATAAGGTTAGTAATAGAACTAAAACTCTACACTATCTCTGGTATAATCTAAAATACAGGTAAAGAGCATTGTTTTGTGTGGCTAAATGTAGACTACCAGTGTTTGGTTAAAAATGACATTTTAAACTTGCAAAGATGTTTTATTATGCAATATGTGCCACTATTTCTGTCCTGTACTTCATGCTGTCTCATACACTATAGTGCATTGAGTGTTTAATAAAAGGAGTTTAAAAAAACAAAACATTTTATAGTCTGATTTACATTACATGATATTGCTTGGAAGTGTAATAGAACCATGCTTGCCAATATTTGGTGATTAAAATGTGGTAGCACGGCAGCTCTGTTCACCAAGAAAAATTTTCAGGTTAGACACATGAGACAATGGCTACATTCAGGGCCAACCAGAGAAGTGCAGCATTCCAGTCCTGTAAACCTGGACTACAAAGGTTGGATATGCTCGCTCTGTATATTCTAGAACACTCCTGGGAGGTTTGAGTGTGGGTGACTTTAATAAGCATTTTTAAAACCACATTAAATGCAATAAAAATAAATTAGGCATTCCCTTGTAAAATGCCTGGACTATTAAAATATTTATACCATATGGTGAAATGCATAGTGGGGGGAAAAATAAAAATTGCCAAAGTCTTATTTTCTCTTTTCACTTTCCAAAAAATTTGAATAAAAAGTAAAAATCAAAAAGTCATATATATCCCATAATGGTACCAATAAGAATATAAGCTCATCCCACAGCTCAGTAGACATAAATATAAAGAACATAGTTTTGAAAAAAAGTTTTTAATATTTTAAGGTATTAAACATAAACTATATAAATTTGTTATTGCCTTGACTTAACTGACATGCAGAATATAGTTAATGTGAGGTGATGTGTCATTTTTACCACAGGAAACATCATAAAAATTAAACCTATAAGAAAATGGCACATTTGTGTTTTGTTTTGTTTTTTCTAATTCCATCCCATTCTGAATTTTCCCAGTACATTTCACTGAATGAAGTACAATTATGGAATACACTTTATTCCACAAAAAATAAGCCCTCATGCAGTTTATAGAATAAAGGAGCTGCCGCTAACTTCTTGCCCCATTCATAGGTCTTCTGGGATACATGGGCTACAGCTGTTTTGGTGGAACAAGGGTGATATATACAATATTAGGCGATTTAATGTTATGACTGATTGGTGTATGTGGAATCTGTAGATTCTGATTTGTATCTACTGTAATAGCTATGAAGATAAAACTGTTTTCAGCTAATAACAGGTTTAATTTAATTCTTAATTCTATAAATTGGAGAATATTTTTCCAAACATGAATCATTGTAGACCTTGTTAAAGCTAAAATAATTAGATTTAAATGTCTATATCCAGGGCTAGGGAAGTGAGGAACAGAAGATCTTTATCATTCTGCTTTTTAATTACATACTTTTTTCTATTCAAATCCCTTTGTATTATGAAATTCAAGGTATGGCAGTACAAAGACAAGGCTATGAATTTTTGAAGCCACAGTCCAAATGGCACAGGCTAAACCATGTGTACAATCTAAATTCTCCTGCTTTCCACCCTTATCCTCCACAAGGATGATCCCCAGGTGGCAGTCCCTAGAATAGTCTCGGACTGGTGGTGGCAGTGCTGATGGAACAGTCATGGTCAAAAACAGAGGCAGGGTTTGTTACCAGAGGATCAGACACAACATACCAAAGAATGAGACGTGAACCAGAAGTCAATGTCATGTACTAAGCATAGTATCCAAATGTCAAGGCAGGAGCATAGTCAGGAACAAGGCTGAGGTCAAGATCATGATCACAAAAAGCACAACAGCAGAGTTATAAAGGTTGTATTTTAATCACCGGGTAGTATTCTCCATCAAAAGACCTCTTCATTATAAAAGAGGTCGTCTGCAAAAAGACAGCTCCTTTAAGGTATGAATGAATATTTACTACTGTCAACAGAACTGCTAGCTTCTATTTCTCAAAGAAATTACAGATAATAAAAATACCATCACTTTTCAGCTTATCACATTAGAATAAGACCACACATGAGACTGTATGAAAACTGGGTGGCCATACCATGCCAGTTGCCACAACATTCCATCCATTACAAACTGTTTACTGTTAATTGTTTACATTTAATGTGTGTGGTCACCTGCAAAACCATGCCACTATTGAAGAGAACCTTTCACCACATCCAACAAGTCCAGTTCTTTACATCATCTAATAGTTGCCCCTCCACTGATTCTAGCACAGTTGGAATTTTTTTCTTTAGCCCCCACCATTCCCGAGCAATCAGCGTGTCAGGAATGTCACTTCAGCTGCTGCTTCTTTAAGGTTGCCGTGACAACCTGGGGAAGCTTTTGTGTTTTGTACTTCTACACTTTGGCCAATTAGCAGTTGAAGGGGCCTCTATAAGACCACTCCTTTTTGACACAGGCGCCGACTAATTAGTTTGCTTCCTAGTTTGGCTTTCCATCTTGTCCGTGTATACTTGACCTCTGGCTTGCTCCCTGAATTCCGTATTTGCCTCCTGATTCTGCTTTGACATGCCCGTTTGGATTTGTGACCCTTGGCTTGTTTCCCGGATACTGCTTTTGTCTCCTAATTATGTATATTATGTTCTCTCCTGGTTTTCACCTATGCTTGTACGAATCCTCTTGTCTCCACACCACTGTGTTAGTTTTTGGATTTTGTTTTGGTTTCTGCAGAGGTGCATTTATTATTGGTACATCTCTCTGGTGACAATTCAGATTCCCATATTCATCAAAAGTCCAACTTGCCTCGTGATGAGCTTTGGTGAAGGCGTCTGGGGATCAGTTTTGGCTTGCAGAAGTGTGCTAGTTTTAAATAGCTGTCTCTATCAGCCAATCTCCTGCTATTGCTTTTATTGTTGCCTTACATAAAACCATAACACAGTGCTGTTAGTTTTGGTGCCTGACATGCTTTTTAGACTCTGTACGGTCAGGAGAGCGGTGTCAGGTATGAACAGACAAGGGGTGTGATTCTCAGCTCTCATACTGGCTGCCTCTGATTGGAGCTCTGAATCACGCCCCTCTGCCTGACACCGCCCTTCTGACATTACAGAGCTTAAATAGCACATCAGGTACCAAAACTAACTATGCTTGTTGCTCAGGAACGATGATGGCTAGAGAAAAAAATTCCAACTGTGCTGGAATCAGTGGAGTGGCACTTAACAAATGGTAAGAACTAGAATTGTTGGAGGTGGTGAAAGGTCCTCTTTAACTTGGAACCTTCAATAATGTACGTAAAGAACTCACTCCAGTCTTTGCTGTACCCAAATTCTTAATTTTTAGCGATTCTGTAATGACTGGTATGATAGTGCCAAGGGACTAGTGCAAGGCAAATGTGGTGCCCATTTTCAGAAAGAGCTCTAGGTCTCCCTCAGGTAATTAAAGACCAGTACCCTTAACCACTTCCATACCAGATGCTTTACCCCCCTTCCAGGCCAATCACATTTTTGACTTTTTTGTACACATAGGGCTTTATTTTTATGTTGTTTTATTTATGCATGTGTTTTAATTTTTTTTAAATCTGTGAAAATATAAACAAAAGAGGAGGGAAAACATGTCTGTTTTTCACTTTTCATGTTTTTTTTTTAATTTAATAACACAAAGTGCTACTAAAAAACTTTTTAAAATAGTTTTTACTCTCCGTTACGGTAATTGTTATTTTGTATAGTGTCATTAGGGGGTGGGGCTATAACCTTTAATAAGGGCCTTTTATTGGCGTATTATTTTATTTATTTTTTAATTATTTTATTCACTTTTTTTTTTTATTCCACATTGTGTCCCCATAAGGTCAGAATAGACCTTTGGGGATATCTGATCACTGTTTTTTTTTGTTGGGGAGCCTGATTTCCCCTGTAACTGGGGCTGATACATTTAGCCCCAGTTGTAGGAGGAATACAGCCTCCTGCACGTTACTGTGGAGCTGATCTGGGTCCTGTAGGACCCAGCAGCTCTAACAGACTCTGATCCCGGCAGATCACATGACCGCCGGGTCAGAGGGGAGCTGCAACATGGCGGCGCCCATAACGCTGAGCACTATATACACAGCGATCGGGAAGGTAGGGAAGGTAATAAACCGACTGAAGTTACAGCCGGCTCCCCGTTTCAGCAGCTGCAGGAAATCGTGCAGCTGCTGAGTTCTGCTTAGGCGTACTGGTACATCCTTGCAGAACTAGACAACCACCTTCCGGACGTAGAAGCACCTGAGTGTACTTGTAGATCAGGGGTCAGCAACCCCCAGCACACATGTCAAGAGTGGCACGCAAGACATATTTCCCTAACATGGGAGCCCAGCGGTTTTGTTCAGACCAAACACATCTGAAACGAAACTGCTTGTTACGAACCAAATGCAGTATAGACAGATAGTTCCAGAAACCAGGCATCCTTGCACACCGTCGTAAACAGCGCTAAGCGTCCGGCGCCCCCGAACTCAGCCGAAACCAGCCTCCAGAGATCTTCACCAGAAGCAGAAGAGAATGCATTAGCAAGCGGGTTCCAGGCGGTGGCAGAAGGTCAAAAATCGCCTAGTCGTTCAGTCCAGTCGACAACAGGAGGTAGTGCAGTACAGAGGGATGAGATAGAAGAGTAATCAGCAGGCCGGGTCGGTATCAGGAGGTCAAGGCTGTATCAAAACAGAGATCAACGAGGAGCGGTCTAGAAGGCAAGCGGTGGTCACAACAGGGGGGAGTGAAGGTACAGAGTTGGCAGGCAGAAAAACAAAGTCAGGGAGCGGGAGCCAGAAATCAAAATATCAACGATCACCAGTAGAGCAGATCAGAAGCTAACACCCAGAGAAAACTGAATAGCCAGCGGAGCAGGAGAGGTGGAAGTATGTATAAATAGATTTGGGAGTGAAGGACACTTAACCCCTTGAGAGACGAGCGCGCTGCCGGCACATGTAAGGACAGGAGCTGCACCTCACAGCGCAACAGCAGAGGTGCCGGCTCCAGTCCTAACACTGCTATTACTCTGGGGTCTCTTCAGACCGCAGAGTATAATGATCGGAGGTCCAGGAGAGGTGATCAAACATAAAATAAATGTTACTTACCTTGCCTGGACTCCGAAGCACTTCTGCCTGACATCAGAGACCGCTGATAGGGCCTCTGGTCGCTGACGTTAGGCTGAAGCACCAAAGAGAAAAGGGAACTGTGCTATTATGGTGCTGTGCGTTATATACACGCTCATTGCGACAGAATAGTATGGCACAGTGCCGGAAGGAGTTAAATACTCCACATCTGCTGTAACAGTATGGCAGATGTTGAGAATGGGTTAATCATAGCACCCACTCAGGATCTGAGAGGTGTCATAGTCCCAGGGTCTTTGCTGACGATTGTCTCTGATTGCGAGCATTGATGCTTCAAATGCCACAGGTAAATGTGACAGGCATCAGAGAACCGGCAGCACATGGAGTCAGTCATGTTGCCCATTGCCGTTCCCTGGTGCGAGATCTAGTAGCAGCAGTCTATTTCCATGACAGCTCCTAGGCCTGTTGTTATTATTCATCCATAAGAAACCTGTAAGAAAAGGAAATGGATTTTTCAATATACTACAATAAATTAGTATTGCAGTATATTGTATTGCTGATTGGACCCCTAGTGTTTAAGTCCCCTAGGAAATCTGAAAGTAAAAATAAAAAAAATTTCAAATAACCCCCCCTTTCCCTAAGCTACAATTAAAAATTACAAAAACAGACAAAAACATTAGACACAATGACCAAACCATAAACATATAAAAATATCACATATGGGAAAAATTCCCCCCAAAAAATGGAATAAAAAGCAATCAAGACATGAGATAATATCCAAAATTGTTTCATTAAAACTAGAAGTTTCTCCCCTCCCCCCCCCCCCTCCAAAAGATGGGAAATTAGAAATGGTTATGGTGTTAGAATGCGGAGACTCAAAAAATGTTTTGATTTTTCAAAGTTTTGGATTTTTGTAAACAAAACTCTATAAATGTGTTATTTCCATGATTGTTTGACGCTCCTTTTCATCTTCCGTACTCTAATTTAAAATCTCTTCTAGCCTCTTAACCATGCCTTTACTCAACACAGCTGCCTCCTTCCAGATTTCTGTAGGTTCACTCTATCCCTAGAAGACCTGGAATACACTCATGTGAAAATCCCTGACTGTAACCTTGAGAAACTAAAGGCAAATATCTAATTATTTGCCATGCTTTACAACATTTTTCACAGCTGTCGGTTCAACACTTTCCTAAATGTCCCCCTTTGTGTCAACATATTTAACCTTTTGATGTGCCACAACTTTTTCCTTACAGTACATGGGAAGTAACAACCATTGTAAAGCCATAATTCTCCAGTGTAAACATGTAAAAGTGGACCATAGTGTGAACAGTTGTAACCATAGAAATATGGCTACTGAATGAAGGGAAATAATGTATACAGCTGACACCGTTGTGATTTTGCTAAAGTTTTTTCATTACAACACTTATCTGTCACTAGACGTGTTGACTTTTAGTTTCACTACATACCCTCATTGCTCCAAAGAACTTATTTACAGATTAATAAAAACGGCAATATCTCAGCAACGGAGGCTTCGATTCAAAAGGGTGAATGTCAGGCTGGGTTGATATGCTGGTTTCTGGTGATAGACTTCTTTAACTGCAGGACATATATGAGTCCCCACTCTAGGCAGGTTTAGGATATATTCACATCAAGTTTTTACATGAGCTTAGCAGATCAGTTTAACAGATGCTAGAGATGGATGCAAAACAATCCAAACGGATGGCCAACCAGAGAACACAGAGAACAAAGTAAAAAAAGACAGATCCATTTATGTTTATTTTTTTTAAAGGACACAAAAACATAGTATACCATATTTCTGAGCCTGTCAAAAAAAAGACGGCCAAAAATGAATCCCTTTATTTTTTTTTTTTACATTGATCTCTATGTAAATGGATAGCCACCTGCTAAACAAATATATAAAATTAGATGTGAATGCACCTTTATGCTGTTTATTACATG